>CM075819.1:28183380-28607906 GCA_037975025.1 Excoecaria agallocha
ATTCTAGTGACTAAAGGTTGCGCTAACTTGTCAGGTGCATTCGATGATGAATTAATAGCTCTTTCTTTTTAGCAATATGTAGAAATTATGTTACAATTAGGGAATTTGCCAACAAAGCAAGTTGAGTTTAAAGAAAAACTAGGGAATATTGTTACAAGATAATCCAAGTTGACTTCTCAAATGATTCAAGTCCTCAGTTGGATGATAATGTTGCAGTCCTATTTTGAAATGATGTTAATGATTGAAGTTTGATGAACTTGTCCACAGAAGTTAGCAACTTTTTGTAGTTTTTATTTTGTTTATAGTTTTCTTAATTATTATATTTTGTAGTTTTTATTTTTTGAATTTTAGTTATGCTTTTAATTTAAACTTGTTAATTAATTTTTGTTGTGTTTGGAATTTTGTTAGTAATTTTATGTTTGAATTATTGCATTTATTTCCTTTTCCTCAGTTTTTGTTTCTTTATTTCTTTTAATATTTGCTTTTAATTTTTTCTTTATTTTCTTTAGTTTATAATTGTTGTGTGTTTTATTTTTCTTCATTGGTTTGTTAATTACTTCTACATTTTAGTTAAGTTTTCCTTTGAATATTATTCTTATTGTGAATAGTTTTAGACTTTGAGTTGTAATAACTTATTTGGAATTTTTTTAATAGCAAAAGAGTAGATGTTTTTTTAGTGAACTTTCTTTTTTTTAATTAGCTTTGATTAGATTAATACTAGTTTGTTTCCAAATCAATGAGCATATTAGGCTGCTTTTGAAAAATATTGAAAAATCCAGTGTGTGTAAGTGATTGAGTAGGAATTTCAAAGCACTAGAAGCTTCTTTATCACCCTTCAAAAAAATTTAACAACTTTTTTTAATCTTAGGACATTAGGAAAATTTTCTTGACTAGTGATTTAAACGGCTTATATCCTACCCTATATACATGTTATCCCCTATTAATCACCTTTGAGCCTTTTGAGCATGCTAAACACATGCCATGAATTTTTTTTTCTAGATGGATTATGATGCCCTTTACACTAAAAGCTATTATCTCACTTTTTTGGAATTGGCCATCTTAGATTGGATTAGGATATCTTTTGGAAATGTCTGAATAAGTGTAGTTAGGGATTTAATTGTTAAAAATTTTAAGAAATTGGGAGTTTTCCAAGGTTTTGTTGTCAACATTTATAATGAAGTTTTATTTTGCTTGAGAATGGGGTAAAGTATTATATATAAAAGGAAAGTTTGTTTAATTAGATTAGTCTAATCATTCTTACATTAATTAATTAAACCATTTCTTAGCAGCCACCACCATAGCCAACATTACAACCTATTTTAAGTCCTATTGAACTTGTTGTATTTTGAGTTGTTAGCGAAGATGACCTTTGGGTTTTAGTGCTAAATGAATGGCTTCTGGTGTCTCTTAAGTTTTAAGTGTGAAACTGAGTGTGTATTCATTTGCACATTAATTATTTTTCTTGGTTACTAAATTGCATTGGAATTTTGGTTTTTAACATTAGCAATTTGTTTTGGCCTAGTACAAACTTATAAGGAAACTAGTTAGTAAGGTTTAATTTGAATCTTTTTGGTTTAGATTTTCATTAAGTGACTTCGGTTATGTGTTGTTCAAATTTTTCTAAAGTTGCATTTTCTATCTATATGTTTAAAGTATAGTTAATGTGCTTTATTCAATTGCTCGAGGGAAAACAAAAGCTATGTGTGGGGTATTTGATAACTCTAATTTAAGGTGTTTCTTTTGTGTGCATTTTATCTATGTTTTAGTTGTTTTAGTCTTTTTTGTGTGTTTATTGTGTTAAATCCTCTCTATTTGCCAAATTTGATATGATTGATGAATTATTAAGTGAAACTATGCTTAATGGTGAAATTTTTCCTTTTGTGTAGAATTTTGGCTTAGGTCATGGCTAAAAAATAATTGTTCCAACAGTGACCCCTAAAAGATGATCAAAACTCACTATTCCATAAAGGTTGTGGCTGTAACATATTTCGTCCAACCATGACCCCTAAAGTTTTTAAAGCAATGAATCCCGAAGCATTTGTCACGGTTGACACTAATTGGTTCCAGCCTTGACATTGAAAATCCTATTTTCAATAGTTAGTCATAATGGAGACAATTTTATCTTAGCCGTGACCCTCACAAATTATAAATATGCAAAATCTATTTGGTTAAAAAGGGGGAGGACTATGATTTTAGTTTTCTCTCTAGTTTTTTCTATAGTGTTTACGGTTTTCACTATTTTCATCAATTGTAAACACTTTATTTTTCATTAATTTAAGTGTTAATTACATAAAGGCCCCAACTATAACGTATTTTTCAATGTTTGTACCCAACTTCAAAACCTTGCAACATCAATAGCAAACATACAATTACCTTTCAAGTATGAAACTCCAGTAATTTTTTTGTTAGTTTAAATGCATTAAGCTAAGCGGGATGCCTAGGTGGAATAATTTTCATTGCTATTTTGTCACTAAAAAATATTTGGATCCACATCTAGATCATATTATCTTTATGTTGAAAATATAATTTGCATTGGGTATGTGAAGGATTAGACACTTTAGCAACTTTTTGTTGATTATTTTTATCTTAAATTCTATTCTCTGTCTTTATTGCATTTAATTTCATTACATTTTAACTTTAATCCATTTAACTTTATTAGTTAATTTTATTGTTTATTTTACCCATCAATGAAAACAATTGGGAAATTCTTTACATGTACAATTAATCAATTAATTTTATCTTGCAAACATAATCTCTTAGGTACGATATTCTTAGGGTCCTAATTGTATTCTCCTATATTATTTAGCTGATTTAGTATACTTGTTGTTTCTTGATCATGTACATACGTAAGTGGTATTAGAGTTGAAGAATGCTTTGTTAATTGATAAATTGTAGGATGGGAGATAGAGGGAATTACTTTTAACGATGAAGGAACTATGGCAATTTTATTAAAGGCAGACATATGTATAATTACTAATACATAGTGGGGGTCTTAAATTGATTTGAGAAAAGAGAATTTAAGTGAATTAGTAATTAAAAGTAAAAAGAGAGATTTAAAGAAGATTTGACAAAAAAAAAAACATTTGCACTAATCGAATAGTGACAAAATGATGCTTTTTTGGCCATGCATTCGAGTCACTTGCTTCCATGGGGTAGGAGTGAGTCACAGTCACTCACTCCTATGGGGTAGGAGTGACTTATAGTAGTTCACACCCAAATAGGTGGGAGTGAATCACAATCACTCACTCCCAAGGGGTTCGAAGTGAGATGAGTAAGAAGTAATAGAATTGTGATGAGTGGTTAGTTAATGATTGTCGGATTTCTTGATATAATCATAGCCATTCAATTTGATATATATAAGGATGGAAAGGTGTGGAAACTTTCAGAAAGAAGGGATCATTTTATTTTCCTCCCTGCCATGGCCAAATTATTCATCCATGTTTTCTACCATGGATGCTTTCTCACTACTAAAATCACTTGATTTTTTACCTAAATTTCACTAAAAATCCATTGATTATCATCCTTTCTATAAGTAGTAAGTGATTTTTAAAGGAAAAGTGAAGAATTTGAAAAGGGAATTTTCCAACAGATAGAGATTTAAGTAAGGAAGGAAATAAAAAGGAAGATAGAAAAAAGGAAAAAGAAGTATTAGGGTATAATAAAAGTAAAGAAACTTTTAATTTCGTTGCATGTGCTTGTCTTTTGTAAATGAACAAGGGTATGGAATTTGGCTTGTTGACCACAGTCAAGGTCAAATTACATATCAAGGATTGGATATCGGCCCACTAAGAAAACCATCGGGTTTTCTCGAATTATCTAGGTCATCATCATGAGCACATCAAACATTAATATACGATCAATCTTGGATAACAAGCTGGTTGGCAACAACTATTCTGACTGGATCAGGCAAGTGGAAATTGTTCTCAGGGCTGAAAAGATCCATTATGTCTTGGATAAAGATCCACCACCACTTCCATCAGATGATGCCATTGATGAGATCAAAGGCATTTATAGAAAATACATGGAGGATAGTGAAGCAGCAGCATGTCTGATGCTGGGTGCTATGTCCTCGGAGCTTTAAAATGATTGATTCTAGAACCATTGTTTTGCATCTAGAGGAGCTTTATTCTTCTCAGGCTTGAACTGAGCAATATGAGATTGCTCGAGCTCTATTTAGTTGCAAAATGGTGGAAGGCACTTCAGCTCTATTTAACACATCCTTCTAACATATCTTCTAGTACTTGTATAACCCTTTTGAATTGTCTATCTATTTGAGAATGGAATGCAGTGATATAATGGAGCTATATTTCGAAAGCTTGTTGTAAGCTTTGATAGAATTTTAA
Source organism: Excoecaria agallocha (assembly GCA_037975025.1). NCBI lineage: Eukaryota > Viridiplantae > Streptophyta > Magnoliopsida > Malpighiales > Euphorbiaceae > Excoecaria > Excoecaria agallocha. The sequence goes on from CM075819.1 coordinate 28,187,724, forward strand.
TGTGAACCTTTGATCTTGGTCTAAAATTATAGATGCTGATATTTCATGTATCTGAAAAATCTCATTTACATATGGTCCTTTTAATTTATCCATTGAATAATTTGGTTGAAGTGGTATGAAATGAGTAGTCTTATTCAATCTACCAATAATCACCCATATTGTATTATATTTTCTTTATGTGAGGGACAACCCTATGATGAAATCCATGGCAACATTATCCTATTTCCATTATGGGATTAGAATGGGATTCAATAATCCTAAGGGGAGTTGCTATTCTTCTTTCACCTGTTGACAAGTCAAACACTTAGAAACATAATCAACCACATGTCTCTTTGTACCAGGCCACCAATAAAATTGCGTCAAATCTTGGTACATCTTATTATTACTAGGATGCATGGTGAAAATTGTATTGTGTGCTTCTTGGAACAAGCTGCTATTTAATTCCTTATCATGTGAAACACATAGCTTGTTTAGATAATACACAAACCCATCTTTCTTTAATGAATCCGTAAATTTGATCCCTTTATATAGTGATTGTACTATCCATTGCAGTTTTCCATCATTTTTCTTAGCTTCATTTACTACTTTTCTCACATTAAGTCGAGCCTTCAATTGAGCTATCAGTACACCATTTGATTTAAACTTCCACACACATTGTTGTAACACCATAATTAACATCATCTTTCAACTTAAAGCATTAGCCACTATATTTGCTTTATTCGGATGGTAATCAACTATGCAGTTATAATCTTTGAATAACTCTAACTATATATGCTACCTCAAGTTGAGTTCCTTCTCAGTAAGTAAATACTTGAGAATTTTGTGATTTGTATAAATCTTGCATCTTTATCAATAAAAGTAATTAAAGTAGGAGGATTGAAGTATTATAAGTTAAAACATTAGAAATTAGTGTCTTATGTGAAAAAGGGCAAAATAGTTATTTTATCATATGTATAATTAGAATAAAATTATAGTTAAGTGGTCAATTGAGATATAAGTGTGATTTTGTGGGTTAATTATAATAAAAGAAAGGATGTTGAGGTGTAATTAAAGGAAAGAGAGAAATAATGGGGTAAAAATTAAAAGAAATAAACAAGGAAGAATAGTTTTTTAATATGCAAAAAAAAAGAGAGAGTGTAAGGAATTTTTACCATCTTATTTTAATTGAGAGAATGTACATGAAGGAGAGAGAAATTTATGTGTTGTTGTTTGAGACAAGGAGGATGGCTAAGGCAAAGAAAGAATGGACGAAACTAGCTCTTTCTCAAAGATCTTTATCCTTCACACACTATCTCTCTTCTCTCTGTTGAAAAATCCATCAATTTATCTCTTCTCTCTTTTGATGAATTTAGTCTCTTCACCATTTGGAACACTTTTGAGCCTCTAGAAGTTTGCATGTGAGGATTTTGATGAGTGATCTCCAAGCAATGCCATAGCAAGTAAAGGGGAAGAAGATAAAGATAAGGAAAAAGGGAATTTGATGGAAGATTTCGTGTTACATGAAGGGTTAGGAAATTTTATCAATTTTACATATGATTTTTATTAATGGAAATATGAATTAAAATCTATAATGATGTTTATTGTGTTAGTAATATAGTTATAAATATGTGATCTACAAGATTTACACCTTGAATGTGTTTGTTTGATGAAGAATTAAGAAGTAAAAATCTATCTTGGTTCATCGAGAATCAATTTTAGTATTTTAAGCATATTTTGAGTTAGAAAACTCTAAATTGGGTGCTTCTAGTTGGTAATTGTCCCTAAGATATGGAAATATAATATTGTAGAAGAAACTTGGGTTTGATTCTGCCTCTAAAAATTTTTAATTTAAAGTTGAAGTTAGATATGAGATGTTGTCTAGTTATAGTGAGCATATGGGAGTATTTTGGACATAATTCATGGTAAAAAGGTCAAAATGGTATGAGAAAAAATTCTTCATAAACGAGACATATTGGATCACAATTCTTATAGAGGAATATTAGTCTAATTCTGCACCCATTTTTATTCTACAAATTTCAAAATGGTATTAAAATCTATCTTTGGGTTAGTTTAACCTAATAAGAGTGTTTTGCTCATAATTTGAGTTATAAAATAGAAAATTGAATAATTATAGTTAGGTTATAATCTACTATTTTATATCTAATGTTCATATGCAGAAATTGAATTTTAAATCTATCTCTATGTTGGCCATATGTTGGATTGAAATCGGTTATCCTTTTTGCCTTGGAAGTGGTAAGAGTTTATAGTATTTCTTGATTATCTTGAGATTTTGAAGTGATAATGAGTTGATTTTTAATGCTACAAAAACAAAAAACACAGAGAAATAAGTTTATATAAGATTTTAATTATCAGGCATGGGAAATTGACAAAACATTATACATGGGATGGGGCAAAAACAAATACAACACAAGAGAGAATGCCTTTGCATCTTATTGCATACACCAACGCATTATTCATGCATAAGCATAGCACCAAGCATCATACTACATGTACAGGCCCCAACTGAATAGGGAAACTGACAGGATATACATTAAGCAAATTAATAATATAAAAGTATGATACGGTTGCCCTTATTTGGAGATAAGGTTTAATGAGAAGTGAATAGAGAAGATGATAGAGGAGGTACAAGATCAAAGATGATTGTGATAGACATAGAGGTATAACAATGATAGTATTGTGCATAAGTAAAGGATACAATTATGAATTTCGAGGACGAAATTCTTTAAGGGGGAGAGATTTGTGAGGACCCAAAATAGGGCCTAGTAGAATTCAAGGACATAATCCCGATTATTAATGTTTAATCAAGCTTAATTAGATGAATTACTATAAGTTTATATACTGAAGGATAAACTAGTTATTTATTTCTGTGTGTAATTGAAATAATATTTTATTTCAAGGATCAATTGGAATATAAGTGTAATTAGCTTGTAATTAATTATGTGATGATTATGTAAATTATATGTTATGAATTTTATAATGGTATAATTAAAAAGGAAAAAAATATAAAAAAAATAGTCTGAGGGCTAAATTAAAAAAGGATATAAACTTAGAGGACAATGTTAATAATAATAAATGAGTGGGGTCAATTTTATAAGAGATAACATATAATGGGGAAAAATTGAAAGGAAGAAGGTAATTTGTGGGTCAATGTTGAAAGAAGCTTTAAGTGGGGATGATTTAAAAAAAATAAGAAAGAATCTTTAGGGCTAAACTCTTACATGCAAATAAATGAGAGAAATTTGTGTAACATGCAATTAGTTGGGATATTAAATGAGGAATTGTGAGGGACCAAGTAATGTCACATTCCATTTAAACTCACATGCAAGACAAGTATAAAAAGGGCTTTAGGTGTGGTCGACAGCATCTTCTTAGTTGAAAAATACATTTTTTGCATTCTCTCTTCCTCTCTCTCAAAAACTCTAGAGATCTCTTAAGGAATTCTTAAAGAAAAGTCTTTACATGTGGAGTTAATAAAGTGTAGTTAGTGTTAAAAAACAAGGTAAGTGTATAAATTTGTTAGTTAATCTCTTTTTCTTCATCTTCATCTTCCTTAGTTGATGATCTAATGAGTTGAATGCTGGAATTTTGGTATTGAATGAATGGATTGATGTAAAGGAGAAGAAGAAGGTAAAAAGAACAAGGAGAGAGGAATTTTCGATTAAAGTTTGGGAACTTATTCTTCATGCATATGTGTAAATATAAATTTTTATGCTTGTATTACTTAATTTGAATGGTAATTTATTAGTTTGTTTAGGGTTAATGAGAGATTTAAATAGGAGAAAATCGTGTTTTTGAATGTTGATGAAAAACTAGGTGTGGTTCTTGTGAACCAGGCTATTTGTTTTGTTCATATCTAGAGTTTTAGACCTCAGATTGAGATGATTCAATATTATGGGTAAACTAGATTCAATTATCTACAATTCATTAGAAGAAGTCATGTCTTGATTCTATTGTTAAGGAACTCATAAAATTCGTACAAGTGAGCTATTTGTGTGTACAATCAGTTTTGGACAGTTACCAATGTTTGGACCATAAATCTTACATTTAAGTCATAATTGAGTGGGGTTTGATTCTATGTAAAATTGATTGAAATATAAACATTTTTTTCGAAGTAACCTGGAGCTAAATATGTATATAACGCATCCAAATATTTACATGAAAATTTAAGAGAGCTGTTGATTTTGGTTCAAGAACTGATTATAGTATTTTGGGCATAAGTATTAGTAGAAAAGTCAAAATCCTATACTGTAAAATTATGGATAAACTATATACCTAGAATCACGTTTTTGGTGGTGAAATGTTAATCTAAATCCCTCTTAATTTTATGCTATGAATTTTTATAAATGACAGCAAACACTATTTCGATTCTATGAATAGCCTATAGTATTTCTCAAATATCTTGAGCTATAGGTAAGATATTAAGGTGAATTTTGATGCTCTAGAAACTCGACACATAGGGGAATAATATTGTAGAAGATAATTTAGCCTAAAAATGGCATTTTCAAATTCATTTGTTGCTCACAATTTGAGTCCAGAATGCTACCCTATGCAGAATTTTAATGTGTCTTACATTATGGTTTTTCTTATATAGTTAAGTTAAATATGTATCTATATGAATAAATAATGAGTTGGATATGGCATGTGATATGATTATTAACAAAGGACTATATATATATATATATATATTCATATATATGCATAGGTAAAGATATATGATAAAGATATCAAATATTTATATGTGATCAAACTTATGTACATGGTTGTTATGTGCAATTATGGTTTCATGTACTTATTTTTAATGATAGAGCAAATGTTTATTTGATGCATGCATGTATACTATGAAGTTAAGAAATGTCTAAATATGATAAATGAAGGTTTTTAATGTACGACTATCATATGATTACATCAATGTTATATATAGAAATGTATATATATGTAAACATCTGAATGATTATACACGATTTTTATTGATCTCTTGAAGATTACTATGATACTTATAGTTTGAAATGTCAATTTTACTTGTATAAAGAAGTAATGTGATCTGTAGAATATATGTGTATATATAAACATATATATATATATATATATATATATATATATATATATATATAGTATGACCTTACATGATTGGGTTCAAAAGATGTTTAGAGTGATGATTTAGAGAATATGTTTAAAGTGAAATGCATGAATATGTTTTTGTTTAATTGAAATGATATGATTAAGCATTTGTAATGTCACATGTTAGCATGCTAAAATATAGATCAACAGAGCAATAGACTCAATTATAGAAATCTTATTAAAGTATATAATGCCAATGTTATATGTGACTATGTATACAAGTGTATGCATTAGAGAGGGAGTATTTTGTCATGTGATTGTTACATCAGCAAATTGTATAAATTGTTTTATGAATTATGCATATATGTTGATGCACTAGAGAAGATATATATTTGTACATGATTATGCACAGGTGAAAATAGTATTATATAGATACAACCATGTTATACGAAATAATTACAGGATTGAAAAATATTTCAAATAGAGAATAGTAATACCCAATAGTGAGCATGTTCAAAGGTTTACTTAAAGTTACACATGAGCATGTATATGAGTACATTGTTCGTTGTTACATAAGAGTATACTTGTGCATATAAGAATATGAATGAATAAATGAAAGAGAAAAAGAGATTGTACTGCCTACTTTGAATCTAAGAAGTGGATAGATAGGCATGCCTATAAGGGTACCTTATAGCTATGATAGTTTCAACCCTGTTTGGGTTGTAGTCAACCCATTTTCGGTGACTAAATAGACATGGTCCCATTTGGATCATTTTCAGCCCCATTTGGGTTGTAGTCAACCCCGTTTAGGTGACTAAACAGACTTGTACCTTCGGGTGCCTCCATTATAATCAATCAATTTATACCTTCGGGGTGCTACCGTATAACCTGTTATCCACCTCTTTAGAATAGTGCAGGCTTTATACCAAAGTTAAGAAAAGTTTAATGTTAACTTAAAGTTTCATGAAGCATGACAATTCATAAATTGATTTCATAATATAATTTATATGTGAAATTCCTTTTCATCACATATGAAAATTATGATATTAAAAGAGCTTGCAATATATACTTATGCATGATTATCGCATATAGAAATAGTGTGTATAGAGTTGTATAAATGAACTAGTGCATCACTAATATCTAGTTATGGACTATATTAGAGATAGTATGTTTTCTATAGTAATATGTTGCTTGCTTGAAGTAGATAAATGACTTGCAAGATTCGTCATGTATGAAAGCTATGAAAATGTTTTGCTGAAATAAGTGTTTTCTATAGCAATGGAATATAAGAGTTATGTATAGGTATTCATGTTGGTGATTCCTTTTCAAATTAAAACAATAGTTTATATGTTTTCCCTATATCTACTCGTTCTTGCTCTTTATTGAGAATGGATGTATAATGTCTTGTGCATACACATAAAATATTTACAAATTCACAAGTGATAAAGTTCATATGATAATGGTATTTGAGATAGAAGCGAGCTAGAAATTCTATGTATGCATTGGTACAATAAGTATTACAAATATAATTATAGATTGATAAATGATAAACTTTCATAGTACTAATGCTTTGTTTTACTTACGAATATGCATATGTCCTTGTTGATCATAAGCTTGTATGTGAATATATATATATATATATATATTCATAGTATATGTTAAAATGTGTAGTAAATGGAAGGAATGACTAGTATATCATTCAATGAATGAATCGCAAGTCTAAAGGATAAATATACTTATATGATTAAATGTTGTGTATATAAAGCATCAATGCCAAATTTACTATCATTAAATCATTCGGTTATCATGTGTGGACTCTTGTCTGTATTTTTTTAAATTGAGCATAAGTTATACTTATAGTTCATGATGTATGCTTATTGGCTACCACTGTGAGTGGTCGTTTGTTATATTTGTGTTTCCCACTAAGCTTTATAGCTTAGCACTGGTTCTTTATCCGTATAGTTTGCAAGGATAGGACTTTATCCCAGGACTGATATCTATAGCAGGTTGGCCAACACAAGTCTTAGAAGATTGATAGTAAAGTCTTCTCTTTGTCCTTTTATTTTGTAGTTATGGAAACATTAATTATGTTGCAAATTTTGTATAAATAATAATGTTATGTTTGAGAAAACATTGTAATAAATTAAGGACTTTTATATAATTAAGGTATTACTCTTAAGTTCACATGACATGGTTTTAATTTCATCTATAAGTTATCTAATAAGAAATCACTACAACAAAATTGCAATTTAGCAACGGAAATTGGAAACGAAAAATGTCAAATTTCCATTGCTAATCAAAAATAGCAACGAAAACTTTGGTTGCTAATCCAGCGGTTGCTATTTTTAGCAACAGAAAATTTATTTCGTTGCTAAATTTTGCAATGAAAAATGAGTTCCATTGCTAAATTCAACCAATGCTTGATTCGGTGAAATGGTCAATTTTAGCAACGGAATAAGGATTTTTGTTGCTAAAATTTGCAACGGAGTTCTGTTGCTATTATTAGCAACGAAAACCACTTTCCATTGCTAATTTCACCCACCACTATAAAAATTAAAGATGGTTCTATCCGTCGTTAATCTGTTGCTAACAATTATTATAATTTTTTAATATCAACTTGCCTATATAGAACTAACAACAGTCAAAGACCTTGTAATGAAAATGAAGAAAAACAAATACTACAAATGGCACAATAGCAAATATAAAATAACAACTCAAAATGATGAGAGTTTATTTAATATTGTAACATAAATTACATTATTGTGTCTCTACTATGTCTCACTCAGCTAAAATATAGTAATATTTAATGAAAAAGGACACATAGCAATAGTGCATGTTTAACAAAAAGGAGCTCTACTTTCATATAACGTTTTTGTCCTTGCAATAACATCAATAAAAGGTTAGCTTTCTAAAGAAGAAAAAGAAAAAATGGAAGGAAGATTAGCAGTTCAAAATATAATTAAGAAAATAGATTATTATCTCTTTATAGTGAAGAGATTCTTTACACAAAAGGCTAGCAATAGAGCTGTTGTTTATGGAACTAAGCAACTTATAGTGAAGGGATCCAGTAACTTGATTGAAACCTAAATTATTCAAATTTGACTAATATAACTCAACTTATTATATAGTAAAAGTTATCATATATTTATAAAGTGAGAAATTATTTTACCCTATATGAGTTAATCCATACACAGTTTATGTTTTTAAAAGGCTTAGTAGTAACGTGCTAAGGGGCTTTGCATACAAAGCATAATGAACAAGTTGCATTTTCCTTTTTAGAAGGAAAGGGTATATAGTTGAATTATAAAAAATAGATCTTACATCTCAGAAATCTAACTATAAACTGTCCAGAGCTATCAAGTATAAATTGGTTGAAGCTACGGTTCTCCAATGAAGGATTTATAGAAATTGATATATCTAAACTACCTACTTATTTATAAATAAATGTTTGTTTTTATTTATTCATTACTTATTTATAAATAAATTTTTATTTATCTTTTAACTCAAAAATTGAGAAATTTATTTATAAAATTTAAAAGTGAAGAATTTCACCTGTTGAAGGCAATACAAGACTGAATTGTAATCTTGGGACCTAAAAACGTAACATAATGCAGAAGATTAGATGCTTTCTCCATTACTAACCACTTACATAATGTATTATTTTTGCTGTGCTTGCAGCGAAGGTAGGTAGGGGAAGGGTAAAGCTCGTACGTTCTAAATTTAATATTTACACCTTTATCCATAATTATTCAAATATGATTTAAATGTTTTATTTTTACATAATGTATTATTTAATATTTACACCCTTATTAATTTAATATTTACACCCTTATCCATTACTAACCACTTACATAATGTATTATTTTTACATAATGTATTATATTTAAATATATTAACTACAATTTTGTATATAATGCATGTTTATTAACTTTTTTTGCTTTAAAAACCATAAGTATAACATAATTCCATTTGATTTTATACTCAATTTATATCATTTTGAATCTAATAAAATTAGCAATAATTAAATCCACCAAAAGCTTAAATTCTCTAACATACGTAATGCATAATTACAAAGGAAAAATAAATTTGCTTGAACACTTACTTGCTAGATAATCTCTTCTCAAAATTTCATCCTTTAAGACCTTAATTCACCATCAATTTTCGTATCTTTTCCTACTTTCTCCATCTACACCATTTCCTCTCTCCACAAAAATTCACATTCCACAAGAATTTTCAACAATTCAATTACCAATTCATGATTTATAGCAAATCCCAACAATTATATAACTATAAATTCACTTAATTTCCAAAAATTCCATTTTTTCCCAATTAATCAAAACCCTAAATATAAAATACATCATCTCTACCTCATATTTTCACCACAAATCAATAATTAAGTGTGAATACATGCTTACCCAACTAGAGAGAGAGAGATGCAACACAAAAAGAAGATGGAGTGGAGGAAGAGCCAAACCCACTTTGCTACCACGCAAGGAATAGGAAGAGAAAAGAAGAAGAAAAGAAGAAGAAGAAAGTGGAGGAGAAGAAGAAGAAGAAGAAGAAGAAGAAGAAGAAGAAGAAGAATGGAAGTGGGAGGAGGAGGCTTCGGGTTCTTTGGGACCAAGCAAAAAGGAACTAATTTGGTTCCTTAAAAATTAAGAGAAATCAAATGGCCAAAACGACGTAGTTTTGGCCAAATGTCCCTCTTGGTCCTCCCTTTTTACATTAATTACAAATCGACCCCAAAAATTTTTAAATCTTTTTAATAACACCCAAATTTAATTATAAATCCACCACAAATTTTTTTATATTTATAGTTTTTGTCAATTTTACATACAATTCGGGTTAATCCAAAATTGGGGTATTTATAGACAAGGACAATTATGTAAATAATTAAAAAATTAGGGATTTTTCATTTAAAATGAACATTTAATTTAGCAACGAAAAATTATTTCCTTGCTATTTTAGCTATGGAATTCAATTTTTGTTGCTATTTTTAGACCCAAAATTTTTTCGCCTCTTTGGAACCAAATTACCAACGAAAATGAATTCCTTTGCTAAATAGCAACAGAATATTGTTTCTGTTGCTAATTTAGCAACGAAAATTAATTTTCGTTGCTATTTTTTAATCGAAAATATTCACCTCTAGGACCAATATACCAATGGAAAATTTATACGTTGCTAGCTAACTCGGCAATGGAATTTTTTTCCATTCCTTTATTAGCAACGGATTTCATTTTTCGTTGCTATTTTAGCAACCCAAATAAAATTCCGTTGATGTTTAGCAACCGAATATAAATTCGGTTGCTATTTTTCATTGAAAGTGAAATTTAGCAACAAAATTAGATTTCCGTTGCTAATATCGCAACAGAATTTAATTTTCGTTGCTATTTTAGCAACCGAAATAAAATTTCGTTGCTAAATATAGCAACGAAATTTTATTTCGGTTGCTAAAATAGCAACGAAAATTAAATTTCGTTGCTATTTTTCGTCCTAAATTTTATCCACCACTTGTTACAGCCTTAATTAGAAACGGAACACCAATTCCGTTGCTAATTTTCGTTGCTAAATAATGGTGGCCAATAATTCCCTCCACTTTTAGCAACGAAAGCTAACCAAATATTTTTCCGTTGCTAATTTTATAAAGTTCAACCAATTTTAGCTGCAGAAACCATTTTTCGTTGCTAAATAGCAACGGAATTGTGTTTTCGTTGCTAAATTAGAAACGGAATAAATTTTGTTGCTATTTTTCCATTGGTATTTCTAGATTTTCTTGTAGTGAATGTTTTCAGCTTGAGAACGTTGTAATATATGTCTTATGGTATAAGATATTGTGGTAATAACTAAGTATAGAATATGGGTGTTACAATTAGTGGTATCAAAGCCTAGGTTTTGCCGTTTATGGGCTATAAGTGTTTAGAGTAATTGTTATATGGAAGTTTTAGTGTGTTGGCCTAATGCAGATATCTTGGTTTTTTTTGTATAGATTAAAGATGGATAAACTGAAAGAAACTGGAAAAGAGATCATTAAAGTTAGCAATTCCGGGGCATTGAACTTATTTGTCCTCGATCCTATGAATGTAGCTCATATAGAGATGTTTTTTCTATATTAGAGGAAATAAAGAAAATGAATTGCATCTTGAATCAGAATTTACAAGAATTAACTGAGCCTAGAGTATCAAAAGAGGTTGTTAGTGTTGGAGTTTAACGGTTACATGCATCACATACATGAGCGGAATTTTAAATTTCTTAACCATTAGATCTGATCTTGCCATGTATACACAATATAACTATATGAGAATAAGAAAAATCACCTTTGATTTTTGTTGAACAGTTGATTTTACTTCGCACCGGGTTGTCGCAAACCACAGTGTCCAAAATCGAACACCTCCAATGAGTAATCCACACTAGAGAGGGGTAAATTGAACCAACAAATTGGTGTTCAACTAGGGCTGGCCGAAATTCCCAAGAGCTAGCTTGGGAAGTGGTGCAAAAGGGAGAGAGTTTTTGGAGAAAAGACTTTCCTTTTGTTTTAATCACTTAACCCTAATTCTCATTAGTTGGCCTTTTATAGTTAGGTTAAAATTCCAACTCCTTAATGAGATTGGGCTCTTTAAAATTGCTGGAGAATTATTAATTGGGCCTCTGGAATTAATTATAATCATTTGGGCTTAATTAAATCTAAATTAAATCTTTTCATAAAAGACCATGCATAAAATCCACAAACTAGGCCCTTTGTGCATCTAATTGGATTTAAATACCCAAATGGATTCCAAATCCAACCAAATTAAATATGTGAGTTCCATAACACTTATGTAACATATATAAATTAATTTGGTCCAAGAAAAAGCCCTCCAAGCCCTTCTGTATGGACTTGGCGTGTAGCCCTCTTCTGGAGGGCTTCCTCCAACTTCTTCATTCCTTTGGCCCCTTATAATTTCTCCAATGGTCCTATTAATTATTATATCAATCCTATAACACTTATAGTAGTCTTATAACACTTATAAGACAATAATAATTAATCATGAAATACATTATTTCATTTAGGTCTAATTTACAGAACATTTCTCAAAAGTTTCGCGGACAATTTTATTTGATCATAATTAATTAAACTCTTTAATTATTTATTATTATATTCTCCTCTCTACCTTTATAATAATATCAAATATTATTATCCTTGTCATTTTACCATTTTACCCTTTTCTCTATATGTGTGTGACCTATTGGGTTCCTGTCCATATTGGCAGTATAATATGTAATTGTGAGTTCTATTCAAAACTCACATGATTTAAACTCCATTAAATCATTTTATCAATCTCTATTGATATTTTGATACATCATTATACAAGTCATGATTGGCCTCTAGCTAGGCATCATGACTACCCAAATGTCAGGAAAGTCATGTGGTTTGACTGTACCCTTCCATAGAAACAGTTACCGTGCAATTACTCCTTTCACCACTCTTATCTCAATTAGATTCTGAGTATGGATTTCTGTCAACTCATATAAATCTAATTATGTATGTTCTATTAATTTAACCATTGTTCCTAAAATGCCCTTCATGGATCTCCATCCATCTCGACATATTACTCTGGCCAGAGATTCTTTGAACAAGGCAATTATAGAATCATGCGAGATAACTTCCCTTGTTAAATCTGGGATGGTGAATCCTCTGTCAATCTCCTAACTATGTTCACTCCCAGTTGGAAGTAATTAGTTATGGAGTCAAAGTATACCACTTGCTACTTAAGATAACTTTGGTGATCTCAAGTCTAAGGATACTTGCACAACCGCTATGAAGAGATTCCTCACTGATATAGATTTAATATCCATATGAGGATTCTCTTTGCAGGTCTCCAATTTACTTGTTCTTCTAACAAGCATCCATATGTTAGCTTTGATTATCATCCATAATCACAATTATGAGAACCATTGCTTGAACCATTCAAGAAGCATAACATGTGCTAATCTGTCCGAATTAACAATGTCCTATCTTTTTAATTCTATGACTATGGATATTTATATATTAACACATTTGCATGCAATAGACATCTCACATCATGAACACCTTTATGATTGCCTTTACACTGTGTTAATAATATCTAGGACTTCATTTATTAATTTAAGATTTACAAACTCATGCATTCAAACACAACATTAATAAATGAATGATGCCTTTATTAAGAAAATAAATTTCATACATATGAAAAACATCCCTATTACATGGGCTCTAGGGCATACTCTCTAAAAATCTCCCACTTGCACTAGAGCCAATCACTCATATGTCTCAGACCCATGCTATTTATATGGTGATCATGCTTTATCTCAAAAAGTGCTTTAGTGAGGGGATCCGCCACATTGTCATCTGTGGGAACCCTTTCTATTTTCACATCATTTCTAGCTACTATTTCCCTTATGAGATGGTAGCGTCTGAGAACATGTTTGGATCGCTGATGAGACCGTGGTTCCTTTGCTTGCGCAATGGCTCCATTGTTGTCACAATATAAAGGAATCGGATCAACAATGCTAGGCACCACTCCTAGTTCGGTTATGAACTTTTTGATCCAGACTGCTTATTTGGCTGCTTCTGAAGCAGCAATGTACTCAGCTTCCGTCGTGGAATCAGCAGTTGTTTCTTGTTTGGAACTTTTCCAACTAACTGCTCCTCTTCCCATTATGAACACATAACCAGATTGTGATTTACAATCATCTTTGTCAGATTGGAAGCTGGCATCTGTATACCCGTTTACTTCCAAACCGCCCTCTCCTTATACCAAGAATATATCCTTAGTCCGTCTCAAGTACTTAAGAATATTCTTGACAGCTGCCCAATGTTCCTCTCCAAAATTGGATTGGAATCTGCTTGTGACACTCAAAGAAAATGCTACATCTGGACATGTACATAACATAGCATACATGATAGAACCAATTGCAGATGCATATGGTATTCTATTCATGCTCTCTCTATCCTCTAGTGTCTGCGGACATATAGACTTAGAAAGGTGTTTCCCATGCACCATGGGTATAAACCCTTTCTTAGAGAGATCCATATTGAACCTCTTCAATACTTTATATATATATGTACTCTGAGAAAGACCTAGCAACCTATTGGATCTATCTCTATAGATCCTTATTCCCAGAATATAGGATGCTTCTCCAAGGTCTTTCATGGAGAATTGCTTGGATAACCATATTTTAACAGATTGGAGAAGAGAAATGTCATTTCCCATGATCAATATGTCATCTACATATAGAACTAGGAAGACAATTGCACTCCCACTGACCCTTTTATACACACAAGGTTCATCTTCATTCTGTGAGAAACCAAACTCTTTGATTGTCTCATTGAATCGTATGTTCCAGCTCCTAGAGGCTTGCTTCAATCCATAAATGAATCTTTGAAGCTTGCATACCTTTTCGCCATTTGCTGATGTGAATCCTTTTGGTTGTGTCATATACACATCCTCAGAAAGATTTCCATTAAGGAAAGCTGTCTTCACATCCATTTGCCAAATCTCATAATCATAATGAGCTGCAATGGCTAAAAGTATTCTTATAGACTTAAGCATCGCTACAGGAGAAAAAGTTTCGTCATAGTCAATACCTTTTTTTTTACGATAACCTTTTGCTACTAAGCGAGCTTTATAGGTAACTATATTACCTTCCATGTCAGTCTTCTTTTTGAAGACCCATTTGCACCCTATGGGTTTTATCCCTTTAGGTGGTTAAGTTAAAGTCCATACTTTATTCTCATACATGGAGTCCATTTCGGACTGCATAGCCTTAAGCCATAAATCACGTTCTGAACTGTTCAAAACTTCTTGATAGCTTGTAGGCTCATTGTCCTCTACTACAGTTATGCCTCTATCCGAATCAACGTGAAATCCATATCTCACAGGGATAGAATGCATCCTAGTAGATCTTCTAGGATTTTGTGTATAATGAGGTTCAACTGTAATCTCATCATTATGAAATTCAGTTTCGGGTTCAATCGGTTGATCATCTTCTATTTGTGGGACTTGAACTTCACCAAGCTCAATTTTACTCCCACTGTCCTCTCGTAGGAGAAATTCTCTTTCCAAGAAGACAGCATGCCTTGAAACAAACACCTTTTGTTCTAAGGGATGATAGAAATAATATCCAAACGTTTCTTTTGGATATCCCACAAATAAACATTTATCAGATTAACATCCAGTTTGTCTGACATTGTCCTCTTCACATAAGTAGGACAGCCCCATACTTTCATATGAGAAAGCGTGGGTTTCTTGTTATTCCACATCTCATAGTGTTCAATTTCTCCTTTCAGACACACCATTGTGTTGTGGTGTATATGGAGGAGTCCATTGAGATAAAATCCCATTATCTCTAAGATGATCCTGAAATTCTTGACTTAAGTATTCTCCACCTCGATCTGATCTAAGTGTTTTAATACTTTTGCCAAGTTGTTTCTCTACTTCATTTCTGAACTCTTTGAACTTTTCAAATGCTTCAGACTTATATTTCATTAAATAGATGTATCCAAACTTGGAATAATCATCTATGAAAGTAATGAAGTAGGAATAACCTCCTCTGGCATGTGTAGTCATTGGACCACATACATCTGAATGTATTAAGTCCAAAACCATTTTAGCTCGTTCTCCTTTACCAATAATGGGAGCTTTTGTCATTTTTCCCAATAAACAAGATTCACATGTATCAAATGATTCATAATCAAATGATCCCAAATCACCTGACTTGTGTAACTTGGTCATGCGTTTTTCATTTATGTGGCCTAAACGACAATGCCATAAGTATGAGGTATTTAGATTATCATGTTTCATTCTCTTGGTATCCACATTATGTACTTCTTTAATTAAATCAAGAACAAATATACCATTCTCAATGATAGCTTTTGCATAAAATATATTGTTCTTAAAAATATAACAACATTTGTCCTTTAAAGAAATATCATAATCGTTCATCAAACGACTAAAAGAAATAATACTTTTGGATAAGGCTGGAACATAATAACAATTATTTAATTCCAATACTAATCCACTAGGAAGAGGCAAATAGTAAGTCCCCACAAATATTGTAGAGATGTTCTGTCCAGTAGCTGACTGCAAACATATCTCTGCCTTTCCAACTCTTCTAAAGCTTCTAAGCCCCTGTAGATCATTACATAAATGAGATCCACATCCGGTATCTAATACCCAAGATTGTTTTGAAGCAATAGAATAAGTATTAATTTCAATCATATGAATACCTGAAGTAGATGCAACAGCTTGCTTCTTCTCCTTAAGAGAATGTAGATAGGCCTTGCAGTTACGCTTCTAATGACCATCTTTTCCACAATGTAAGTAAGTTCCTTTGGGATTCTCTTTCTTGGCAACCACCTTCTTGGAGATCCCACCATTCTTTGGCTGCGCCTTGGTTATCTTCTTCTTCTTCTGCTTCTTGCCTTTAGCAGAAGTGACAACCATGACACTTTTTGGATCTTTCTTAAATGATCCATCAATTGTCTTGAGCATGTTGATTAACTCAGGAATGAATACTTGGATCTTGTTCATGTTGAAGTTAAGCACAAAAGGTGCATAACTTGGAGCCAACGAGTACAAGATTAAATCTATGTACAGATCATTATCCATAACATAGGCAAGTCTACTCAAATGCTCAATATACCCATACATCTTCAATGTATGAGCAGCAGCTGAAGTGCCTTCCACCATTTTGCAACTAAATAGAGCTCGAGCAATCTCATATTGCTCAGTTCTAGCCTGAGAAGAATAAAGCTCCTCTAGATGCAAAATGATGGTTCTAGCATCCATCATTTCATGTTGCTTCTGAAGCTCCGAGGACATAGCACCGAGCATCAGACATGCTGCTGCTTTACTATCCTCCATGTATTTTCGATAAATGCCTTTGATCTCATCAATGGCATCATCTGATGGAAGTGGTGGTGGATCTTTATCCAAGACATAATGGATCTTTTCAGCCGTGAGAACAATTCTCACTTGCCTGATCCAGTCAGAATAGTTGTTGCCAACCAGCTTGTTATCCAAGATTGATCATATATTAATGTTTGATGTGCTCATGATGATGACCTAGATGTGAAAAAGAAAAGATATGAGAGTATGTTCATATATATGTATGCATTAATAAGGTCTTTAATTAATCCATTTACTCCCACTATTTTATTACGAATTAATAGCCCTCACTATATAATCCGAGAAAACCCGATGGTTTTCTTAGTGGGCCAATATCCAATCCTTGATATGTAATTTGACCTTGACTGTGGTCAACAAGCCAAATTCCATACCCTTGAAAGGTAGGTATCTCTATACCAATTGTGTCTCTACACAACTATTGGATCATTAGGTTATCAACTCTTGATGCATGCATATCATATATGCATTCCCTAATCTTGCCTCTAGAACCATTAGCCTTGACTGTGGTCAACAAACTAATGTGCTAGCTAAGATGACCCATTTAATTAGATTTGAACATATTCGATATAATGTGAACTTGACTGTGGTCAACAACCCACACTATAAGGAACTCTGGTTCTCCTCAAATTAATGGAAGGCTTATATACCTTAGTATTTGTTTGAGGGTTTTAGTTAATTAAGTCTCATCATACATGGTTGGCATACATTGGTATGCATCCTATATCTATCACATAAATATAAGCATACAAATATGGTATAGTTATGGACATCACTACATTGATTTCCCCGAGCCAAGAGGGAAATCAAAAGGTCACACCTAGGTAGTATGCATGATTCAAACAAGAAAAATAATTACATTATCTTCAAGCTTGTTGGATCTCCATCCGGCCCATCTTGCTCCTTGAAAATGGTTTCCATCTCTATTTCTAATTCTAATCTAAGTAATCTAATTACATATTACAATTTGAAATGAAATACAAACCAAAAACAAGTAGCCGGGACATGAAAGTCCTCATTGGGCCAAAACATGCATAATGCTCAATCACATTGGGCTTTGTTCATAACTATCCATCATGCCAACCATACACCCTTATATGCCTTTCTAATGCATAAAGAAATATATTACTAACTTTGTTTCAACTTTTGAAACTATATTTTGAGTTATTTTAATGATGTGATCAAATTAGGAAACTTTTTCCATTTTGGAAACTTTCATTTTAGGAAACCTTTTGCATGAATGTGTTCTTGTCTTAATAATCAATCAAATTGATTATTAATTAATTATAAATTGATTATTTAATTAATTAATCATATTAAATAATTAAAAGAATCAATTTTGGGCTTAAAACAAGTGTAGGCCGAAACCCACAGAAGAAAAACCCTAAGTGTGTTCACACACAAACTAGTTTTGTGTCATTTGGACCATTTGGGCCTTTTGGAATGAGCCAAGCCCACTCCAGCCCTTAAAACACATTAATAAACTTAATTAATGTTTATAATAGTTAAGTTAAATCAGCTCCTTGGGCCCACCAAGTCATTCACTAATTTAACAAAGTCCGTAAACATAATTAAGCCCATTAAGTGGTTTTAATGAATTAAAATTAATCAAATTAATTTAAGGCCCATTTTAATTAATCCAATTAATTAAAAACACTTTAATATATCATATATATCAGATTTAGAAGATCAAAAGTCGTTCTAACCATGAACACATCAAGAACACATGAAGAACACCAATTTATTGAACTTTTCGACAAAACTAGTTTTCATGCAAAACTTGTTCGATTTTAATTTCGTTCGATCCTACGGCTTAATATCACACATTAAACACATAAAATATCATCTAAATGATTTTTAAATGGATCCATAAGAAATTAAATTAGAACAGCCCCTTCATAACCTAGGGTTTCACGCCAAACCCAAATCATTTTTTCTTCAAAAATTTCGGTTTTGTTTCCACCAAATTTATTTGATCACAAATACATCCAGAAATCAATATTTCTCATTCATGAACTATTAAATCTCATATTTTAAAGTTCATGAAATAAATAACTCAAAATAAAACAAAACTTATTCCGCAGAATAATATAGAATTGTATATCCATGGCAAAACCAGGCTCTGATACCATGTTGGAGTTTAACGGTTACATGCATCACATACATGAGCAGAATTTTAAATTTTTTAACCATTAGATCTGATCTTGCCATGAATACACAATATAACTATATGAGAATAAGAAAAATTATCTTTGATTTTTGTTGAACAGTTGATTTTACTTCGCACCGGGTTGTCGCAAACCACAGTGTCCAAAATCGAACACCTCCAATGAGTAATCCACACTAGAGAGGGGTAAATTGAACCAACAAATTGGTGTTCAACTAGGGCTGGCCGAAATTCCCAAGAGCTAAATTGGGAAGTGGCGCAAAAGGGAGAGAGTTTTTGGAGAAAAGACATTCCTTTTGTTTTAATCACTTAACCCTAATTCTCATTAGTTGGCCTTTTATAGTTAGGTTAAAATTCCAACTCCTTAATGAGATTGGGCTCTTTAAAATTGCTGGAGAATTATTAATTGGGCCTCTGGAATTAATTATAATCATTTGGGCTTAATTAAATCTAAATTAAATCTTTTCATAAAAGACCATGCATAAAATCCACAAACTAGGTCCTTTGTGCATCTAATTGGATTTAAATACCCAAATGGATTCCAAATCCAACCAAATTAAATATGTGACTTCCATAACACTTATGTAACATATATAAATTAATTTGGTCCAAGAAAAATCCCTCCAAGCCCTTCTGTATGGACTTGGCATGTAGCCCTCTTCTGGAGGGCTTCCTCCAACTTCTTCATTCCTTTGGCCCTTTATAATTTCTCCAATGGTCCTATTAATTATTATATCAGTCCTATAACACTTATAGTAGTCTTATAACACTTATAAGACAATAATAATTAATCATGAAATACATTATTTCATTTAGGTCCAATTTACAGAACATTTCTCAAAAGTTCCGCGGATAATTTTATTTGATCATAATTAATTAAACTCTTTAATTAATTATTATCATATTCTCCTCTCTACCTTTATAATAATATCAAATATTATTATCCTTGTCATTTTACCATTTTACCCTTTTCTCTATATGTGTGTGACCTATTGGATTCTTGTCCATATTGGCAGTATAATATGTAATTGTGAGTTCTATTCAAAACTCACATGATTTAAACTCCTTTAAATCATTTTATCAATCTCAATTTATATTTTGATACATCATTATACAAGTCATGATTGGCCTCTAGCTAGGCATCATGACTACCCAAATGTTAGGAAAGTCATGTGGTTTGACTGTACCCTTCCATAGAAATAGTTACCGTGCAATTACTCCTTTCACCACTCTTATCTCAATTAGATTCTGAGTATGGATTTCTGTCAACTCATATAAATCTAATTATGTATGTTCTATTAATTTAACCATTGTTCCTAAAATGCCCTTCATGGATCTCCATCCATCTCGGCATATTACTCTGGCCAGAGATTCTTTGAACAAGGCAATTATAGAATCATGCGAGATAACTTCCCTTGTTAAATCTGGGATGGTGAATCCTTTGTCAATCACTCAACTATCTTCAAGTAGGTCATGATATACCCAATCTCCTAACTATGTTCACTCCCAGTTTGAAGTATTCAGTTATGGAGTCAAAGTATACCACTTGCTACTTAAGATAACTTTGGTGATCTCAATTCTAAGGATACTTGCATAACCGCTATGAAGAGATTCCTCACTGACATAGATTTAATATCCATATGAGGATTCTCTTTGTAGGTCTCCAATGAACTTGTTCCTCTAACAAGCATCCACATGTTAGCTTTGATTATCATCCATAATCACAATTATGAGAACCATTGCTTGAACCATTCAATAAGCATAACATGTGCTAGTCTGTCCGAATTAACAATGTCCTATCTTGTTAATTCTATGACTAGGGATATTTATATATTAACACATTTGCATGCAATAGACATCTCACATCATGAACACCTTCATGATTGCCTTTACACTGTGTTAATAATATCTAGGACTTCATTTATTAATTTAAGATTTACAAACTCATGTATTCAAACACAGCATTAATAAATGAATGATTCCTTTATTAAGAAAATAAATTTCATACATATGAAAAATATCCCTATTACATGGGCTCTAGGGCATACTCTCTAACAGTTAGGAATAATGAGAACAAAAGAAGTCGAGACGGGAATATAGATAAGATGGAGATAGGAAAAAGAATTAAGATATTGAAATTAAATTCTTCTAGCAACACATTCATTTCTGCACAAGGTTTGGCAGGGAAAAGCCGGGGGATTCAAGTTCCTAAATGTTTGCATTGCACAAGGAATCATTTGGGTGTTTGTAAAGCTTTAACAGGGGCTTGTTTTAGATGTGGTAAAACAGATCATTTTATGGCTAATTGCCCAATGTTGCCAAGGAAAAGTAAGGTATCATATAAGAATGAAAAGAAGCTTGTCATTGCTAATGTACCTCAGATAGAAGAGATAGATCGTAGTGAAAGAGACAAATCTATACATCTAATTGTATTGGTTCAGACCGATAAAATTGAGGTTTCATCAAAGCAGGATGTCATCAAAGGAGCTTTTGGTATTTATCTTTTTTTCCTTAATATTTGCTCATTCACAATAATAAATTCTTATTATGGTAGTGAATTTTATGCTTTTAGGAATGTTTTGATATGATGGAACTTTGAGAATATTGTGCATATTTGACCATTACGTGAATTATAGTACAAGTGCATTAAGGGAATACATAAAGATTACTCTATGATGGCAAATTAATAAAATCCTACCTTTGGATTAAAAATTAAATTATAAGAAATGCGAATATGATTAGTGTTTGGATTATAATACGAGTGTGTTAATAGAATATAGTATAAATGTGCTAATATGGGTTTGGAGAAATAGTTTATGTATTGTGAATAAAATCTTTCATATGTGAAGTTGCTGTGATGAAATTGGGTTAAGTATGATGCTATGTATACCTATCAGTGAATTCTTATTAGGCATGGGCAATTGACAAAACATTATACATGGGATGGGGCAAAAACAGGTACAACACACGAGAGAATGCATTGGCATCTTATTGCATACTCGAAAGCATTATTCACGCTTAAGCATAACATCAAGCATCATACTACATGTACAGGCCCCAACTGAATAGAGAAACTGACAGGGTATACATTAAGCAAAGTAATAATATAACAGTATGATACGGTTGTCCTTATTTGGAGATAAGGTTTAATAAGAAGTGAATAAAGAAGATGGCAGAGGAGGTATAAGATCAAAGATGATTGTGATAGACATAGAGGTATAGCAATGATAGTGTTGTGCATAAGTAAAGGATACAAGTATGAATTTCGAGGACGAAATTCCTTAAGGGGGAGAGATTTATGGAGACCCAAAATAGGCCTTAGTAGAATTCAAGGACATAATCCCGATTATTAATGTTTAATCAAGCTTAATTAGATGAATTACTATAAGTTTATTTATTGAAGGATAAACTATTTATTTATTTCTGTGTGTAATTGAAATAATATTTTATTTCAAGGATCAATTGGGATGTAAGTATAATTAGAT
This sequence comes from Excoecaria agallocha, assembly GCA_037975025.1. Classification (NCBI taxonomy): domain Eukaryota; kingdom Viridiplantae; phylum Streptophyta; class Magnoliopsida; order Malpighiales; family Euphorbiaceae; genus Excoecaria; species Excoecaria agallocha. The sequence continues at coordinate 28,210,358 of CM075819.1, forward strand.
TGCAATTAATTATGTGAATTATATGTTATGAATTTTATAATGGTATAATTAAAAAGGAAAAAATATAAAAAAATAGTTTGAGGGCTAAATTAAAATAGGATATAAACTTAGAGATCAATGTTAAAAATAATAAATGAGTGGGGTCAATTTTATAAGAGATAGCATATGATGGGGAAAAATTAAAAGTAAGAAGATAATTTGTGATTGTTACATGAGCAAATTGTATAAATTGTTTTATAAATTATGCATATATGTTCATGCACTAGAGAAGATATATATTTGTACATGATTATTCATAGGTGCAAATAGTATTATATAGATACAACCATGTTATATGAAATAGTTACAGGATTGAAAAATATTTCAAATATAGAATAGTAATACCCAATAGTGAGCATGTTCAAAGGTTTACATAATGTTACACATGAGCATGTATATGAGTACATTGTTCGTTGTTACATAAGAGTATACATGTGGATATAAGAATATGAGTGAATAAAGGAAAGATAAAGTAAAGAGATTGTACTACTTGCTTTGAATCTAGGAAGTGGATAGATAGGGATGCCTATAACGGTACCTTGCAGCTGCGATAGTTTCAACTCCGTTTACGTTGTAGTCAACCCCATTTGGGTTACTAAACAGACATGGTCCTATTTGGATCATATTCAACCCCATTTAGACCCCATTTGGGTGACTAAATAGACTTGTACCTTAGGATGCCTCCGTTATAATCAATCAATTTATACCTTCCGGTATCTTATTTATACCTTTGGGTGCTACCGTATAACCCATTATCCACCTCTTTAGAATTGTGTAGGCTTTATACCAAAGTTAAGAAAAGTTTGATGTTTAACTTAAAGTTTCATGAAGCATGACAATTCATAAATTGATTTCATAGTCTAATTTATATGTGAAATTCCTTTTCATCATATATGGAAATTATGATATTAAAAGAGGTTGCAATATACACTTATACATGATTATCGCATATAGAAATAGTATGTACATAGTTATATAAATGAACTAGTGCATCACTAATATCTAGTTATGGACTATATTAGAGATAGTATGTTTTCTATAGCAATATGTTGCTTACTTTAAGTAGATAAATGACTTGCAAGATTCGTCATGTATGAAAGCTATGAAAATGTTTAGCTGAAATAAGTGTTTTCTATAGCAATGGAATATAAGAGTTATGTATAGGTATTCATGTTGGTGATTGCTTTTCAAATTAAAACATTGGGTTATATGTTTTCCCTATATCTACTTGTTCTTGCTATTTATTGAGAATTGATGTATAATGTCTTGTGCATACACATAAAATATTTACAGATTCACATGTGATAAAGTTCACATGATAATTGTATTTGAGATGGAAGCGAGCTAGAAATTCTATGTATGCATTGGTACAATAAGTATTACAAATATAATTCTAGATTAATAAATGATAAACTTTCATAGTACTAATGCTTTGTTTTACTTACGAATATGCATATGTCCTTATTGATCATAAGCTTATAAATGAATATATATATATATATATATATATATATTCCTAGTGTATGTTAAAGTCTGTAGTAAATGGAAGGAATGACTGAGTATAAACAGTGGTATATCATTCAATGAATGAATCACAACTCTAAAGGATAAATATGCTTATATGATTAAATGTTGTGTATATAAAGCATCAATGCCGAATTTACTATCATTAAATCATTCGGTTATCATTTGTGGACTCTTGTCTGTATTTTTTTTTAAATTGAGCATAAGTTATACTTATAGTAAATGATGTATGCTTATTGGTCACCACTGTGAGTGGCTGTTTGTCATATTTATGTTCCCTACTAAACTTTATAGCTTAGCATGGGTTCTTTATTCGTATAGGTTGCGAGGATATGACTTTATCCCAGGACTGATATCTGTAGCAGGTTAGCCAACAAAAGTCTTAGAAGATTGATAGTAAAGTCTTCTCTTTGTCCTTTTATTTTGTAGTTATGGAAACTTTAATTATGTTGCAAATTTTGTATAAGTACTAATGTTATGTTTGAGAAAACATTGTAATGTATTAAGGACTTTTATATAATTAAGGTATTACTCTTAAGTTCACATGACATGGTTTTAATTTCTTCTATAAGTTATCTAATAAGAAATGTTTTCAGCTTGAGAACGTTGTAGTATATGTCTTATGCTATAAGATATTGTGGTAATAGCTAAGTATGGGATATGGGTGTTACATTACCGGGATAGGACTTCTTCTCAGGGATGATATCTATAGGGGGATAGCCAACACTAGTCATAGAAGAGTTTATTTTTTAAGTCTTTATTAAAAGGATTTATGGTTTATAAGTTCTTACTTGTACTAAGAGTTTTGTACAATATAGATGTTTTTATATGGAATGAAAGTTTGTAAATGTAAAAAGATGTTGTTATAATTCATTTTGATATAGTATTTAATACATTTAATGCCATAGTTTACTTGAGCATGTGCTGAAAGTAAAGAGTTACTGTTATAATGGTTGCTTTAACGTAACTTAAAGATTAATTTGTTAAGTATAGATTTATTATATGGTTAATGTTTGCTTTTGGAATAAGGGTGTTACAACTAGTGGTATCAGAGTATAGGTTTAGTTGTTTTTGGTCAATATGTGTCTTAAAATGGTTATTATAGGATGTTTTAAAGAGTTGGCCTAATGCAGACATCCCTGTTTTGTTTTGTTATAGGTTGGGAGATGGATAAGCTAATAGAAACTAGAAAGGATAGTGGAAAAATTAGCGATTCAAGGGCTTTGAATTTGTATACCCTTAAAAATCCAACTTGATAATAGGATTGGGCTCTTTAAAATTGTTGGAGAAATATTAAATGGGCTTGTAGAATTATTAATAATTTATTTGTGATCAAATAAATCCAATTGAAGTCCTTTCATAAAAGACTATGCACAAAACCCACAAACTAGGCCCTTTGTACATATACTTGGATTTAATTACCCAAATGATTTCCAAATCCATCCAAATTAGATTTGTGGGCTCCATAACACTTATGAAATATATTTAATTTATTTTGGTCCAAGAATTAGGCCTTTAAGGCCTTCTATCATGGCTTGGCATGTAACCCTTCCTTTGAAGGGTTTTTACGCCAAAGCCATTCTTCTAAGCCTCTTTTAATTTCTCTAATGGACCTATTAATTATTATACCAGCCCTATAACACTTATATTCAAATAATAATTAATTATGAAATATAATATTTCAATTAGGTCCATTTTATTGAATATTTTTAAAAAGGTATGCGAACAATTTTACTTGATCATAATTAATTAAACTCTTTAATTAATTAGTCTCTTATTCACTTCTCTATTCCCATAATAATATCAAATATTATTATCCTTATCATTTTACCATTTTATCCCTTTCTCTATATGTGTGTGACCTATTGGATTCGTATCCATATTGGCAGTATAATACGTAATTGCGAGTGCTATTCAAAACTCACATGATTTAAACTCCTTTAAATCATTTTATAAATCCCCATTGATATTTATGATAAATTATTATATAATTCATGATTGGCCTCTAGCTAGACATCATAACTATGCATATGTCAAGAAAGTCAAGTGGTTTGACTATGCCTTTCCATACAAACAGTTATTGTGCAATTACTCCTTTCACCACTCTTATATCAATTAGATTCTGAGTAAGGATTTCTATCAACTCATATAAATCTAATTATGTATGTTCTATTAATTTAACCATTGTTCCTAAAATACCCTTCATGGATCTCTATCCATGATGGCATATTACTCTTGCCATAGATTATTTGAACATGATAATTATAAAATCATGCGAGATAACTTCCCTAAATAAATATGGGATGGTGAATCCTTTGTCAATCACTCAACTATCGTCAAGTAGGTCATGATATACCCAACCTCCTAACTATGTTCACCTCCAGTTTGAAGTAATTAGTTATGGAGTCAAAGTATACCACTTGCTACTTAAGATAACTTTGGTGATCTCAAGTCTAAGGATACTTGTGCAACTGCTATGAAGAGATAGCTCACTGACATAGATTTAATATCCATGTGAGGATTCTCTTTGCATGTCTCAAATGAACTTGTTCTTCAAACAAGTATCCATATGTTAGCTTTGGTTATCTTTCATAATCATAGTTATAAAAATCACTGCTTGAACCATTCAAGAAGCATAACATGTGCTAGTCATTTTTCTCAATAAACAAGATTCACATGTATCAAATGATTCATAATCAAATGATCCCAAATCACCTGACTTGTGTAATTTGGTCATGTGTTTCTCATTTATATGGCCTAAAAGACAATGCCATAAATATGAGGTATTTAGATTATCTTGTTTAATTCTATTGGTATCCACATTATGCACTTCCTTAATTAAATCAAGAACAAATATACCATTTGCAATGATAGCTTTTGCATAAAACATATTGTTCTTAAAAATGTAACAACACTTGTCCTTTAAAGAAATGTCATAATCGTTCAATAAACAACTGAAAGAAATAATACTTTTGGATAATGCTAGAACATAATAACAATTATTTAACTCCAGTATCAATCCACTTGGAATAGAAAAATGGTAAGTCCCCATAGTTGTTGTAGAGATGTTTTGTCCGGCAGCTGACTGTAGACATATTTCTGCCTTTCTAACTCTTATACTGCTTCTTAAACAAATGAGATCCACATCCGGTATCTAATACCCAATATTGTTTTGAAGAAATAGAATAAGTATTAATTTCAACCATATGAATACCTGAAATAGAAGCATCAGCTTGCTTCTTCTCCTTGAGAGAATCTAGATAGGCCTTGTTGTTATGCTTCCTATCACCATCTTTTCCACAATGGAAGAAAGTTCATTAGGGATTCTCTTTCTTGCCAACCTTCTTTTTGGAAATCCCACCATTCTTTGGTTATACCTTGGTAATCTTCTTCTTCTGCTTTTTGCATTTAGCATAAGTGACAACCATGACACTTTTTGGATCATTCTTGAAGGATCCATCAACTATTTTGAGCATGTTGATTAACTTAGGAATGGTTACTTGGATCTTGTTCATGTTGAAGTTAAGCACGAAAGGTGCATAACTTTGAGCCAACTAGTATAAGATTAAATCTATGTGTAGATCATTATCCATTACATAACAAAGTCTACTCAAATGCTCAATATACCCACACATCTTCAATGCATGAGAAGTAGCCGAAGTGCCTTCCACCATTTTGCAGCGAAATAAAGCTCGAGCAATCTCATATTGCTCAGTTCTAGCCTGAGAAGAATGATGCTCCTCTAGATGAAAAATGATGGTTCTAGCATCCATCATCTCATGCTGCTTCTGAAGCGCTTAAGACATATAACTCATCATCAGACATACGGCTGCTTCACTATCCTTCATTTATTTTCGATAAGTGCTCTTGATGTCATCAATGGCATCATCAGATGGAAATGGTGGTGGATCTTTATCCAAGACATAATGGATCTTTTCAGCTTAGAGAATAATTCTCACTTGCTTGATCTAGTTATAATAATTGCTGCCAACCAGCTTGTTATCCAAGATTGATCATATATTAATGTTTGATGTGCTCATGATGATGACCTAGATGTGTAAAAGAAAATATATGAGAGTATGTTCATATATATTTATGCATTAATTAGGTCTTTAATTAATCCATTTACTTCCACTATTTTATTTCAAATCAATAGCCCTCACAATTTAATCCGAGAAAACTCGATGGTTTTCTTAGTGGACCTATATCCAATCCTTGATATGAAATTTGACCTTGACTATGGTCAACAAATGAAGCTCTATACCCTTGAAGGGTAGGTATCTCTATACCAATTGTGTCTCTACACAACTATTGGATCATTAGATTATCAACTCTTGATACATGCATATCATATATGCATTTCCTAATCTTGCCTCTATAACTATTAGCCTTGACGGTGGTCAACAAGCTAATGGGCTAGCTAAGATAACCCATTTAATTAGATTCGAACATATTCGATATAATGTGAGTTTGACTGTGGTCAACAACCCACACAATAAAGAACTCTGGATCTCTATAAATTAATGGAAGGCTTATATACCTTAGTATTAGTTTGAGGGATTTTAGTTAATTAAGTCTCATCATACATGGTTGGCATACATTGGTATGCATCATATATCTATCTCATAAATATAAGCATACAAATATGGTATATTTATTGACTTTACTACATTGATTTCCCCGAGCCAAGCGGGAAATCAAAAGGTCACACCTTGGTAATATGCATGATCCAAACAAGTAAAAAAAATAATTACATTATCTTCAAACTTGTTGGATCTCTATCTGGCCTATCTTGATCCTTGATACTGGTCTCCATCTCTATCTCTAATTCTAATATAAGTAATATAATTACATATTACAATTTAAAAAATAAATATAAAATAAAAACAAGTGGCTGGGACATGAAAGTCCTCATTGGGCCGAAACATGCATTATGCTCAATTACATTGGGCCTTTGTCAATAACTATCCATCATGCCAATTATACAGCCTTATATACATTTTTAATGCATAAAGTAAAACATATAATGGGTTACTACCTTTGTTTCAACTCTTGAAACATACTTTTGAGTTATTTTAATAATGTTATCAAATGAGAAAACTTTTTCCATTTTGGAAACTTTCAGTTTAGGAAACCTTTTTGTATGCATATGTTATTGCCTTAATTATCAACCCAATGGGTTATTAATTAATTATCAATTCATTATTTAATTAATTAATCATATTAAATAATTAAAAAAATTAATTTTGGGCTTAAAACAAGGGTAGGCCAAAACCCACACAATAAACCCTAAGATGTGTTCACACACAAACTAATTTTATGTCTATTAGACCATTTGGGCCTTTTGGAATGAGCCAAGCCCATTCCAGCCCTTAAAAACCATTGATAAACTGAATTATAGTTTATAATATTTAATTTAAATCAGCTCTTTGGACCTACCAAGTCATTCACTAATTTAAACCAAGTCCGTAAACATAATTAAACTAATTAAGTGGTTTTAATGAATTAAAATTAATCCAATTAATTTATGCCCCATTTTAATTAATTCAATTTATTAAAAACACATTAATATATCAGATATATTAGATTTAGTAGATTAAAAATCCTTCTAAACATTAACACACCAAGAATATACCAAGAATACACGAAGAACACAAATTTATCGAACTTTTCGACTAAACTAGTTTTCATGCAAAACTTGTTCAATATTAATTTTTTTTATCCTATGGCTTAATATCACATATTAAACATATAAATTATCATCAATATGATCTTAGATTGGGTTAATAAAAAATTAATTTGGAATAGCTCCTAAACTTTATTGAAAAATAAAACACTACACGCCATTCTCAATGGTTCTTTTCTCAAAAGAATCATTTTTATTTTTCGTTTTATATATTTGATAACATACATCCAGAAATAAATATTTATCATTCATGAACAATCAAATCTGATATTTTAAAGTTCATGAAATAAATAACTCAAAAATTAAAACTATTCCATAAAATATAGAATTGTAGATTCATGGCAAAATAGAGGCTCTGATATCATGTTGTTAATTATCGGTTACATGCATCTCATACATAAGTAGAATTTAAAATTTTTAACCAATAGATTTGATCTTTCCATAAATTTACAATATACATATTAATACAAATAAGAAAAATTACCTTTGATTTTCGTTGAACAGTTGATTTTCCTTCTCACCGGGTTATCCCAAACCAAAGTGTTCAAAATTAAACACCTCTAATGAGTAATCCATACTAGAGAAGGATTGAATGAACCAACAAAGGAGGAGAACAAGGGCTGGCTGAAATTCCTTTACTGCTAGAAAGGGGGTGGCTGCTAGGGTTGAGAGAGTGAGAGAAATTCTTTTCTCTTAATTGTTCATCTTAACCCTAATACCCTATCACTTGGATTTTTTATAGTTAGGTTAAAAATTCAACTTCATAATAGGATTGGGCTCTTTAAAATTGCTGGCGAAATATTCAATGGGCTTCTATAATTATTAATAATTTATTTGAGATCAATTAAATCCAATTTAAGTCCTTTCACAAAAGACTATGCACAAAACCCACAAACAAGGCCCTTTGTGCATATACTTGGATTTAACTACCCAAATGAATTCCAAATCCTTCCAAATTAAATATGTGGGCTCTATAACACTTATGAAATATATTTATTTTATTTTGGTCCAAGAATTAGGCCTCTAAGGCCTTCTATCAGGGCTTGCCGTGTAATCCATCCTCTAGAGAGTTTCTGCACCAAAGCAATTCTTCTGGGCCTCTTTTAATTTATCCAGTGGACCTATTAATTATTATACCAGCACTATAAAATTTATATTCCAATAATAATTAATTATGAAATACAATATTTTCATTAAGACCATTTTACAGAACATTTCTAAAAAGTTCTGCAAACAATTTTACTTGATCATAATTAATTAAACTCTTTAATTAATTATTCTCTTATTCAGTTTTCTATTCCCATAATAATATCAAATATTATTATCTTTGTTATTTTACAATTTTATCATGTTTTCTATATGTGTGTGACCTATTTTGTTCTTGTCCATATTGGCAGTATAATACGTGATTGTGAGTTCTATTCAAAACTCACATGATTTAAACTCCTTTAAATCATTTTATCCATCCCTATTGATATTTATGATACATTATTATGCAAGTCATGATTGGCCTCTAGCTAGGCATCATGACTGAACAAATGTCAGGAAAGTCAAGTGGTTTGACTATACCCTTTCATAGAAATAGTTACCGTGCAATTACTCCTTTCACCACTCTTATCTCAATTAGATTCTGAGTATGGATTTCTATCAACTCATATAAATCTAATTATATATGTTCTATTAATTTAGCCATTATTGCCAAAATTCCTTTCATGGATCTCTATCCATCGTGGCATCTTACTCTGGCCAGAGATTTTCTGAACAAGGTAATTATAGAATCATGCTAGATAACTTTCCTAAATCAATATGGAATGGTGAATCCTTTGTCAATCAGTTAACTATCTTCGAGTAGGTTATGATATACCTAACCTCCTAACTATGTTCACCTCCAGTTCGAAGTAATCAGTTATGGAGTCAAAGTATACCACTTGCTACTTAAGATAACTTTGGTGATCTCAAGCCTAAGGATACTTGCACAACCGCTATGAAGAGATTCCTCACTGACATAGATTTAATATCCATGTGAGGATTCTCTTTACAAGTCTCCAATTAACTTATTCTTCTAACAAGCATCCACATGTTAGCTTTGATTATCTTTTATAATAACAATTATGAGAACCACTACTTGAACCATTCAAGAAGCATAACATGTGCTAGTCTATCCGAATTAACAATGTCCTGTCTTGTTAATTTTATGACTAGGGATATTTAGATATTAACACATTTGCATGCAATAGACATCTCATATCATGAACACTTTCATGATTGCCTTTGGATTGTATTTATAATATCTAGGACTTTGTTTATTAATTTAAGATTTACAAACTCATGTACTTAAACATAGCATTAACAAATGAATGATGCCTTTTATTGAGAATATGAATTCAAATATAAGAAATACATCCCTTTGATATGGGCTCTTGGGCATACTCTCTAACAATCTCCCACTTGCACTAGAGCCAATCACTCATATGTCTTAGACCCATGCTATTTATATGGTGATCGTGCTTAATCTGAGGAAGTGATTTAGTGAGGGGATCCGCCACATTAATTATCATATGTGGGGACCGTTTCTATTTTTACATCATTTCTAGCTACTATTTCCCTTACGATATGGTAGTGCCTAAGGATATGCTTTGATCGCTGATGAGACCGTGGTTCCTTTGCTTGCACAGTGGCTCCATTGTTGTAACAATAAAAAGGAATCAAATCAATAATGCTAGGCACCACTCCTAGTTTAGATATGAACTTTTTGATCCAAACTGCTTCTTTGGCTGCTTTTGAAGGAGCAATGTACTCAGCTTCTATCGTGGAATCAGTAGTTGTTTCTTGTTTGGAACTCTTCCAACTAACTGCCCCTCCTCCCATTATGAACACAAAACCAAACTGTGATTTACAATCATCTTTCTCTAAATGGAAGCTAGCATCTATATACCCATTTACTTCCAAACTACCCTTTCCATATGCCAAAAATATATCCTTAGTCCTTATCAGGTATTTAAGGATATTCTTGACAGCTGTCCAATATTCCTCTCCAAAATTGGATTGGAATCTGCTTGTGATACTCAAAGCAAAAGCTACATCGAGACGTGTATATAGCATAGCATAAATGATAGAACCAATTGCAGATGCATATGGTATTCTATTCATGCTCTCTTTATCCTCTAGTGTCTGCGTACACATAGACTTAGAAAGGTGTTTCCCATGCACCATGGGTATAAACCATTTATTAGAGTGATCCATATTGAACCTCTTCAATACTTTATACATGTATGTACTTTGAGAAAGACCTAGTAACCTATTTGATCTATCTCTATAGATCCTTATTCCCAGAATATATGATACTTCTCCAAGGTCTTTCATGGAGAATTGCTTGGATAACCATATTTTAACAGATTGGAGAAGAAAAATGTCGTTTCCCATGATCAATATGTCATACAAATATAGAACTAAGAAAACAATTGCACTCCCACTGACCCTTTTCTATACATAAGGTTCATCTTTATTCGATGAGAAACCAAACTCTTTGCTTCCCTCATTGAATCGTATGTTTCAGCTCCCAGAGGCTTGCTTTAATCCATAAATGGATCTTTGAAGCTTGCATACCTTTTCGCTATTTCCTGATGTGGCTCATATACACATCCTTAGTCAAATTTCCATTTGGGAAAGCTGTCTTCACATCCATTTGCCAAATCTCATAATCTTAATGAGCTGCAATGGCTAAAATTATTCTTATAGATTTGAGCATCGCTACAGGAGAAAAAGGTTTCATCATAGTCAATACCTTATTTTTGGCGATTGCTTTTTCTACTAAGCGAGCTTTATAGGTAACTATATTATCTTCTATGTCGGTCTTCTTTTTGAAGACCCATTTGCACCCAATGAGTTTTATCCCTTCAGGTGGTTGAGTTAAAGTCCATACTTTATTCTAATACATGTAGTCTATTTCAGACATGATAGCCTGAAGCCATAAATCACATTCTGAATTGATCGAAACTTCTTGATACCTTGTAGGCTCATTGTCCTCTACTATAGTTATGCCTCTATCAAAATCAATGTGAAATCCATATCTCACATGGATAGAATGCATCCTAGTAGATCTTCTAGGATTTTGTGTATAATCAGGTTCAACTATAATCTCATCATTATGAAATTCAGTCTTGGCTTCAATCGGTTGATCTACTTTTATTTGTGGGTCTTGAACTTCACCAAGTTCAATTTTACTCCCACTATCCTCTTGTAGGAGAAATTCTCTTTCCAAAAATACAGCATGCCTTGAAACAAACACCTTTTTTTCTAGGGGACGGTAGAAATAATATCCAAATATTGCTTTTGGATATCCCACAAATAAACTTTTGTCAGACTTAACATCTTGTTTGTCTGACATTGTCCTCTTCACATAAGTAGGACAATCCTGTACTTTCGTATGAGAAAGTGTGGGTTTTTTGTTATTCAACATCTCATATGGAGTAACATCAATCGATTTACTAGGAACTCTATTTAACACATAAATAGTAGTTTCTAGTGCATATCCCTGAAAGGACTTAGTCAAGTCTGGTTAGCTCATCATGGATTGAACAATATCTAATAGTGTTCGATTTATCCTCTTAGATACAACATTGTGTTGTGGTGTATATAGTGGAATCCATTGAGATAAAATGCCATTATCTCTATGATAATCTTGAAATTCTTGGCTTAAGTATTCTCCTCCTCGATCTGATCTAAGTGTTTTAATACTCTTGCCAAGTTTCTTCTCTACTTCATTTCTGAATTCTTTGAACTTTTTAAATGCTTCTGATTTATATTTCATTAGATAGATATATCCAAACCTGAAATAATCATCTATGAATGTAATGAAGTAGGGGTAACCTCCTCTGGCATGTGTAGTATTTGGACCACATACATCTGAATGTATTAAGTCTAAAACCATTTTAGCTCATTATTCTTTACCAATAAAGGGAGCTTTTTTCATTTTTCTTAATAAACAAGATTCACATGTATCAAATGATTCATAATTAAATGATCCCAAATCACATGACTTCTGTAATTTGGTTATGCATTTCTCATTTATATGGCCTAAATGACAATGCCATAAATATGAGGTATTTAGATTATCTTGTTTCATTCTCTTTGTATCCACATTATGCACTTCTTTAATTAAATCAAGAACAAATATACCATTCTCAATGATAGTTTTTGTATAAAACATATTGTTCTTAAAAATATATCAACACTTATCCTTTAAGGAAATGTCATAACCGTTCAATAAATAGCTAAAAAAAATAATACTTTTGGACAATGCTAAAACATAATCACAATTATTTAACTCCAGTATCAATCCACTTGGAATAGGTAAATGGTAAGTCCCCACAACTGTTGTAGAGATGTTTTGTCTAGTAGCTAACTCTAGACATATTTCTTCCTTTCCAACTCTTATACTACTTCTAAGCCCTTGTAGATCATTAAACTAATGAGATCCACTTCCGGTATCTAATACCCAAGATTGTTTTGAAGTAATAGAATAAGTATTAATTTCAATCATATGAATACCTGAAGTAGAAGCATCAACTTGCTTCTTCTCCTTGAGAGAATCTAGATAGGCCTTGCAGTTATGCTTCCAATGACCATCTTTTTCGCAATGGAAGCAAGTTTATTTGGGATTATCTATCTTGGTAACCTTCTTCTTGGAAATCCCACCATTCTTTGGCTGTGCCTTGGTCATCTTCTTCTTCTTCTTTTGCCTTTTACCTTTAGCTGATTAACTTGGGAATGGTTACTTGGATCTTGTTCATGTTTAAGGTAAGCATGTAAGGTGGATAACTTAGAGCCAACTAGTACAATATTAAATCTATGTATGGATCATTATCCATTACATAGTTAAGTCTACTCAAATACTAAATATACCCATACATCTTCATTGCATGAGTAGCAGCCGAAGTGCGTTGTTCCAACATTTTACACCTAAATAAAGCTCGAGCAATCTCATATTGCTCAGTTCTAGCCTGAGAATAAAGCTCCTCTAGATGCAAAATGATGGTTATAACATCCATCATCTGATGTTGCCTCTGAATCTTTTATGACACAACACCCAGCATCAGACATGCTGTTACTTCACAATCCTCCATGTATTTTCAATAAGCACCCTTGATCTCATCAATGGCATCGTCTGATGGAAGTAATTGTTAGAGAGTATGCCCTAGAGCCCATGTAATAGGGATGTTTTTCATATGTATGAAATTTATATTCTTAATAAAAGGCATCATTCATTTATTAATGCTGTGTTTGAATACATGAGTTTGTAAATCTTAAATTAATAAATAAAGTCCTAGATATTATAAACACAGTGCAAAGGCAATCATGAAGGTGTTCATGATGTGAGATGTCTATCGCATGCAAATGTGTTAATATCTAAATATCCCTAGTCATAGAATTAACAAGATAGGACATTGTTAATTCGGACAGACTAGCACATGTTATGCTTCTTGAATGGTTCAAGCAATGGTTCTCATAGTTGTGATTATGGATGATAATCAAAGCTAACATGTGGATGCTTGTTAGAGGAACAAGTTCATTGGAGACCTGCAAAGAGAATCCTCATATGGATATTAAATCTATGTCAGTGAGGAATCTCTTCATAGCGGTTGTGCAAGTATCCTTAGACTTGAGATCACCAAAGTTATCTTAAGTAGCAAGTGGTATACTTTGACTCCATAACTGATTACTTCCAACTGGGAGTGAACATAGTTAGGAGATTGGGTATATCATGACCTACTTGAAGATAGTTGAGTGATTGACAAAGGATTCACCATCCCAGATTTAACAAGGGAAGTTATCTCGCATGATTCTATAATTGCCTTGTTCAGAGAATCTCTGGCCAGAGTAATATGCCGAGATGGATGGAGATCCATGAAGGGCATTTAGAACATACATAATTAGATTTATATGAGTTGACAGAAATCCATACTCATAATCTAATTGAGATAAGAGTGGTGAAAGGAGTAATTGCACGGTAACTGTTTCTATGGAAGGGTAGAGTCAAACCACATGACTTTCCTGACATTTAGGTAGTCATAATGCCTAGCTAGAGGCCAATCATGACTTGTATAATGATGTATCAAAAGTATCAATAGGGATTGATAAAATGATTTAAAGGAGTTTAAATCATGTGAGTTTTGAATAGAACTCACAATTACATATTATACTGCCAACATGGACAGGAACCCAATAGGTCACACACATATAGAGAAAAGGGTAAAATGGTAAAATGACAAGGATAATAATATTTGATATTATTATAAAGGTAGAGAGGAGAATATGATAATAATTAATTAAAGAGTTTAATTAATTATGATCAAATAAAATTGTCCGCGGAACTTTTGAGAAATGTTCTGTAAATTGGACCTAAATGAAATAATGTATTTCATGATTAATTATTATTGTCTTATAAGTGTTATAAGACTACTATAAGTGTTATAGGACTGATATAATAATTAATAGGACCATTGGAGAAAATATAAAGGGCCAAAGGAATGAAGAAGTTGGAGGAAGCCCTCCAGAAGAGGGCTACATGCCAACTCCAAACAGAAGGGCTTGGAGGGCTTTTTATTGGACCAAATTAATTTATATATGCTACATAAGTGTTATGGAACTCACATATTTAATTTGGTTGGATTTGGAATCCATTTGGGTATTTAAATCCAATTAGATGCACAAAGGGCCTAGTTTGTGGATTTTGTGCATGGTCTTTTATGAAAAGATTTAATTTGGATTTAATTAAGCCCAAATGATTATAATTAATTCCAGAGGCCCAATTAATAATTCTCCAGAAATTTTAAAGAGCCCAATCTCATTAAGGAGTTGGAATTTTAACCTAACTATAAAAGGCCAACTAATGAGAATTAGGATTAAGTGATTAAAACAAAAGGAAAGTCCTCTCTCTAAAAAACTCTCTCCTTTTTGCGCCACTTCCCAAGCTAGCTCTTGGGAATTTCGGCCAGCCCTAGTTCAACACCAATTTGTTGGTTCAATTTACCCCTCTCTAGTGTGGATTACTCATTGGAGGTGTTCGATTTTGGACACTGTGGTTTGCGACAACCCGGTGCGAAGTAAAATCAACTGTTCAACAAAAATCAAAGGTGATTTTTCTTATTCTCATATAGTTATATTGTGTATTCATGGCAAGATTAGATCTAATGGTTAAAAATTTTAAAATTCCGCTCATGTATGTGATGCATGTAACCGTTAAATTCCAACATGGTATCAGAGCCAGGTTTTCCCATGGATATACAATTCTATATTATTCTGCGGAATAAGTTTTGTTCTATTTTGAGTTATTTATTTCATGAACTTTAAAATATGAGATTTAATTGTTCATGAATGAGAAATATTGATTTCTGGATGTATTTGTGATCAAATAAATTTGGTGGAAACAAAACCGAAATTTTTGAAGAAAAATGATTTGGGTTTGGCGTGAAACCCTAGGTATTGTAGGGGCTGTTCTAATTTAATTTCTTATGGATCCATTTAAAAATCATTTAGATGATATTTTATATGTTTAATATGTGATATTAAGCCGTAGGATCGAATGGAATTAAAATCGAACAAGTTTTGCATGAAAACTAATTTTGTCGAAAAGTTCGATAAATTGGTGTTCTTCGTGTGTTCTTGATGTGTTCATGGTTAGAACGACTTTTGATCTTCTAAATCTTATATATATGATATATTAAAGTGTTTTTAATTAATTGGATTAATTAAAATGGGCCTTAAATTAATTTGATTAATTTTAATTCATTAAAACCACTTAATGGGCTTAATTATGTTTACGGACTTGGTTTAAATTAGTGGATGACTTGGTGGGCCCAAGGAACTGATTTAAATTAACTATTATAAACATTAATTAAGTTTATTAATGGGTTTTAAGGGCTGAAGTGGGCTTGGCTCATTCCAAAAGGCCCAAATGGTCCAAATGACACAAAACTAGTTTGTGTGTGAACACATTTAGGGTTTTTCTTCTGTGGGTTTCGGCCTACACTTGTTTTAAGCCCAAAATTGATTCTTTTAATTATTTAATATGATTAATTAATTAAATAATCAATTTATAATTAATTAATAATCAATTTGATTGATTATTAAGACAAGAACACATTCATGCAAAAAGGTTTCCCAAAATGAAAGTTTCCAAAATGGAAAAAGTTTCCTAATTTGATCACATCATTAAAATAACTCAAAATATTGTTTCAAAAGTTGAAACAAAGTTAGTAATCCATTTCTTTATGCATTAGAAAGGCATATAAGGGTGAATGATTGGCATGATGGTTAGTTATGGACAAAGCCCAATGTGATTGAGCATAATGCATGTTTTGGCCCAATGAGGACTTTCATGTCCCGGCCACTTGTTTTTGGTTTGTATTTCATTTCAAATTGTAATATGTAATTAGATTACTTAGATTAGAATTAGAAATAGAAATGGAGACAAATATCAAGGAGCAAGATGGGCCGGATGGAGATCCAACAAGCTTGAAGATAATGTAATTATTTTCTTGTTTGAATCATGCATACTACCTAGGTATGACCTTTTGATTTCCCTCTTGGCTCGGGGAAATCAATGTAGTGAAGTCCATAACTATACCATATTTGTATGCTTATATTTATGTGATAGATATAGGATGCATACCAATGTATGCCAACCATGTATGATGAGACTTAATTAACTAAAACCCTCAGACAAATACTAAGGTATATAAGCCTTCCATTAATTTGAGGAGAACCAGAGTTCTTTATAGTGTGGGTTGTTGACCACAGTCAAGCTCACATTATATCGAATATGTTCAAATCTAATTAAATGGGTCATCTTAGCTAGCCCATTAGTTTGTTGACCACAGTCAAGGCTAATGGTTCTAGAGGCAAGATTAGGGAATGCATATATGATATGCATGCATCAAGAGTTGATAACCTAATGATCCAATAGTTGTGTAGAGACACAATTGGTATAGAGATACCTACCTTTCAAGGATATGGAATTTGGCTTGTTGACCACAGTCAAGGTCAAATTATATATCAAGGATTGGATATTGGCCCACTAAGAAAACCGTCGGGTTTTCTCGGATTATGTAGTGAGGGCTATTAATTCGCAATAAAATAGTGGGAGTAAATGGATTAATTAAAGACCTTATTAATCCATACATAAATATGAACATACTCTCATATCTTTTCCTTTTCACATCTAGGTCATCATCATGAGCACATTAAACATTAATATACGATCAATCTTGGATAACAAGCTGGTTGGCAACAACTATTCTGACTGGATCAGGCAAGTGAGAATTGTTCTCAGGGCTGAAAAGATCCATTATGTCTTGGATAAAGATCCACCACCACTTCCATTAGATGATGCCATTGATGAGATCAAAGGCATTTATCGAAAATACATGGAGGATAGTGAAGCAGCAGCATGTCTGATGCTGGGTGCTATGTCCTCGGAGCTTCAGAAGCAACATGAAATGATGGATGCTAGAACCATCGTTTTGCATCTAGAGGAGCTTTATTCTTCTCAGGCTAGAACTGAGCAATATGAGATTGCTCGAGCTCTATTTAGTTGCAAAATGGTGGAAGGCACTTCAGCTGCTGCTCATGCATTGAAGATGTATGGGTATATTGTGCATTTGAGTAGACTTGGCGACGTTATGGATAATGATCTATACATAGATTTAATCTTGTACTCGTTGGCTCCAAGTTATGCACCTTTTGTGCTTAACTTCAACATGAACAAGATCCAAGTATCCATTCCTGAGTTAATCAACATGCTCAAGACAGTTGATGGATCATTTAAGAAAGATCCAAAAAGTGTCATGGTTGTCACTTCTGCTAAAGGCAAGAAGCATAAGAAGAAGAAGATAACCAAGGCGCAGCCAAAGAATGGTGGGATCTCCAAGAAGAAGGTTGCGAAGAAAGAGAATCCCAAAGGAACTTGCTTCCATTGTGGAAAAGATGGTCATTGGAAGCGTAACTGCAAGGCCTATCTAGAATCTCTTAAGGAGAAGAAGCAAGCTGTTGCATCTACTTCAGGTATTGATATGATTGAAATTAATACTTATTCTATTGCTTCAAAACAATCTTGGGTATTAGATACCGGATGTGGATCTCATTTATGTAATGATCTACAGGGGCTTAGAAGCTTTAGAAGAGTAGGAAAGGCAGAGATATGTTTGCAGTCAGCTACTGGACAGAACATCTCTACAACAGTTGTGGGGACTTACTATTTGCCTCTTCCTAGTGGATTAGTACTGGAATTAAATAATTGTTATTATGTTCCAGCCTTATCCAAAAGTATTATTTCTTTCAGTCGTTTGATGAACGATTATGATATTTCTTTGAAGGACAAATGTTGTTACATTTTTAAGAACAATATATTTTATGCAAAAGCTATCATTGAGAATGGTATATTTGTTCTTGATTTAATTAAAGAAGTACATAATGTGGATACCAAGAGAATGAAACATGATAATCTAAATACCTCATACTTATGGCATTGTCGTTTAGGCCACATAAATGAAAAACGCATGACCAAGTTACACAAGTCAGGTGATTTAGGATCATTTGATTATGAATCATTTGATACATGTGAATCTTGTTTATTGGGAAAAATGACAAAAGCTCCCTTTATTGGTAAAGGAGAACGAGCTAAAATGGTTTTGGACTTAATACATTCAGATGTATGTGGTCCAATGACTACACATGCCAGAAGAGGTTATTCCTACTTCATTACTTTCATAGATGATTATTCCAGGTTTGGATACATCTATCTAATGAAATATAAGTCTGAAGCATTTGAAAAGTTCAAAGAGTTCAGAAATGAAGTAGAGAAACAACTTGGCAAAAGTATTAAAACACTTAGATCAGATCGAGGTGGAGAATACTTAAGTCAAGAGTTTCAGGATTATCTTAGAGATAATGGGATTTTATCTCAATGGACTCCTCCATATACACCACAACACAATTGTGTATCTGAAAGGAGAAATCGAACACTATTAGATATGGTTCGATCAATGATGAGCCGAGCGGACTTGCCTAAGTCCTTTTGGGGATATGCACTAGAAACTGCTGTTTATGTGTTAAATAGAGTTCCTAGTAAATCGGTTGATGTTACTCCATATGAGATGTGGAATACTAAGAAACCCACGCTTTCTCATATGAAGGTATGGGGTTGTCCTGCTTATGTGAAGAGGACAATGTCAGACAAACTGGATGTTAAATCTGACAAATGTCTATTTGTGGGATATCCAAAAGAAACATTTGGATATTATTTCTATAATCCCTTAGAACAAAAAGTGTTTGTTTCAAGGCATGCTGTCTTCTTGGAAAAAGAGTTTCTCCTACGAGAAGACAGTAGGAGTAAAATTGAACTTGGTGAAGTTCAGGACCCACAAATAGAAGTAGATCAACCGATTGAACCCGAAACTGAAATTCATAATGATGAGATTACAGTTGAACCTAATTATACACAAAATCCTAGAAGGTCTACTAGGATGCGTTCTATCCCTGTGAGATATGGATTTCACATTGATTCGGATAGAGGCATAACTGTAGTAGAGGACAATGAGCCTACAAGCTATCAAGAAGTTTTGAACAGTTCAGAACGTGATTTATGGCTTAAGGATATGCAGTCCGAAATGGACTCCATGTATGAGAATAAAGTATGGACTTTAACTCAACCACCTGAAGGGATAAAACCCATAGGGTGCAAATGGGTCTTCAAAAAGAAGACTGACATGGAAGGTAATATAGTTACCTATAAAGCTCGCTTAGTAGCAAAAGGTTATCGTCAAAAAGAAGGTATTGACTATGATGAAACTTTTTCTCCTGTAGCGATGCTTAAGTCTATAAGAATACTTTTAGCCATTGCAGCTCATTATGATTATGAGATTTGGCAAATGGATGTGAAGACAGCTTTCCTTAATAGAAATCTTTCTGAGGATGTGTATATGACACAACCAGAAGGATTCACATCAGGAAATGGCGAAAAGGTATGCAAGCTTCAAAGATCCATTTATGGATTGAAGCAAAGCCTCTAGGAGCTGGAACATACGATTCAATGAGACAATCAAAGAGTTTGGTTTCTCACAGAATGAAGATGAACCTTGTGTGTATAAAAGGGTCAGTGGGAGTGCAGTTGTCTTCCTAGTTCTATATGTAGATGACATATTGATCATGGGAAATGACATTTGTCTTCTCCAATCTGTTAAAATATGGTTATCCAAGCAATTCTCCATGAAAGACCTTGGAGAAGCATCCTATATTCTGGGAATAAGGATCTATAGGGATAGATCCAATAAGTTGCTAGGTCTTTCTCAGAGTACATATATAGATAAAGTATTGAAGAGGTTCAATATGGATCTCTCTAAGAAAGGGATTATACCCATGGTGCATGGGAAACAACTTTCTAAGTCTATGTGTCCGCAGACACTAGAGGATAGAGAGAGCATGAATAGAATACCATATGCATCTGCAATTGGTTCTATCATGTATGCTATGTTATGTACACGTCCAGATGTAGCATTTGCTTTGAGTGTCACAAGCAGATTCCAATCCAATTTTGGAGAGGAACACTGGGCAGCTGTCAAGAATATCCTTAAGTACTTGAGAAGGACTAAGGATATGTTCTTGGTATTTGGAGAGGGCAGTTTGGAAGTAAATGGGTATATGGATGCCAGCTTCCAATCTGAAAAAGATGATTGTAAATCACAATCTGGTTATGTGTTCATAATGGGAGGAGGAGCAGTTAGTTGGAAAAGTTCCAAACAAGAAACAACTGCTGATTCCACGACAGAAGCTGAGTACATTGCTGCTTCAGAAGCAGCCAAAGAAGCAGTCTGGATCAAAAAGTTCATAACTGAACTAGGAGTGGTGCCTAGCATTGTTGATCCGATTCCTTTATATTGTGACAACAATGGAGCCATTGCGCAAGCAAAGGAACCACGGTCTCATCAGCGATCCAAACATGTTCTCAGACGCTACCATCTCATAAGGGAAATAGTAGCTAGAAATGATGTGAAAATAGAAAGGGTTCCCACAGATGACAATGTGGCGGATCCCCTCACTAAAGCACTTTCCCAGATAAAGCATGATCACCATATAAATAGCATGGGTCTGAGACATATGAGTGATTGGCTCTAGTGCAAGTGGGAGATTGTTAGAGAGTATGCCCTAGAGCCCATGTAATAGGGATGTTTTTCATATGTATGAAATTTATATTGTTAATAAAAGGCATCATTCATTTATTAATGCTGTGTTTGAATACATGAGTTTGTAAATCTTAAATTAATAAATGAAGTCCTAGATATTATAAACACAGTGCAAAGGCAATCATGAAGGTGTTCATGATGTGAGATGTCTATCGCATGCAAATGTGTTAATATCTAAATATCCCTAGTCATAGAATTAACAAGATATGACATTGTTAATTCGGACAGACTAGCACATGTTATGCTTCTTGAATGGTTCAAGCAATGGTTCTCATAGTTGTGATTATGGATGATAATCAAAGCTAACATGTGGATGCTTGTTAGAGGAACAAGTTCATTGGAGACCTGCAAAGAGAATCCTCATATGGATATTAAATCTATGTCAGTGAGGAATCTCTTCATAGCGGTTGTGCAAGTATCCTTAGACTTGAGATCACCAAAGTTATCTTAAGTAGCAAGTGGTATACTTTGACTCCATAACTGATTACTTCCAACTGGAAGTGAACATAGTTAGGAGATTGGGTATATCATGACCTACTTGAAGATAGTTGAGTGATTGACAAAGGATTCACCATCCCAGATTTAACAAGGGAAGTTATCTCGCATGATTCTATAATTGCCTTGTTCAGAGAATCTCTGGCCAGAGTAATATGCCGAGATGGATGGAGATCCATGAAGGGCATTTAGGAACAATGGTTAAATTAATAGAACATACATAATTAGATTTATATGAGTTGACAGAAATCCATACTCATAATCTAATTGAGATAAGAGTGGTGAAAGGAGTAATTGCACGGTAACTATTTCTATGGAAGGGTACAGTCAAACCACATGACTTTCCTGACATTTGGGTAGTCATGATGCCTAGCTAGAGGCCAATCATGACTTGTATAATGATGTATCAAAAGTATCAATAGGGATTGATAAAATGATTTAAAAGAGTTTAAATCATGTGAGTTTTGAATAGAACTCACAATTACATATTATACTGCCAACATGGACAGGAACCCAATAGGTCACACACATATAGAGAAAAGGGTAAAATGGTAAAATGACAAGGATAATAATATTTGATATTATTATAAAGGTAGAGAGGAGAATATGATAATAATTAATTAAAGAGTTTAATTAATTATGATCAAATAAAATTGTCGCGGAACTTTTGAGAAATGTTCTGTAAATTGGACCTAAATGAAATAATGTATTTCATGATTAATTATTATTGTCTTATAAGTGTTATAAGACTACTATAAGTGTTATAGGACTGATATAATAATTAATAGGACCATTGGAGAAATTATAAAGGGCCAAAGGAATGAAGAAGTTGGAGGAAGCCCTCCAGAAGAGGGCTACACGCCAACTCCAAACAGAAGGGCTTGGAGGGCTTTTTCTTGGACTAAATTAATTTATATATGTTACATAAGTGTTATGGAACTCACATATTTAATTTGGTTGGATTTGGAATCCATTTGTGTATTTAAATCCAATTAGATGCACAAAGGGCCTACTTTGTGGATTTTGTGCATGGTCTTTTATGAAAAGATTTAATTTGGATTTAATTAAGCCCAAATGATTATAATTAATTCCAGAGGCCCAATTAATAATTCTCCAACAATTTTAAAGAGCCCAATCTCATTAAGGAGTTGGAATTTTAACCTAACTATAAAAGGCCAACTAATGAGAATTAGGGTTAAGTGATTAAAACAAAAGGAAAGTCCTCTCTCTAAAAAACTCTCCTTTTTGCGCCACTTCCCAAGCTAGCTCTTGGGAATTTCGGCCAGCCCTAGTTGAACACCAATTTGTTGGTTCAATTTACCCCTCTCTAGTGTGGATTACTCGTTGGAGGTGTTCGATTTTGGACACTGTGGTTTGCGACAACCCGGTGCGAAGTAAAATCAACTGTTCAACAAAAATCAAAGGTGATTTTTCTTATTCTCATATAGTTATATTGTGTATTCATGGCAAGATCAGATCTAATGGTTAAAAATTTTAAAATTCTGCTCATGTATGTGATGCATGTAACCGTTAAATTCCAACAGTAATGGTGGATCTTTATCCAAGACATAATGGATCTTTTCAGCTTAGAGAACAATTCTCACTTGCTTGATCTAATTAGAATAGTTGCTGCCAACCAGCTTTTATCCAAGATTGATCATATATTAATGTTTGATGTGCTCATGATGATGACCTTGATGTGAAAAGGAAAACATATGAGAGTATGTTCACATATATTTATGCATTAATTAGGACTTTAATTAATCCATTTACTCCAACTATTTTATTGCAAATCAATAGCCCTTACTATTTAATATGAGAAAACAAGATGGTTTTCTTAGTGGGACAATATCAAATCCTTGATATGAAATTTGACCTTGACTGTGGTCAACAATTAAAAATCCATACCTTTGAAAGGTAGGTATCTCTATACCAATTGTGTCTCTACACAACTATTGGGTAATTAGGTTATCAACTCTTGATACATGCATATCATATCTACAATTCCTAATCTTGCCTCTAGAACAATTAGCCTTGACTATGGTCAACAAGCTAATAGGCTAGCTAAGATGACCTATTTAATTAGATTCGAACATATTTGATATAATCTTAGCTTCACTGTGGTCGACAACCCACACTATAAAGAACTTTAGTTCTCCTCAAATTAATGAAAGGCTTATATACCTTAGTATTAGTTTGAGGGATTTTAGTTAATTAAGTCTCATAATACATGGTTGGCATACATTGGTATGCATCCTATATCTATCTCATAAATACAAGCATATAAATATGGTATAGTTATGGACTTTACTACATTAATTTTCCCAAGCCAAGAGGGAAATCAAAAGGTCACACCTAGGTAATATGCATGATTCAAACAAGTAAAAAAATAATTACATTATCTTCAAACTTGTTGGATCTCCATCCGGCCCATCTTGCTCCTTGATAGTGGTATCCATCTATATCTCTAATTCTAATCTAAGTAATGTAATTACATATTACAATTTGAAAAAGAAATCCAAACCAAGAACAAGTGGCCGGATCATGAAAATCCTCATTGGGCCGAAACATGCATTATGCTCAATCACATTGGGCTTTTGTCCATAACTATCCATCATGCCAATCATACACCCTTATATGCATTTCTAATGCATAAAGTAAAACATATAATGGATTACTAACTTTGTTTTAACTCTTGAAACG
Source organism: Excoecaria agallocha (assembly GCA_037975025.1). Lineage (NCBI taxonomy): Eukaryota > Viridiplantae > Streptophyta > Magnoliopsida > Malpighiales > Euphorbiaceae > Excoecaria > Excoecaria agallocha. The sequence goes on from CM075819.1 coordinate 28,235,045, forward strand.
TACTTTTGAGTTATTTTAATAATGTGATCAAATTATGAAACTTTCTCCATTTTCGAAACTTTTATTTTGAGAAACCTTTTTGTATGCATGTGTTGTTGCCTTAATTATCAATCCAATTGATTATTAATTAATTATCAATTGATTATTTAATTAATTAATCATATTAAATAACTAAAAAAATTAATTTTGGGCTTAAAATAAGGGTAGGTCGAAACCCTAAGATGTGTTCACATACAAACTAGTTTTGTATCTATTGGCCAATTTGAGCCTTTTGGAATGAGCCAAGCCCACTCCAGTCCTTAAAACCCATTAATAAACTTAATTATAGTTTGTAATATTTAATTTAAATTAGCTCCTTGGGTCCACCAAGTCATTCATTAATTTAAACTAAGTCCGTAAACATAATTAAGCCCATTAAGTGGTTTTAATGAATTAATATTAATTCAATTAATTTAAGGCCCATTTTAATTAATCCAGTTGAAAAAAGCACATTAATATATCAGATATAATAGATTTAGAAGATTAAAAATTTTTCTAAATATGGACACACCAAGAACATACCAAGAATACACGAAGAACACCAATTTATTGAACTTTTCGACTAAACTAGTTTTCATACAAAACTTGTTCGATTTTAATTTTGTTTGATTCTATGGCTTAATATCACATATTAAACACATAAATTATCATCAAAATGTTCTTAGAGTGGATCAATAAAAAATTAATTTAGAACAGCCCCTAAACTTTATTGAAAAATAAAACCCTACACGCCATTCTCAATGGTTATTTTCTCAATAGAATTGTTTTTATTTTTCATTTTATATATTTGATCACATACATCCAGAAATCAATATTTCACATTTATGAACAATCAAATATGATATTTTAAAGTTCATGAAATAAATTACTCAAAAATAAAAACTATTCTGCAAAATATAGAATTGTAGATTCTTGGGAAAACTAAGGCTCTAATACCATATTGGGAATTATCGATTACATGCATCTCATACATAAGCGGAATTTAAAATTTTTAACCGATAGATCTGATCTTGCCATGAATTTACAATATACATATTAAGTAGAATAAGTAAAATCACCTTTGATTTTTGTTGAAAAGTTGATTTTCCTTCTCACCGGGTTGTTGCAAACCATAGTGTCCAAAATTGAATACCTCTAATGAATAATCCACACTAGAGAAGGATTGAATGAACCAAAAAATGAGAAGAACAACGGTTTGCCAAAATCCCCTTGATGCTAGCAAGGAAGTGGCGGCTGGGGTTGAGAGAGTGAGAGAAACTCTTTTTTCTTAATTGTTCACCTTAACCCCAATACCTTATCACTTGGATTTTTTATAGTTAGATTAAAAATCCAACTTCATAATAGGATTGGGCTCTTTAAAATTGATGGAAAAATATAAAATGGGCTTCTGAAATTATTAATAATTTATTTGGGATCATTTAAATCCAATTTAAGTCATTTCATAAAAGACTATGCACAAAACCCACAAACTAGGCCCTTTGTACATATACTTGGATTTAATCACCCAAATGAATTAAAAATCCATCCAAATTAAATATGTGGGCTTCATAACACTTATGAAATATATTTAATTTATTTTGGTCAGAGAATTAGACCTCTAAGGCCTTATATCAGGGCTTGGCATGTAACCCTTCCTCTAGAGGGTTTCTGTGTCAAAGCCATTCTTCTGGTCCTCTTTTAATTTCTCCAATGGATCTATTAATTATTATATCAGCCCTATAATAGTTATAGTCTAATAATAATTAATTATGAAATACAATATTTCAAATAGGACAATTTTACAAAACATTTCTAGAACGTTCTGCAAACAATTTTACTTAATCATAATTAATTAAACTCTTAAATTAATTATTCTATTATTCACTTCCCTATTCACATAATAATATCTAATATTATTATCCTTGTCATTTTACCATTTTATCCTTTTCTCTATATGTGTGTGACCTATTGGGTTCCTGTCCATATTGGCAGTATAATATGTAATTGTGAGTTCTATTCAAAACTCACATGATTTAAACTCCTTTAAATAATTTTATCAATCCATATTGATATTTTTGGTACATTATTATACAAGTCTTGATTGGCCTCTAGCTAGGCATCATGACTTCCCAAATGTTATGAAAGTAAACTGGTTTGACTATACCCTTCCATAGAAATAGTTACCGTGCAATTACTCCTTTCACCACTCTTATCTCAATTAGATTCTAGGTATGTATTTTTGTCAACACATATAAATCTAATTATGTATGTTCTATTAATTTAACCATTATTCCTAGAATGCCCTTTATGGATCTCTATCCATCTTGGCATATTACTCTAGCTAGAGATTCTCTGAACAAGGTAATTATAGAATCATATGAGATAACATTCCTTAATAAATCGGGGATGGTAAATCCTTTGTCAATCACTCAACCATCTTCAAGTAGGTCATGATATACCCAACCTTCTAATTATGTTCACCTCCAGTTGGAAGTAATCAATTATAGAGACAAAGTATACCACTTGCTACTTAAGATAACTTTGGTGATCTCAAGTCTAAGGATACTTGCACAACGGCTATGAAGAGATTCGTCACTGACATAGATTTAATATCCATATGAAGATTCTCTTTATAGGTCTTTGATGAACTTGTTCTTTTAACAAGCATCCCCATGTTAGCTTTGATTATCTTCCATAATCAAAGTTATAAGAACCACTGCTTCAACCATTTAAGAAGCATAACATGTTCTAGTCTATCAAAATTAACAATGTCCTATCTTGTTAATTCTATGACTATGGATATTTAGTTATTAACACATTTGTATGCAATAGACATCTCATACCATGAACACTTTCATGATTGCCTTTGCATTGTGTTTATAATATCTAGGACTTAATTTATTAATTTAAGATTTACAAACTTATGTATTTAAACATAGCATTAATAAATGAATGATGCCTTTTATTAAGAATATGAATTCATACATATGAAATACATCCCTTTTACATGGGCTCTAGGGCATACTCTTTAATAAGTTTGTGGTAAGAGGTGATTCAATTTTGCCTATTAACCCTAAAATTGAGAGGATGCTTCGTAGGATTTGGACATTGAGGCAAATCAATTTGAATCTAGAAGATTAAGGACATAACATGTTAGAGAGTATGCCCTAGAGCCCATGTAATAGGGATATTTTTCATATGTATAAAATTTATATTCTTAATAAAAGGCATCATTAATTTATTAATGTTATGTTTAAATACATGAGTTTGTGCATGAAGGTATTCATGATGTGAGATGTCTATTGCATGCAAATGTGTTAATATCTAAATATCCCTAGTCATAGAATTAACAAGATAGGACATTGTTAATTTGGAAAGAATAGCACATGTTATGCTTCTTAAATGGTTCAAGCAGTGGTTCTCATAATTATCATTATGAAAGATAATCAAAGCTAACATGTGGATACTTGTTAGAAGAACAAGTTCATTGGAGACCTGCAAAGAGAATCCTCACATGGATATTAAATCTATGTCAGTGAGGAATCTCTTCATAGCGGTTATGCAAGTATCCTTAGACTTGAGATCACCAAAGTTATCTTAAGTAGCAAATGGTATACTTTGACTCCATAACTCAGTACGTCCAACTGGGAGTGAACATAATTAGGAGATTGGGTATATCATGACCTACTTGAAGATAGTTGAGTGATTGAAAAAGGATTTACCAACCCATATTTAATAAGGGAAGTTATCTCGCATGATTCTATAATTACCTTGTTTAGAGACTCTTTGACCAGAGTAAAATGCCAAGATGGATAGAGATACATAGAGGGCATTTTGGGAACAATGGTTAAATTAATATAACATACATAATTAGATTTATATGAGTGCACAGAAATCCATACTCATAATCTAATTGAGATAAGAGTGGCAAAAGGAGTAATTGCACGATAACTGTTTCTATGGAAGGGTATAGTCAAATCACATGACTTTTCTGACATTTGGGTAGTCATGATGCCTAGCTAGAGGCTAATCATGACTTGTATAATTATGTATCAAAAATATCAATGGGGATTGATAAAATGATTTGAAGGAGTTTAAATCATGTGAGTTTTTGATAGAACTCACAATTACATATTATATTGCCAACATAGACCGGAATCCAATAGGTCACACACATATAAAGAAAAGGATAAAATGATAAAATGACAAGAATAAAAATATTTGATATTATTATAATGGTAGAGAAGTGAATAAGTTAATAATTAATTAAAGAGTTTAATTAATTATGATCAAGTAAAATTGTCCGCGGAACTTTTGAGAAATGTTCTGTAAATTTGACCTAATTGAAATAATGTATTTCATGATTAATTATTATTGTCTTACAAGTGTTATAGGACTACTATAAATTTTATTGGACTGATATAATAGTTAATAATTCCATTGGAGGAGTTATAAAGGGTCCAGAGGAATGGATCTGGTGTGGAAGCCCTTCTCTAGAGGGCCACATGCCAACTCCATAGAGTTGGCCTTAATGGCATATTTCTTTGACCAAATTAATTTATATATGTTACATAAGTGTTATGGAATGTACATATTTAATTTGGTTGGATTTGGAATCCATTTAGGTATTTAAATCCAATTAGATGCACAAAGGGCCTAGTTTGTGGGTTTTGTGCATAGTCTTTTATGAAAAGGTTTAATTTGAATTTAATTAAGCCCAAATGATTATAATTAATTCCAGAGGCCCAATTAATAATTCTCCAACAATTTTAAAGAGCCCAATCTCATTAGAATTTGGAATTTTAACCTGACTATAAAAGTCCAACTAATGAGGAATTAGGGTTAAGTGATAAAATACATAAGAAAGTCTTATTCTTCTATTCTCTCTCTCCCTTTTGCGCCACTGCCTTGCTAGCTCTAGGGTTTTTGGCCACTCCTTGTTCTACACCAATTTTTGGTTCAATTTATCCTTCTCTAGTGTGGATTAGTCATTAGAGGTATTCGATTTTGGGCACTGTGGTTTGCGACAACCCGATGCGAAGTAAAATAAACTATTCAACAAAAATTAAAGTTGATTTTTCTTATTCTCATATAGTTATATTGTATATTCATGGCAAGATCATAAATATTGGTTAAAAATTTTAAAATTTTGCTCATGTATGCGATGCATGTAACCGATAAATTCCAACATGGTATCAGAGCCAGGTTTTGCCATGAATATACAATTCTATATTATTCTACGAAATAAGTTTTGTTTTATTTTGAGTTATCTATTTCATGAACTTTAAAATATCAGATTTAATTGTTCATGAATGAGAAATATTGATTTTTGGTTGTATGTGTGATCAAAAAAATTTGACGGAAACAAAAACGGAGCTTTTGAAGAAAAGTAACTAGGGTTATGCGTGAAACCCATTAGGGTTTTGCATGAAACCCATGTAATTTTAAGGGGCTGTTCTAATTTAATTTCTTATGGATCCATTAAAACTTCATTTAGATGATATTATATGTCTTTAATATGTGATATTAAGCCGTAGGATCGAACGGAATTAAATTCGAACAAGTTTTGCATGAAAACTAGGTTAGTCGAAAAGTTCGATAAATTGGTGTTCTTCATGTGTTCTTTATGTGTTATTTTTTAGAACGACTTTTAATCTTCTAAATCTGATATATATGATATATAAAAGTGTTTTTTAATTAATTGGATTAATTAAAATGGGCCTTAAAATAATTTGATTAATTTTTATTCATTAAAACCACTTATTATTAATCATATTTCCTGAGATAAATCCATATTACATATTGAACTCTTAAGTCACTAATACTCCAAAATAAAAACAATTTACATTTAAATCGCCTCTCTACATCTATGAACCTCGAAGGTGAATTGCCCGGACTAGATCTCCTCTTCTGATGATTGAGCTATAGCAGCTGCCTAACTCGAAACAAGTCTATCCTGTTACCTACACGGATAACAAAACCCGTGCTAAGTTATAAAGCTTAGACAAAAATCTAAAGATAATCTTTTGAATACATAACATCAATTATACAAGTATAAAGTTAATAATAGTCCTAATTTATACCTTCAATTTCCTTAGATCCCAGTTCTTACATTCAGCAAAAAATCACAAGCATAAGCGACATAACATCTTACTTATATAGACAACAAAACTTAATAACTCAGTAAGCAATTCAACATTAATTGTTACCATAAAAGACGTTTGGTATAATTCCTTATACATATACATCATTTAAAGCATAGTATGCATTCTAAATTCACTTCTATGTAATCATTAAAATAATCTTAACAAAGTGAACTATATATTATTTAACACCATAGTGTGCCATATATTATGTACTTGATCTATAGCAAAGTTGTATACATACCTATATATATATATATATATATATATATATATATATATATAACAAATTAAGAACTAACTTTTGACTTTCAGAAACAATATAATTATTGAAGATAAATTCTTAGTGTACAATACTTACTCAAAAAATATAGATACATAATGCTTATATAGTATTAAAGAATCACATTCTCATCAATATTATAACTTTCAATTTATTTTCCACTTGCTATACATATATATAAGAGGATAATTCTTATGCACATTAATTCGTAACTATAACATTTCATATCTTTTATACTTTTTAACTTATTTTCATATTAATGCCCCTAGTGCAGTACCAACATAAATACTAAGACTGGATATACGGGATGTGGACCCCACAGGGCCACAACAGACTGAGAAATGACACCAAAGGACCATTTCTCCATAGAACAGATAACAAATACATATAACAGAGACAGATAATTATTATGGAGATCAATGATCCTATCATAGCAAAGCAAGTCGCCATGACTTGCACCGCGATACAAATATCCCTATGGCTAGCCAATTATATCCTGAGCTAGTTTTTACTGCCAAACTATTTTCTAAGGGCACAAAAGACCACTTGCTTACAATACATATTTATCAAATTTCACATCAATTGAATTCCTTTTCAGTCCAGAAAATACTATTATTCATAATTTTCAATATTTTTGTACAATTTATGAACCATTTTTCATTTGTCATGAATTATTTCACAATAATTCAGCAAATTCTTTTTAAATGACTCTTTAGTCGTCAAAGGAATCTACTTTATATAGATTCTTTTAGATTATTTTTAAACTTTCTAATAGCCACATGTTAACAATACTTATACTTGTCATAGTAGTTCATGTATTGCTATACTATTTTCATGAGAATGAAATCATATATAATCACCCCCACCATGAGAGTCTACAACAGGACATAAACACATAATCATTTCAGAAGGACGTACCTACATGGTTCATCATAGTCATCTCCCATGCTCCATTGTACTTAATTTAATCATTAAACATACTATATTCAATACATGTATTCAATGTATTACCCTTAATAGAGATGTCTATATATGTATATAGAGTTATCTTTAACTATCTTCAAAGAGTAACTTCTTTTTCCTTTTGACTTGATAAAATACTGTACATGTAACTAATTTATTTAGACTTTAACCATCATAACTTAGTCACCTTTCGTTTACTAAATTAGAAGTTATGAAATGATAGCAACTACGACTATTTCATATAAATTCTTATTATTATAATAGACATATTACTACATTATAAATTTTATCAAACTATATAATTATAGAGTAAATCCATATATCATTATGTTATCATATGTCAAATTGAACTTATTTAAGAACAATCTTAATAAAATTGATACTTTGGCTAAACTATTTCTTACTTTATTTTTAAATAAAGACAGAAACTAACAACAAACACTCGTAGACACTGTACTTTTCAAACTCTCACCTTGATCTCCTTACTAACTAAACCATAGGGTTATAATTGTAAAGACTATACTAGATAATCCTGATTAATGTTACTAATTACATTCAATAATTTCATTAATGCTATGACTTATCTGTTAATGATGCATATATGAGCATACATACATTCGTTCTATGCATATCATGCATGATCATGAACTTATACTTTCACATGTTGTTGAGCATTCTTTACATAACTTTATAATTATAGGCCTTTACATATACAAATACATTAGGTGTAACCAAAAGAGATACAACATTTATATTATACATTATATATGCTACTTCTAATCTGGTGTTGACTTGGGAGATTGTTGGCTTTGTCCCTAAACAAAAGTTCTACCCTGCGAACCTACACGGATAAACACCCGTGCTAAGCTATAAAGCTTAGTGGGGAACAACTAATAACATGCTGATATCTATTCACAGCAGCTATTTCTAAGTATTCATTACAATAAGGTAACATGTATTCACTAAATTATTACAAATAAAGCATTATTCATTAACCCGAATAGTAACAATATTTTAAACTTTATCTGCATATCATTACTTGCATTAATGGCCTGTGTAAATTCCTGTGGGTGTGGATAACGGGTACAATGGATACCCGAAGGTATCAAAACAGAAGGATACCCAGAGGTATCTGAATAGAAGGATATCCGTAGGTATCTAAATAGAAGTCTCACGTAGAGACAAACAGAAGACTCACATGAGTCAAACAGAAGCAGCTGCGATAAACCCTATAGGCATGCCTATCTATCCACAACCAAGTTTCTAAGTACAGGCCCCAACATATCATGTTTCATATATCATACAATTTCATCCCAATTATTCATATAGCATTATCAAATGCTAATCCTTATAATAATATGCATTTTCCTTCTCATAGCGTAATTAATAATCATATATTGTAATGTCTTTAAAATAAATGCATGTATGTTTCTATTCGAGTAATAGAAACTCGCCTTTTTAATCATTAAGCAACCTTGCATTTACAAAGAACACATTTGTCATATAACTGTAATTTAGGATGATTTATAAGCTTAGGAAGGTCTTAGACTAGTTTGTACCTTAAAAGAAATCTAAGAAAAATACAGTTTTCAAAATATAGGGGAGGGTTACGGTTACTAACAATTCCTAGTAACCGTGAGACCCAACTTGCTATAAGGGTCACGGTTACTACTAATTTCCTAGTAACCGTGAGATATATGGCTCTTGGGTTCTGGACTAAAACAAACTACCTCACGGTTACCAACATTTTTATAGTAACCGTGAAGTAGGGTGGTGAACTCAGGTCACAATTACTAAGAATTCTTTGGTAACCGTGAGATAGTTCGGATTTTGTTTCTGGACCAAAAGCTCATTACCTCACGGTTACTAGTCTCGGGGTAGTAGCCATGTAGTAATGCTACGAGACTGGGTCACGGTTACTATAAAACTTTAGTAACCGTGGTCCAGTAAATACTTTTGGTATGGACTAAAATTTTTAGGCACCTCACGGTTACTATGAAACTCATGGTAACCGTGAGCCCCAAACCGCCTCGAGACCAATTTCTAGTCTCGACTTCTATACCATTTTTAACCTAAAAAACGACAATTTTAAGCAAAATGACCTTCAACAAAGTTTTAGGCCTAAGTTTCTAGTTTTCAAAACACCAAAAATCATTTCAATAGGACTTGTAAAACTCCAGTTATCCAAGAAAAACCGCAGACTATTCATGAAGGCAAAAGTCACAACCATAATCAAGTTTCAATACCGATTTTCACTATGATGCAGTGAAAATCAGATTCCAGTCTCTTCTAACAAAATCAAGGAATACAAGTCTAGTTTCTATAACAACTAGAATTTCATCATTTGATCAACTATAGCTCAAGATATGAGCAAAAGTGTACAGACTAGTCAAATGATCTTTAAAAACAGATTTTTCATGTTTTCAACCAAAACTCACATACTTTCAACTCTAACCCTTTCTAAGCTTTAAATCATCCATAACACACATGAGAGAGGCACTCAAGATCTCTCTCATGACAAATCAATATACATACAAATACACATACAAAACTCTAAGTTCCCATACCTTGTTTGAACTCCTCCTTTCTCTTCACCCTTGAAGAGTTTCCTTCCCCTTTCTCTTGCTTGATTCTCCTTCTAACAAAACATAAGATACTTCTATGAAAACCCATCTAGCTATACCATTAAACATACATATCAAAGGAGAAACAAGTTACCTTAACCCCAAAATCCAAGGAAATCTTTATTCCCTTATCAAAATTCCAAGAAATCTAGAAATAGAGAGGAATAGAGAGAGTTTAGGGTTTAAGAGATAAATAAGATGAAGATGGAGAGTGAAGACCATGAGTTGGCCGGCCCTCCTTCCTCTAAATATCTCCCTCACCTTAGCTTTTAATTGGTCCAAATGTCAAGTTTAAGCCAAACTTGCCATTTGGTCCCCCAAATTCCCTTTATTTCAAATAATACCCCACAACTTACTCTTTTACTTTTCAATTAGGTCCTTCAACATGCATTTATACTTAATTAAACATAGACACTAATAATTAATTAGTGATAATTCTTCTAGGGTATACTGAGGGGCATTACAATAATCACTAACATTTCCAATTATATCATATTACTAGTATACTCAGGAATTACATCATTATAAATTAAATAATTAGTTAGTTTTTTTTAAATTAAACAATCCCACTACCAACAAGCCTCTTTTCAATAAACTAAAAGCTGTATTTAAACCATTTTCTAAATAATTAATAGTGCGAAAGTGTAACGATTAAAAGTCAATACATCATTACTTTACCATTAAACCAATTATGCAACCAAAAGAATAAACATGCAAAGTCAAGTAATTTACGTTTGCTATATTCTTAAGCTAATTTTCCCATTCATATGATTAACATTACACAAAATTCCAAATTAGACATAGATCTCCCATTCTATCCTATGAGACAAGTTTTTATGCCAAAATATAATTAATTCCCTGAATCTATTATTTCATATAACTTTATTTCAAGGAACTCCTATAACAGAGTAACAAAACCCACTCATATCTATTAAAAGATAAGGATCAAAGAATTTGTCAGAGTTTCGATATACGCATTTAATAAAAACATCATTTAATTACTATTTTGTTTCCAAGATATTAACTATACTACCATAACCAATCAAAATTGATGAGATAAACTGATATGGGTCTTATGCAATCTAATTCATCTTCACCATGAATAAACCTAAGCCAACCAACAATAGGCAACATCTCGGGTTCCTTCTTTTTATTTGTCTCTCTAGTTAACTTTCCAGACACCCACACTTAGTATCAATATGGGCACTTACCGTCATATGATTTTTATTTCATTCCCAAACTAATAATTATGCTACAAAATATAGTTCAATTAGACAAAATCTAGTGATAGGTACTTGTATAATCTCAGTCATGCAAACCTTAATTGTTCTATGCATAATAGCATAAAAATTAACCAAATCTTACTTCAAAATTATACATGAACTCAAATTGTTAACATAGTTCCCATGCCATAAAGTCAAAGCCTAAAATGCCCTCTCCATTCTACCTCGCTGGAGCCTCGTCCGAGACTCACCGGAGACTCGTCGAATAGATACCGGAGCCATCCACTGGTAGGTCAAGCCACCAGCAACTTCTAGGTGACACTGACGATCCTCCATGCTTCAATCATTCATTGGGATTGAAGCTTAAATATCCCACCCTCACCATCCTTGATCTCCTTGTTGTCGGCGAGTGGGGAGGAGCAACAACAATTGGAGGAATCGCCATAGCCTCAAGATCCCACCGGTGCCATCAGCTCCCTTAGCTACCGTCAAGAACCACTAAAAAAAGAGAAAGAAGCTACGGTGGTGGTGGGGGAAAATCGAAAGAAAAAATGAGCCAAAGAGAATGGCGCTTGTGGGGGAAAGGGATGAACAGAGCACGACATCGGCAATGGTAGGAGCCTCCTTTTCGGTGTCGTGAACGGCTGCGAGCCAACAGGACCAAAGCCATCACCACTTTTTCCCTTTCCTCCTCCTTCGCTCTCCCGATTTCCCTTTCTTGCCTTTTTTTTTCTTTTGTCTTTTCTCTTTTTAACCACACACACCACCTTCTTTTTATTTTTATCCCACCATTTCTCTTTTACTTTCCTCTTTAAATTCAACCACACATTTCTTTTTAAATTTCACCTTTTAACATTATTATTATTAATTTTAACAATACTAAATTATATTTGAAATCTTCATAATTGATCCTTGCAAATTAGTACCAAAATGTACTAATTACCAACTATAATCAACTTGAATTTTTGGGGCATTATAGGTTTAGGCCTGGAACCATTAGAGACTATGCTACTCTTAGGTGGAATTAGGAACACAAAACCATTATGCTACTTAGAAATCAACATTTTTAGTTGAAACCTGATACGATCACCATAGTTTAAAAGAATTAGTTTTCACGATTTGAAATTTAGGATCCATCCTAACATTTGGATATTTTTCAAGAGACTAATGATATAGTGCAAATACCAATTGTGTTTGTGGATGCTCTTAGGCTTGAGTTGATTCCTTTTACTCTCATTGGTAAAGCAAAAGACTAGTTGCTAATGCTAATAAGAAAATCCATTAGATCATGTGTTAGTGTAAGCCCTAGCACCAATACATTGTAATAAAACACTTTAATTAATAAAATGAGGCATTTGTTTTATCTATTATATGCCTGTGCATATCAATTGATAGAACTATCCAAGAATGTTGTTTCAGTTTAAGTTATCATGTGTGAGGCACATGGTTGTAAGACCTTGAATCAAAAGAGACATCATTCTAAATATCCCTAGTCAGTCATTGTTATGGGAATAACAATGAATTAAGACTAGTATGCTCTCTCTAAAAAGTTGAGTTCTGTCTTACGGATCATATGGACAAGAGTGTCAATCAGAGATCATAGATACATGTCTAAAACATGGTATCTGGATTCGATCAATCTATGAGAGCACTACATGGTATAAATCATAAGTGTTTCTAATATGCAAGTTTTGCATTAGAGTTCTTAGACCTAAAATCTCTATGAAACTCTTTATGTATTATTGTATACTTTGACATACACCTAAGGTGCTTGTAACAGAGTGACAAGTATGGGAATTCTTGGGTATACATTTATTCATGTTAGATAGCATGGGAGAAGTGAAGGCATTATCCCTCTCAATAAGAGAGAAAATATCATCGGCCACTTGATCAGTGAACTGAAAAGTGTATGGCCATACCGAGATGAAATAATGATTAATCATTATTTATCTGAAAGTTCAGTGTCACTGAAATATCAAGAAAGGAATTAATTTTTATAAGGGTGACTAGTTTCATGCCTTATATTAATTATGATATTTTTGGGTAAGGGACTATGCAAAATTGCATTAGGTCACAAAATGCCATATGCATTTTCATTTAATTTGGATTGCTATAATATCTTGCTAGAGAATATTTATAGCCTTTGAATTAATTTATTAATTCATTGCCAACATTAAATGGACCTATAGGATCGCACATAAAGCATTGGGCTTAAAAAATTTAAATTAAGTATTGGGCATTAATTTGTGCTTTTAATTAAAGTCAAATTAATGTGTGTAATGGATTATTAGATTGCTATTGGACCTTGGCCCTTGAGAGAGAGAAATTCAGGCCACAAGGTTTAATTTCAATTAATTAAATGTCTTGTATTAATTTAATTAATTGAGTTTTAAAGCCTAAAATAATTATTATCAAATAAATCACTTAAATAGAAATACTATTAGCCGAAATTCCTAGAGAGAAATCAAGGAATTTCGGCATATCCTTTATATTGATTAAGTAGTTTATTTGATTAATATGTCTTGTATATTCCTATTTAATTAAGTGGTTAATTTGATTAATATGTCTTTTGTTTTTGTCTTGGATAAATTAAAAGAGTTTTTATCAATAAATATTACTTATTTTAATTAAGTGATAAAGGCAAATATTAATTATCTTTAGCTAATATTAATTATCCTAAGGTAGTATAGTTGAGATTTATCACTTAATAAATAAGATAATATATATATTGTATGAGAGAGAAAAGCAAAAAAAAAACCTAATTTTGTGTGTGGCGTGAATAGTAACTCGTGAATAGTAACTTTCTCTCACAATTTTATTTTGGCCAATTTTTCACAAGGTGAAAGGATTGTTCCTCATTCTCTTGTGATCTTGGGTAGTAATAGCAATCTTAGAGAAGTGAAAAATAAAATTTTGTAGCTTCAATCAATTGCCATTACATGATACTTAAACAAAGAGCTAGCAATCTCGATTTTAAGCCGTCTTTGCAATTGTGTGTGTGAATATAGAGAAGAGTGGCGTAAAGGCTGTTCTTTTGGCATTGGTAAAGAAGATCAAAGGTTGATAAATCACTCTTGATTGCTGGTCATCACCAAAACAAAATATTGAAGTACATCTAAAGTTGTAAGTCTTGCAAGCCTAAAATTGTATGTTTCGTTTCATGCTTTAGAATTGCAAGGTATGTATGATAAAATTTTTGTTTTTTCCGCTGTGTTATCATCACCATCATACCATGTCATATTACATCAGTGGTATCAGGGCCTAAACATGCTTATTTTAGTGCTTTAGATGCGTGAATTATTTAATCAAAAATTGTTTTTATAAATACATGCAATGCTGAAATTTTTTATTTTGAGTTTTTTGCATTGTTTTGGTGAAAAAACGATTTTAATTGATTAGTTAGGTATTATAATTAATATGAAATGTTAATATATTGTCCTAAGATGTTATTAGGGTTGGTAATGGTTGGATTTAATTATTTATACCTGATGGTACATGTTAATAACGACACTAGGCGTAATTGGCATGAAAATTGCTAGTTTAACAACTAGTTTTCAAAATTAAATGTAAAATGATTTTGGCATGTTTGTAAGTGATTTTTAAAGATTAATTATCAGGTCTGGACATATTTTAAATTTGGTTTAAATTCTGGTCCATGACAATTTAATTAATTAATTTTAAAATCATTTAAAACTATTACTAGTTTGTGTTTGTTACATGCTTAATCAACAATTTTTGTTTTGGTTTGATTAAAATGGTATAAACACATTTAGATTAAAATGGTACAGAACATTAACTTAATGTGTATGACCTTATTTAAATGATTAAATGACTCATAAAATTGATTTAAGTGTTTGTGCTTTTTTGTGGCATCATATAAGCATTAAACAACTAATTCATTGTTGTTTGTTTGTTTTTCATGAATGCCGTGTATATTTATATGTTCTTCATGATTATATGTTTTAATTCATGTTGCTACATATTACATGCATTTTTAATGTTTATGGGATAAATGACATAAAATTAAAAATGGCAAAATTGGAAATTATACTAGAGTGGATTTATGGCACAAATCTAACTAGTTCGTGTTTTGGGCTTTGAAGAGAACTTATTCAATAAGAGGATTTAGTCCATTGGGCTTTGGCCCAGGCCCATCATGGGGTCTTCTCTTAAAGGTTCAAGTACACAATTTCCATTAATGGGCTTGGCTAAATTAATTAAAATTGGACTTTGTTTGATCTATGAATGTTATGTATATTTATTTGCTTGTTTGGTGTGATGAATGGATATGCATGGTGCATTCATGGGCCCTGCATTTTTTAATTAAATATGGCTTGTGAGCCATTATTTTTATTGTAAAAGTTTCATTTATTTCTTAGAATATAATATACTTGAAGACTTTGTAAATCAAGACGAAGCCCACCGGAGTGGAGAAGCCAAACTCGAAGATTCTTATATAATAGTATAGAATCTTAGTTGTAGGTTTTTGGGCCCATGTTTGTCATGCTTTACTTTATGCAATTATTTATATATGCACGCTATGAATGGATGACAAAGCATATGCCATGTAAGCCGTAATAAAATGAATCCCTAAAATAGTAAGTCATAAAGTTGCCTTCCTAATTCGAAACAAATCAAGGCATCGATCATCGGTCACGTACACTAGGAGTCCTAGATGCACTCAATTATCTTTGTGAGGCATTGGTTGTGAATGTAGGTTGGACTTAACATGGAAAGGGATGCCCAGACCTAGGCAACTAATAAATGGGTTTGTGCTATAACATCTTGAGATGTTAGCCCATTTGATCCAAGAGTTATGTACGAGACATGATTGGAGTTTTCCTACCTAAGTAACTTAACTTGTTAGGTGTACAAGCTCAACTTGACTAATAAGTTGTTGTGAAAAGTGGATCTTGGCCCACATTAAATCACTAACGTGAATTATTTAAATGGATATTAATTCGGTTTGTGGGATTATAAATAAGACCTCATTTAATCTTGCTAAAATTTTATTGTAGATTGAAAATGGCATCTTCAAACAACAATTTCTCATTGCGATTGGTCCTTGAAAAGGACAAATTGAATGGCACCAATTTCATAGACTGGTCTCAAAATTTAAGAATAGTTCTTAAGCAAGAGAAAAAGTCGTATGTTTTGGATGCACCCTTGCCTGAAGAACTTGCTAGGAATGCCTCTGTGATTCAAAAGGAAACTTTTGAGACCAAGATCCAATGATGTGACCTGTCTGATGCTGGCCACTATGGTGCCCGAATTGCAAAAGCAATTTATGGACCAAGAGGATTATGCGATCATGGTGCACCTCAAGGAGATGTTCCAAGAGCAAGCTCGTCACGAGAGGTTCGTGACAACAAAGGCTTTAATTTCTTGTAAGATGGCTGCAGGTACTCCTTTTAGTACCTATGTACTCAAGATGAAAGGGTATCTTGATACTCTTGAGAAGCTTGAGGTACAAGTGCCAAAGGAATTGGCCACTGACTTGATCTTAGGATCATTGACTGATGATTATGATCCATTTGTGATGAATTATAACATGCATGCAATGAACAAGTTAGTCACTGAGCTTCATGGGATGCTTAAGAATGCTGAAGAGAACATTCGAAAGACCAATCCCTTATTGATGGTTCAAGGGCGCATTAAAAAGAGTCCTGCTAAGGGAAAGGGAAAAGGAAAGGCAAAACCCAAGAATGACCTGGCTTGGTTCAAGTCAAGTAGTAGTGCACCTCAGGCCCAATCCAAGCTCAAGGTGCAGAAGCTCAAAGAGAGTGAGAGCACTTGCTTCCATTGCAATAAGATAGGGCATTGGAGGAAGAATTGCGCTCTCTTCAAGGAAGAACAATAGAAGAATGGAGCCAAGGCGTCCAGTTCTGGTATTTTTGTTATTGAGATTAACCTTTCTATTTCTACCACTTGGGTATTGGATATCGGTTGTGGTTCTCACATTTGTTCAAATGTGCAGGGGCTAAGAAATAGGCGGTTACTTGGAAAGAATGAAGTGAACCTCCGTGTGGGGAATGGAGCACGAGTTGCTGCCATGGAGATAGGCGACTATCACCTCACTTTACCTTTCGGACTTTGTATTTTTTTGAATAATTGTTATTATGTACCTGCTATGAGCATAAACATTATTTCAGTTTCATGTTTGGATAATGATGAATTTGATTTTTTTATTAAAAATTGTAATGCTCATATTCGTCGCCAAGGCATTTCTTATGGCAATGCCATGTTGTAAAATGGCCTTTATATCCTTGATTTACAAAACAAATAGTCCATATACAACATTAATACAAAGAGGGTTAAATCAAACGAATTGAACCTTACTTACTTCTGGCATTGTCGTTTAGGACATGAAAACGAAAAATGCATTTCAAGACTTGACAAAACTGGAGTGCTTGGATCATTTGACTTAGAGTCTTATGATACATGCGAGCCATGTTTGCATGGAAAAATGACAAAAAGTCCTTTTAACAAGAAAGGTGAGAGGACTAATAACTTATGGAACTAATACATACCGATGTATGTGGTCTATTAAGCATACATGCTAGAGGTGGTTTTAGCTACTTCGTGACGTTCACAGATGACTTCAGTAGATATGGCTATGTCTATCTAATGAAGTACAAGTCTGAAACTTTTGAGAAATTCAAAGAGTTTAAGAACGAAGTAGAAAACCAACTTGGTAGAAGTATAAAAACCATTCGATCAGATCTAGGTGGCGAATACTTAAGCCAAGAGTTTGACAGTCATATAAAGGAGTGTGGTATTATATCATAGCTCACTCCTCCTGGAACACCACAATGCAATGGTGTGTCCGAAAGGAGAAATCGAATTCTGTTGGACATGGTTCGATCTATGATGAGTCAAGCTAATCTTCCTATCTTATTTTAGGGTTATGCATTAGAAACTGTTGCGTTTCTATTAAACCATACTCCAACTAAAGCAGTTGAGAAGATACCATATGAGGTTTGGACTAGGAAAGAACCCAATATGTCATTTCTCAGGATTTGGGGCTGTGAAGCACATGTTAAGAAATTAACATCTGATAAACTAGAGTCTAAATCAACTGTCTGCTTGTTTGTGGGTTATCCCAAAGAAACAAAGGGATACTACTTTTACTCACAAGATGAGAACAAAGTATTTGTTGCTCGCAAAGCTATTTTCTTGGAAAAGGAGTTCTTTCTCAAGAAAGACAGTGCGAGTAAAGTAGAACTTGCAGAAATTCAAGTACCACAAACTCATATACAAAATCAGTTGGAAATGGGATTAAGTTTACAACCAGTTGTGGAACAAGAACCCAGTGCACAAGAACCTAGAAGGTCTGGTAGGGTACGTCAAGAGATTGAGAGATATGGATTTCTAATCACTGATAGTGACACTATTGAGTTAGTAGATCGTGAGGATCCTACTACCTACCGAGAAGCTATTGAAAGACCAGACAAAAAAAATTGGCTTGAAGCCATGAAATCCGAGATGCATTCAATGTACGATAACCAGGTTTGGACCTTGGTTGATCAATCGGAAGGTGAGAAGGTAATTGAATGAAAGTGGCTATTCAAACTCAAAGCTGATAAACCTACAAAGGTAGGCTAGTAGCAAAAGGTTTTCGACAAACTCATGGTGTAGACTATGACGAGACCTTTTTGCCTGTAGTCATGCTTAAGTCCATTAGGATCTTGCTTTCCATAGCTACATATCATGATTATGAGATATGGCAAATGGATGTCAAAACTGCTTTCCTCAACGAAAATTTACTTGAGGATGTATATATGACATAGCCTGAGGGTTTTGTCAATCCCAAGCATCCTAAGAAGGTTTGCAAGCTTTAAAAAACCATTTATGGATTAAAGCAAGCATCCCAAAGTTGGAATCTTCATTTTGATGAGGCAGTCAAAGAATTTGACTTCATCAAGAATGAAGATGAGCCTTGTGTGTACAAGAAGGTTAGTGGGAGCATAGTAGTATTTCTGGTTCTATATGTGGACGACATACTTCTCATTGGGAATGACATTCCAACATTGCAAAAGGTTAAGCAATGGTTGGGAAAATGTTTCTCAATGAAAGACTTAGGTGAAGCCGAGACAA
This sequence comes from Excoecaria agallocha, assembly GCA_037975025.1. Classification (NCBI taxonomy): domain Eukaryota; kingdom Viridiplantae; phylum Streptophyta; class Magnoliopsida; order Malpighiales; family Euphorbiaceae; genus Excoecaria; species Excoecaria agallocha. The sequence goes on from CM075819.1 coordinate 28,254,396, forward strand.
TACTTGGTATTCGAATCTATAGAGATAGATCGAATCGGCTCTTGGGACTAAGTAAAAAAAATGTACATAGACAAAGTACTAAAGCATTTTAGTATGGGAGATTCAAAGAAAGGGTACATACCTTTGGCATTGGGAGTTTATTTGACTAAAGAACAGTGCCCTAAAACTAAAGAGGAAAGGGAAAACATGAGTAGAATTCCATATGCATCTACTATTGGATCTATCATGTATGCTATGTTGTGTACTAGGTTTGATGTTGCTCATGCACTAAGTATAACCAGTAGGTTTCAGCAAGAACCTGGTGAGAAGCACTGGTCTGCTGTAAAAGGGATTCTGAAGTACCTACGAAGGACTAAGAATCACTTCTTGGTGTATGGTGGTCAAGAAGAGGTCGTCATACAAGGTTATGCCGATGCTGCTTTTCAGACCAGCACTCAGGATTCTAGATCATAATCTGGGTTTGTTTTTATTTTGAACGGTAGTGCTGTCAATTGGAGAAGCTCAAAGCAAGAGACCGTTGCTGACTCAACTACAGAATCTGAGTATATTGCAGCAAGTGAGGATGCAAAAGAGGCTGTTTGGATTAAAAATTTCATTACTTGATTAGGAGTGGTCCCAAGCATCCTAGATCCATTAGAAATTTTCTGTGACAACAATGTGGCCATCGCACAGGCCAAGGAGCCCTGGTCACACCAGAAATCCAAATACATACTCAGGAGGTACCACCTGATCAGATAAATCATTGATCATGGGAACGTCAAGGTTAGCAAGATAGGAAGTGAAGACAATGTAGCAGATCCTTTGACGAAACAGTTGCGTCCAAATCTGCACGAAGCTCATTTGAGAGCGTTCGGTCTTAGGGCTATACCCAATTGGGACTAGTGCTAGTAGGAGATTGTTAGTGTAAGCCCTAGCCCCAATGCATTGTAATAAAACACTTTAATTAAAAAAATGAGGCATTTATTTTATCTATTATATTCATGTGCATGTCAATTGATAGAACTATCCAAGAATGTTGTTTCAGTTTAAGTTATCATGTGTGAAGCACATGGTTGTAAGACCTTGAAACAAAAGAGACATCATTCTAAATATCCCTAGTCAGTCATTATTATGGGAATAACAATGAATTAAGACTAGTATGCTCTCTCTGATAAGTTGAGTTCTGTCTTACGGATCAAAAAGACAAGAGTGTCAATCAGAGATCATTGATACATGTTTAGAACATTGTATCTAGATTCAATCCATCTATGAGAACACTAAATGGTATAAGTCATAAGTGTTTCTCATATGCAAGTTTTGCATTGGAGTTCTTAGACCTAAAATCTATATGAAACTCTTTATGTATTATTGTATACTTTAACATACACCTAACGTGCTCGTAACAGAGTGACAAGTATGGGTATGCTTGGGTATACATTGATTCATGTTAGAGAGCATGGGAGAAGTGAAGGGATTACCCCTCTCAATAAGAGAGAAAATATCATCGGCCACTTGATCAGTGAACTGAGAAGTGTATGGCCATACCGAGATGAAATAATGAGTAATCATTATTTATCTGAGAGTTCAGTGTCACTGGAATATCAATAAAGGAATTAATTTATATAAGGGTGACTAGTTCCATGCCTTATATTAATTCTGATATTTTTGGGTAAGGGACTATGCAAAATTGCATTAGGTCACAAAATGCCATATGCATTTTCATTTAATTTGTAATGCTATAATATCTTGTTAGAGAATATTTATAGCCTTTGAATTAATTTATTAATTCATTGCCAACATTAAATGGACCTATAGGATCGCACATAAAGCATTGGGCTTAAAATATTCAAATTAAGTATTGGGCATTAATTTGGGCTTTTAATTAAAGTCAAATTAATGTGTGTAATGGATTATTAGATTGCTATTGGACCTTGGGCCATGAGAGAGAGAAATTGAGCCCACAAGGTTTAATTTCAATTAATTAAATGTCTTGTATTAATTTAATTAATTGAGTTTTAAAGCCTGAAAGAATTATGATAAAATAAATCACTTAAATAGGAATACTATTGGCCAAAATTCCTAGAGAGAAATCAAGGAATTTCGGCATATCCTTTATATTAATTAAGTAGTTTATTTGATTAATATGTCTTGTATATTCCTATTTAATTAAGTGGTTAATTTGATTAATATGTCTTTTGTTTTTATCTTGGATAAATTAAAAGAGTTTTTATCAATAAATATTACTTATTTTAATTAAGTGATAAAGGCAAATATTAATTATCTTTAGCTAATATTAATTATCCTAAGGTAGTATGGTTGAGATTTATCACTTAATAAATAAGATAATATATATATTGGATGAGAGAGAAAAGCAAAAAAAAACCTAATTTTGTGTGTGGCATGAATAGTAACTCATGAATCGTAACTCTCTATCACAATTTTATTTTGGCCAATTTTTCACAAGGTGAAAGGATTGTTCCTCATTCTCTTGTGATCTTGGGTAGTAATAGCAACCTTAGAGAAGTGCAAAATCAAATTTTGTAGCTTCAATCAATTGCCATTACACGATACTTAAACAGAGAGCTAGCAATCTAGATTTTAAGCTGTCTTTGCAATTGTGTGTGTGAACATAGAGAAGAGTGGCATAAAGGCTGTTCTTTTGGCATTGGCAAAGAAGATCAAAGGTTGATAAATCACTCTTGATTGCTGGTCATCACCAAAACCAAATATTGAAGTGCATCTAAAGTTGTAAGTTTTACAACCATAAAATTGCATGTTTCGTTTCTTGCTTTGGAATTGTATGGTATGTATGATAAAATTTTTATTTTTTCTGCTGTGTTATCATCACCATCATACCATGTCATATTCCATCATCATGGGACTAGATGTAGGAAAAATTTTTAGCTCGATTCTTCCCACTCATAAAACAACCATAATTTGGAATAATATTTATAATTTTCAATAGTTTTATGAGGAGCCATTTCATAAGGCTTATGAAAGATTTAAGAGACTTCTGAAAAGTTGTCCAGCCCATGATATTGTTTTTAAAGAGTATGCCCTAGATCCCATGTAATAGTGATGTTTTTCATATGTATAAAATTTATATTCTTAATAAAAGGCATCATTCATTTATTAATGCTATGTTTAAATACATGAGTTTGTAAATCATAAATTAATAAATGAAGTCCTAGATATTATAAACACAGTGCAAAGGCAATCATGAAGGTGTTCATGATGTGAGATGTCTATTGCATGCAAATGTGTTAATATCAAAATATCCCTAGTCATAGAATTAACAAGATAGGACATTGTTAATTCGGACAAACTAGCACATATTATGCTTCTTGAATGGTTCAAGTAGTGGTTCTCATAATTGTAATTATGAAAGATAATCAAAGCTAACATGTGGATTCTTGTCAGAAGAACAAGTTCATTGGAGACCTGTAAAGAGAATCCTTATATGGATATTAAATCTATGTTAGTGAGGAATCTCTTCATAGCGGTTGTGCAAGTATCCTTAGACTTGAGATCACCAAAGTTATCTTGAGTAGCAAGTGGTATACTTTGACTCCATAACTGATTACTTCCAACTAGGAGTGAACATAGTTAAGAGATTGGGTATATCATGACCTACTTGAAGATAGTTGAGTGATTGACAAAGGATTCACCATTGTTAGAGAGTATGCCCTAGAGCCCATGTAATAGGGATGTTTTTCATATGTATGAAATTTATATTCTTAATAAAAGGCATCATTCATTTATTAATGCTGTGTTTGAATACATGAGTTTGTAAATCTTAAATTAATAAATGAAGTCCTAGATATTATAAACACAGTGCAAAGGCAATCATGAAGGTGTTCATGATGTGAGATGTCTATCGCATGCAAATGTGTTAATATCTAAATATCCCTAGTCATAGAATTAACAAGATAGGACATTGTTAATTCGGACATACTAGCACATGTTATGCTTCTTGAATGGTTCGAGCAATGGTTCTCATAATTGTGATTATGGATGATAATCAAAGCTAACATGTGGATGCTTGTTAGAGGAACAAGTTCATTGGAGACCTGCAAAGAGAATCCTCATATGGATATTAAATCTATGTTAGTGAGGAATCTCTTCATAGCGGTTGTGCAAGTATCCTTAGACTTGAGATCACCAAAGTTATCTTAAGTAGCAAGTGGTATACTTTGACTCCATAACTGATTACTTCCAACTGGGAGTGAACATAGTTAGGAGATTGGGTATATCATAACCTACTTGAAGATAGTTGAGTGATTGACAAAGGATTCACCATCCCAGATTTAACAATGGAAGTTATCTCGCATGATTCTATAATTGCCTTGTTCAGAGAATCTCTGGCCAGAGTAATATGCCGAGATGGATGGAGATCCATGAAGGGCATTTTAGGAACAATGGTTAAATTAATAGAACATACATAATTAGATTTATATGAGTTGATAGAAATCCATACTCATAATCTAATTGAGATAAGAGTGGTGAAAGGAGTAATTGCACGGTAACTGTTTCTATGGAAGGGTACAGTCAAACCACATGACTTTCCTGACATTTGGTTAGTCATGATGCCTAGCTAGAGGTCAATCATGACTTGTATAATGATGTATCAAAATATCAATAGAGATTGATAAAATGATTTAAAGGAGTTTAAATCATGTGATTTTTGAATAGAACTCACAATTACATATTATACTGCCAACATGGACAGGAACCCAATAGGTCACACACATATAGAGAAAAGGGTAAAATGGTAAAATGACAAGGATAATAATATTTGATATTATTATAAAGGTAGAGATGAGAATATGATAATAATTAATTAAAGAGTTTAATTAATTATGATCAAATAAAATTGTCCGCGGAATTTTTGAGAAATGTTCTGTAAATTGGACCTAAATGAAATAATGTATTTCATGATTAATTATTATTGTCTTATAAGTGTTATAAGACTACTATAAGTGTTATAGGATAGATATAATAATTAATAGGAGCATTGGAGAAATTATAAAGGGCCAAAGGAATGAAGAAGTTGGAGGAAGCCCTCCAGAAGAGGGCTACACGCCAACTCCAAACATAAGGGTTTGTAGGGCTTTTTCTTGGACCAAATTAATTTATATATGTTACATAAGTGTTATGGAACTCACATATTTAATTTTGTTGGATTTGGAATCCATTTGGGTATTTAAATCCAATTAGATGCACAAAGGGCCTAGTTTGTGGATTTTGTGCATAGTCTTTTATGAAAAGATTTAATTTGGATTTAATTAAGTCCAAATTATTATAATTAATTCCAGAGGTCCAATTAATAATTCTACAGCAATTTTAAAGATCCCAATCTCATTAAGGAGTTGGAATTTTGACCTAACTATAAAAGGCCAACTAATGAGAATTAGGGTTAAGTGATTAAAACAAAAGGAAAGTCTTTTTCTCTTAATTCTCTCTCCCTTTTTGCGCCACTTCCATTGCTAGCCTCTTGGATTTCGGCCAGCCCTAGTTGAACACCAATTTTTTTGTTCAATTTACCCCTCTCTAGTGTGGATTACTCATTGGAGGTGTTCGATTTTGGATACTATGGTTTTCGACAACCTGGTGCGAAGTAAAATCAATTGTTCAACAAAAATCAAAGGTGATTTTTCTTCTTCTCATATAGTTATATTGTGTATTCATGGCAAGATCAGAACTAATGGTTAAAAAATTTTAAAATTCCGCTCATGTATGTGATGCATGTAACCGTTAAAATCCAACATGGTATCAGAGCTAGGTTTTGCCATGGATATACAATTCTATATTATTCTGCAGAATAAGTTTTGTTTTATTTTGAGTTATTTATTTCATGAACTTTAAAATATAAGATTTAATTGTTCATGAATGAGAAATATTGATTTCTGGATGTATTTGTGATCAAATAAATTTGGTGGAAACAAAACCAAAATTTTTGAAGAAAAGTGATTTGGGTTTGGCGTGAAACCCTAGGTAATGTAGGGGCTGTTCTAATTTAATTTCTTATGGATCCATTTAAAAATCATTTAGATGATATTTTATGTGTTTAATATGTGATATTAAGCCGTAGGATCGAACGGAATTAAAATCGAACAAGTTTTGCATGAAAACTAGTTTTGCCTAAAAGTTCGATAAATTGGTGTTCTTCGTGTGTTCTTGATGTGTTCATGGTTAGAATGACTTTTGATCTTCTAAATCTGATATATATGATATATTAAAGTGTTTTTAATTAATTGGATTAATTAAAATGGGCCTTAAATTAATTTGATTAATTTTAATTCATTAAAACCACTTAATGGGCTTAATTATGTTTACGGACTTGGTTTAAATTAGTGGATGACTTGGTGGGCCCAAGGAGCTGATTTAAATTAACTATTATAAACATTAATTAAGTTTATTAATGGATTTTAAGGGCTGTAGTGGGCTTGGCTCATTCCAAAAGGCCCAAATGGTCCAAATGACACAAAACTAGTTTGTGTGTGAACACACTTAGGGTTTTTCTTCTGTGGGTTTCGGCCTACACTTGTTTTAAGCCCAAAATTGATTCTTTTAATTATTTAATATGATTAATTAATTAAATAATCAATTTATAATTAATTAATAATCAATTTGATTGATTATTAAGGCAAGAACACGTTCATGCAAAAAGGTTTCCTAAAATGAAAGTTTCCAAAATGGAAAAAGTTTCCTAATTTGATCACATCATTAAAATAACTCAAAATATAGTTTCAAAGGTTGAAACAAAGTTAGTAATGCATTTCTTTATGCATTATAAAGGCATATAAGGGTGTATGATTGGCATGATGGATAGTTATGGACAAAGCCCAATGTGATTAAGCATTATGCATGTTTTGGCCCAATGAGGACTTTCATGTCCCGGCTACTTGTTTTTGGTTTGTATTTCATTTCAAATTGTAATATGTAATTAGATTACTTAGATTAGAATTAGAAATAGAGATGGAGACCATTTTCAAGGAGCAAGATGGGCCGGATGGAGATCCAACAAGCTTGAAGATAATGTAATTATTTTTCTTGTTTGGATCATGAATACTACCTAGGTGTGACCTTTAGATTTCCCTCTTGGCTCGGGGAAATCAATGTAGTGAAGTCCATAACTATACCATATTTGTATGCTTATATTTATGTGATAGATATAGGATGCATACCAATGTATGTCAACCATGTATGATGAGACTTAATTAACTAAAACCCTCAAACAAATACTAAGGTATATAAGCCTTCCATTAATTTGAGGAGAACCAGAGTTCTTTATAGTGTGGGTTGTTGACCACAGTCAAGCTCACATTATATTGAATATGTTCAAATCTAATTAAATGGGTCATCTTAGCTAGCCCATTAGTTTGTTGACCACAGTCAAGGCTAATGGTTCTAAAGGCAAGATTAGGAAATGCATATATGATATGCATGCATCAAGAGTTGATAACCTAATGATCCAATAGTTGTGTAGAGACACAATTGGTATAGAGATACCTACCTTTCAAGGGTATGGAATTTGGCTTGTTGACCATAGTCAAGGTCAAATTACATATCAAGGATTGGATATTGGCCCACTAAGAAAACCATCGGGTTTTCTCGGATTATATAGTGAGGGCTATTAATTCGCAATAAAATAGTTGGAGTAAATTGATTAATTAAAGACCTTATTAATGCATACATATATATGAACATACTCTCATATCTTTTCTTTTTCACATCTAGGTCATCATCATGAGCACATCAAACATTAATATACGATCAATCTTGGATAACAAGCTGGTTGGCAACAACTATTCTGACTGGATCAGGCAAGTGAGAATTGTTCTCAGGGCTGAAAAGATCCATTATGTCTTGGATAAAGATCCACCACCACTTCCATCAGATGATGCCATTGATGAGATCAAAGGCATTTATCGAAAATACATGGAGGATAGTGAAGCAGCAGCATGTCTGATGCTGGGTGTTATGTCCTCGGACCTTTAGAAGCAACATGAAATGATGGATCCTAGAACCATCGTTTTGCATCTACAAGAGCTTTATTAATCTCAGGCTAGAACTGAACAATATGAGATATCTCGAGCTCTATTTAGTTGCAAAATGGTGGAAGGCACTTCAGCTGTTGCTCATGCATTGAAGATGTATGGGTATATTGAGCATTTGAGTAAACTTGGCTATGTTATGGATAATGATCTATACATAGATTTAATCTTGTACTCGTTGGCTCCAAGTTATACACCTTTTGTGCTTAACTTCAACATGAACAAGATCCAAGTATCCATTCCTGAGTTAATCAACATGCTCAAGACAGCTGATGGATCATTTAAGAAAGATCCAAAAAGTGTCATGGTTGTCACTTCTGCTAAAGGCAAGAAGCAGAAGAAGAAGAAGATAACCAAGGCGCAGCCAAATAATGGTGGGATCTCCAAGAAAAAGGTTGCCAAGAAAGAGAATCCCAAAGGAACTTGCTTCCATTGTGGAAAAGATGGTCATTAGAAGTGTAACTGCAAGGCCTATCTAGATTCTCTTAAGGAGAATAAGCAAGCTGTTGCATCTACTTCAGGTATTCATATGATTAAAATTAATACTTATTCTATTGCTTCTAAACAATCTTGGGTATTAGATACCGGATGTGGATCTCATTTATGTAATGATCTACAGGGGGTTAGAAGCTTTAGAAGAGTTGGAAAGGCAGAGATATGTTTGCAGTCAGCTACTGGACAGAACATCTCTACAACAGTTGTGGGGACTTACTATTTGCCTCTTCCTAGTGGATTAGTACTGGAATTACATAATTGTTATTATGTTCCAGCCTTATCCAAAAGCATTATTTCTTTCAGTCATTTGATGAACGATTATGATATTTCTTTGAAGGACAAATGTTGTTACATTTTTAAGAACAATATGTTTTATGCAAAAGCTATCATTGAGAATGGTATATTTGTTCTTGATTTAATTAAATAAGTACATAATGTGAATACCAAGAGAATGAAATATGATAATCTGAATACCTCATACCTATGGCATTGTCGTTTAGGCCATATAAATGAAAAACGCATGACCAAGTTACACAAGTCAGGTGATTTGGGATCATTTGATTATGAATCATTTGATACATGTGAATCTTGTTTATTGGGAAAAATGACAAAAGCTCCCTTTATTGGTAAAGGAGAACGAGCTAAAATGGTTTTGGACTTAATACATTCAGATGTATGTGGTCCAATGACTACACATGCCAGAGGAGGTTACTCCTACTTCATTACTTTCATAGATGATTATTCCAGGTTTGGATATATCTATCTAATGAAATATAAGTCTGAAGCATTTGAAAAGTTCAAAGAGTTCAAAAATGAAGTAGAGAAACAACTTGGCAAAAGTATTAAAATACTTAGATCAGATCGAGGTGGAGAATACTTAAGTCAAGAATTTCAGGATTATCTTAGAGATAATGGAATTTTATCTCAATGGACTCCTCCATATACACCACAACACAATGGTGTATCTGAAAGGAGAAATCGAACACTATTAGATATGGTTCGATCAATGATGAGCCGAGCGGACTTGCCTAAGTCTTTTTGGGGATATACACTAGAAACTGCTGTTTATGTGTTAAACAAATTTCCTAGTAAATCGGTTGATATTACTCCATATGGGATGTGGAATAACAAGAAACCCACGCTTTCTCATATGAAAGTATGGGGCTGTCCTGCTTATGTGAAGTGGACAATGTCAGACAAATTGGATGTTAAGTCTGATAAATGTTTATTTGTGGGATATCCAAAAGAAACGTTTGGATATTATTTCTATCATCCCTTAGAACAAAAGGTGTTTGTTTCAAGGCATGCTGTCTTCTTGGAAAGAGAATTTCTCCTACGAGAGGACAGTGGGAGTAAAATTGAGCTTGGTGAAGTTTTAGACCCACAAATAGTAGTTGATCAACCGATTGAACCCGAAACTGAATTTCATAATGATGAGATTACAGTTGAACCTGATTATACACAAAATCCTAGAAGATCTACTAGGATGCGTTCTATCCCTGTGAGATATGGATTTCACGTTGATTCGGATAGAGGCATAACTGTAGTAGAGGACAATGAGCCTACAAACTATCAAGAAGTTTTGAACAGTTCATAACGTGATTTATGGCTTAAGGCTATGTAGTCCGAAATGGACTCCATGTATGAGAATAAAGTATGGACTTTAACTCAACCACCTGAAGGGATAAAACCCATAGGGTACAAATGGGTCTTCAAAAAGAAGACTGACATGGAAGGTAATATAGTTACCTATAGAGCTTGCTTAGTAGCAAAAGGTTATCGTCAAAAAGAAGGTATTGACTACGACGAAACTTTTTCTCCTGTAGCGATGCTTAAGTCTATAAGAATACTTTTAGCCATTGCAACTCATTATGATTATGAGATTTGGCAAATGGATGTGAAGAAAGCTTTACTTAATGGAAATCTTTTTGAGGATGTGTATATGACACAACCAGAAGGATTCACATCAGGAAATGGCAAAAAGGTATGCAAGCTTCAAAGATCCATTTATGGATTGAAGCAAGCCTTTAGGAGCTGGAACATACGATTCAATGAGACAATCAAAGAGTTTGGTTTCTCACATAATGAAGATGAACCTTGTGTGTATAAAAGGGTCAATGGGAGTGCAATTGTCTTCCTAGTTCTATATGTAGATGACATATTGATCATGGGAAATGACATTTCTCTTCTCCAATCTGTTAAAATATGGTTATCCAAGCAATTCTCCATGAAAGACCTTGGAGAAGCATCCTATATTCTGGGAATAAAGATCTATAAAGATAGATCAAATAGGTTGCTAGGTCTTTCTCATAGTACATATATAGATAAAGTATTGAAGAGGTTCAATATGGATCTCTCTAAGAAAGGGTTTATACCCATGGTGCATGGGAAACACCTTTCTAAGTCTATGTGTCCGCAGACACTAGAGGATAGAGAGAGCATGAATAGAATACCATATGCATCTGCAATTGGTTCTATCATATATGCTATGTTATGTACACGTCCAGTTGTAGCATTTGCTTTGAGTGTCACAAGCAGATTCCAATCCAATTTTGGAGAGGAACATTGGGCAGCTGTCAAGAATATTCTTAAGTACTTGAGAAGGACTAAGGATATATTCTTGGTATATGGAGAGGGCAGTTTGGAAGTAAACGGGTATACAGATGCCAGCTTCCAATCTAACAAAGATGATTGTAAATCACAATCTGGTTATGTGTTCATAATGGGAGGAGGAGCAGTTAGTTGGAAAAGTTCCAAACAAGAAACAACTGCTGATTCCACGACGGAAGCTGAGTACATTGCTACTTCAGAAGCAGCCAAATAAGCAGTCTGGATCAAAAAGTTCATAACCGAACTAGGAGTCGTCCCTAGCATTATTGATCCAATTCCTTTATATTGTGACAACAATGGAGCCATTGCGCAAGCAAAGGAACCACGGTCTCATCAACGATCCAAACATGTTCTCAGACGATACCATCTCATAAGGGAAATAGTAGCTAGAAATGATGTGAAAATAGAAAGGGTTCCCACAGATGACAATGTGGCGGATCCCCTCACTAAAGCACTTTCCCAGATAAAGCATGATCACCATATAAATAGCATGGGTCTGAAACATATGAGTGATTGGGTCTAGTGCAAGTGAGAGATTGTTAAAGAGTATGCCCTAGAGCCCATGTAATAGGGATGTTTTTCATATGTATGAAATTTATATTCTTAATAAAAGGCATCAATCATTTATTAATGCTGTGTTTGAATACATGAGTTTGTAAATCTTAAATTAATAAATGAAGTCCTAGATATTATAAACACAGTGCAAAGGCAATCATGAAGGTGTTCATGATGTGAGATGTCTATTCGCATGCAAATGTGTTAATATCTAAATATCCCTAGTCATAGAATTAACAAGATAGGACATTGTTAATTAGGACATACTAGCACATGTTATGCTTCTTGAATGGTTCGAGTAATGGTTTTCATAATTGTGATTATGGATGATAATCAAAGCTAACATGTGGATGCTTGTTAGAGGAACAAGTTCATTGGAGAACTGCAAAGAGAATCCTCATATGGATATTAAATCTATGTCAGTGAGGAATCTCTTCATACCAGTTGTGCAAGTATCCTTAGACTTGAGATCACCAAAGTTATCTTAAGTAGCAAGTGGTATACTTTGACTCCATAACTGATTACTTCCAACTAGGAGTGAACATAGTTAGGAGATTGGGTATATCATGACCTACTTGAAGATAGTTGAGCGATTGACAAAGGATTCACCATCCCAGATTTAACAAGGGAAGTTATCTCGCATGATTCTATAATTGCCTTGTTCAGAGAATCTCTGGCCAGAGTAATATGCCGAGATGGATGGAGATCCATGAAGGGCATTTTAGGAACAATGGTTAAATTAATAGAACATACATAATTAGATTTATATGAGTTGACAGGAATCCATACTCAGAATCTAATTGAGATAAGAGTGGTGAAAGGAGTAATTGCACGGTAACTGTTTCTATGGAAGGGTACAGTCAAACCACATGACTTTCCTGACATTTGGGTAGTCATGATGCCTAGCTAGAGGCCAATCATGACTTGTATAATGATGTATCAAAATATCAATAGAGATTGATAAAATGATTTAAAGGAGTTTAAATCATGTGATTTTTGAATATAACTCACAATTACATATTATACTGCCAACATGGACAGGAACCCAATAGGTCACACACATATAGAGAAAAGGGTAAAATGGTAAAAAGAAAAGGATAATAATATTTGATATTATTATAAAGGTAGAGAGGAGAATATGATAATAATTAATTAAAGAGTTTAATTAATTATGATCAAATAAAATTGTCCGCGGAACTTTTGAGAAATGTTCTGTAAATTGGACCTAAATGAAATAATGTATTTCATGATTAATTATTATTGTCTTATAAGTGTTATAAGACTACTATAAGTGTTATAGGACTGGTATAATAATTAATAGGACCATTGGAGAAATTATAAAGGGCCAAAGGAATGAAGAAGTTGGAGGAAGCCCTCCAGAAGAGGACTACACGCCAACTCCAAACATAAGGGTTTAGAGGGATTTCTCCTGGACCAAATTAATTTATATATGTTACATAAGTGTTATGGAACTCATTTTTTTAATTTGGTTGGATTTGGAATCCATTTGGGTATTTAAATCCAATTAGATGCACAAAGGGCCTAGTTTGTGGATTTTGTGCATAGTCTTTTATGAAAAGCTTTAATTTGGATTTAATTAAGCCCAAATTATTATAATTAATTCCAGAGGCCTAATTAATAATTCTCCAGCAATTTTAAAGAGCCCAATCTCATTAAGGAGTTGGAATTTTGACCTAACTAAAAAAGGCCAACTAATGAGAATTAGGGTTAAGTGATTAAAACAAAAGGAAAGTCTTTTTCTCTTAATTCTCTCTCCCTTTTTGCGCCACTTCCATTGCTAGCCTCTGGATTTTGGCCAGCCCTAGTTGAACACCAATTTGTTGGTTCAATTTACCCCTCTCTAGTGTGGATTACTCATTGGAGGTATTCAATTTTGGACACTGTGGTTTGCGACAACCCGGTGCGAAGTAAAATCAACTGTTCAACAAAAATCAAAGGTGATTTTTCTTATTCTCATATAGTTATATTGTGTATTCATGGCAAGATCAGAACTAATGGTTAAAAAATTTTAAAATTCCGCTCATGTATGTGATGCATGTAACCGTTAAAATCCAACAACCATCGCAAATTTAATAAGGAAAGTTATCACGCATGATTCTATAATTATCTTGTTCAGAGAATCTCTGGCCAGAGTAAAATGCCAAGATGGATAGAGATCTATGGAGGGCATTTTTTTGGCATTTTAGGAACAATGGTTAAATTAATAGAACATACATAATTAGATTTATATGAGTTGACAGAAATCCATACTCAGAATCTAATTGAGATAAGAGTGGTGAAAGGAGTAATTGCACGGTAACTGTTTCTATGGAAAGGTACAGTCAAACCACATGACTTTCCTGACATTTGGGTAGTCATGATGCCTAGCTAGAGGCCAATCATGACTTGTATAATGATGTATCAAAATATCAATAGAGATTGATAAAATGATTTAAAGAACTTTAAATCATATGAGTTTTGAATAGAACTCACAATTACATAATATACTGCCAACATGGACAGGAACCCAATAGGTCACACACATATAGAGAAAAGGGTAAAATGGTAAAATAACAAGGATAATAATATTTCATATTATTATGAAGGTAGAGAAGTGAATATGATAATAATTAATTAAAGAGTTTGATTAATTATGATCAAATAAAATTGTCCGCGAAACTTTTAAGAAATGTTCTGTAAATTGGACCTAATTGAAATAATATATTTCATGATTAATTATTATTTTCTTATAAGTGTTATAGGACTACTATAAGTCTTATAGGACTGGTATAATAATTAATAAGTCTATTGGAAGATTATTAAGGGCCAGAGGAATGAAGCAGTTGGCGGAAGCCCTTTTGTAAGGGCCACATGCCAAGTCCAGAACAGAAGGACTTAATGGCCTATTTCATGCACCAAATTAATTTATATATGTTACATAAGTGTTATGGAACTCACATATTTAATTTGATTGGATTTGGAATCCATTTGTGTATTTAAATCCAATTAGTTGTACAAAGGGCCTAGTTTGTGGGTTTTGTGCATAGTCTTTTATAAAAAGGTTTAATTGGATTTAATTAAGCCCAGATGATTATAATTAATTCTAGAGTCCCAATTAATAATTCTCCAGCAATTTTAAAGAGCCCAATCTCATTAAAGAGGCCAACTAATGAGGAATTAGGGTTAAGTGATTATAACAAAAAGAAAGTCTTTTTCACTAATCTCTCTCTCCCTTTTGTGCCAACTCCAAGCTAGCTTCTTGGAATTTTGGCCAGCCCTAGTTAAACACCAATTTGTTGGTTCAATTTATCCCTCTTTAGTGTGGATTACTCATTGGAGGTGTTCGATTTTGGACACTGTGGTTTGCGAAAACCCGGTGCAAAGTAAAATCAACTGTTCAACAAAAATCAAAGGTGATTTTTCTTATTCTCATATAGTTATATTGTGTATTCATGGCAAGATCAGATCTAATGGTTAAAAAATTTTAAAATTCTGCTCATGTATCTGATGTATGTAACCGTTAAAATTCAACAATTGTTGTACATAAATTAATGTGTACTTTTGTTATGGGTGTGAATCAAACAACTAGGTCTCTCATGGATGCAGCTTTAAGTGGAAGTTTTATGAATAAGGTACCTAGAGAAGCTTTCCAATTACTTAATGAGATGACTTCTAATGATGCTCAATGGGCAAGTATAAAGGCCATATAGAAGAAGCAAAGAGTACATAGTGTAGACGAGGTAACTATACTAAGGGCACAAATGAAATTTTTAAAGGAGGTAAGTGGCTTAACGGTACAAAATGTGTCATCTTTATCTCAACCATGTAATACTTATACGGGAACATATGTAGCATCTGAAAATAAGAGTGATGAGGGTTTAGGTACATTAGTAGAAGATGTGAATGCATTGAATCCTTATAGCTATACCTATAATCTTGGGTGGAGAAATCTCCCTAATTTTTCATGGAGATAAGGGAACCATGCATCTCCATCAAATTATCAAACTAAGGCTCCCTTTAACCAAAATGTAGCTCCCTATAGCAATAACAATTATTAACACCAAGTTCAAGTATAACTACACTATCCATCCTTATATCAAAATCCATCATATCAATCACCAAGTTTCAAGTTAGAAGTCAACCCCTACAAGAAAGGAAACCTAACCTAGAGGAGATGTTTGCTAGCTTTATAACCATCCAATCCCCATTTATGGCTAGTCAAGATACTAGATGGAATTCTTAGGATGTTTTGATGAGAAATCAAGATGCCTCAATTAGGAATTTAGAAAATTAAGTAGGGAAACTTGCAAATACTCTCTCAAATAGGACCCATGGCACTTTTCCATCCAATGTGGACCAAAATTCAAAAGAATAAGCAAAAGCAATCACCTTAAGATATGTAAAAGAGGTAAAAGAAATTGAAAATAGTAAGAATTATTCAGAATTGGTGAAATCAACAATGGAGGTAAGTATTACTAAACCTGATGTTAATAATGAAATGCCTACTATTATTAAAAAAGTAAATTTAAGGAAAAGCTTATTTCTACTGTGCTTGATGAGTCTAGATTACCTTATCCATCTCCAGCTCAAAAAGAAAGGCATCATGAATACTTAACTAGACTTTTAGACATGTTTAAAAAATTTCATGGAAGTTTACCATTTGCAAAAGCTTTATTATACGTGCCTAAATATGCTAAGTTTATGAAATATATATGTTCTAATAAGAAAAAGATAGAGGGTGTAGGAACACTTTAATTATCTAAAAGTTGTTGTGCAATTTTAATGAACAAAATTCTTGAAAACTTAGAGGATCTTGATAGTTTTACTTTGCCATGTGAATTAGAAGGTAATTTTGTTGGTTATGCATTATGTGATTTAGGTACTAGTATAAACTTGATGCCTTATGCACATTGTAGGAAATTAAATTTAGGGAAATTCATGAAAACCTGAATGACACTACAATTGGGGAATAGATACGTGAAAAGGTCAAAGGGCATAATAGAGGACTTATTGGTAAAGGTTGGAAATTTTATATTTTCTATTAATTTTGTAGTAATGGATATTAAGGAGGATCGTAAGCTGCCATTGATAGTAGGAAGGCAATTTTTGAACAAAACAAAGGCATTTATTAATGTGCATGGACAAATAGTTACTTAAAGGCTTAATGAGGATGAGATGGTCTTTGATGTTAATTACATGATGAAGTACCCTTCTTATGACTTCGAAGAGTCTGATTGATTCATAAATAGTGTTCAAGAATGTGTAGAGGAAAAATAAGAGGAAATTCTATTAGATGAAATGCTTCAAGACTATTTGATGCATTGAAATAACAAGGAGGAAGTTGGAAAGAGAGAAAAAAAGCTAATAAATGAGCGTGGAAAACAACATGATGAGGAAGGAATAAAGGAGGATAAATCATCCCATCCTAAAGGAGAAAATGATTTTGAACTAAAAACCCTTTGTAAGGCCCCAATTTTGAACCTAGTAGAAATGCATGATTAAATGATAATATTTAAAATTAATGTTTATTTAGTTAGGATAAATTCAAATTTTGGGTAAAAGGGCAAAGTGGTAATTTTATTTATGGTATTTATGTGAGTTACTAAGTTTGATCAATTTTATAAGGTTGCAATTGAAGTGAAGAAAATAGATTTGTGGGTAAATTATATAAGAGGGAAATGTGGGGTTGATATTATAAGATGAAGAAAGGAAATGGGACTTTTTATTACATGTAAATTGATTGAGGAACAAAAGAGAACTTTTTCTCCCATTTTAAATATAACGAATTTACATGTAAGAGAGAGAAAACACAAAATTGGTATTGTTTGAGAGGCTTGGTCAGCTAAAAAAGAAACAAATTTGATTTCTTCCTCCCTCTTTCATCTCTCATCTATTTCTTTAAAAGTTCTACATTTCATCTATAAGATTTTCTAGAGAAAATTGATGCTGTATGTTAATTGACAAGGAAGCTTTGAAAGGGGATTTGTAAGGTAATCAATTCATCTCATAACCTACTTCCTTCAACTTCTTTCTCAAAGTATAAATACATCTTACAAAAGAAGAAATGTTGGTTTAATGCAAGAGTGCATGGCTATATGTAGAAGAAGAAGAAGAAGGGGGACGTAAGGAGAACAAAGCAAAGGAGTTGCAAAGGATTAAAGTGAAGGAAAGGGTATTCGAAAAAGGTATGGGACTTGGTGTATGAGTTTTATGCATGCATATTTAGATGTTGATTTCGATGAAATTAAGATTAAATTATAATAATTAGATAAGGAATTTTAAATATGTTCATGTGAAAACCATTTCATTGATAAGAAAAGTTAAATCCTAGATGAAAATTTAAAAGTAGAATGAAAAGATAAATTTGTAAGGGCAATATGTTAAAATTAATCTCTCATTAGAGAAATTTTCAATTTAACTTAAGTGTGACAAAATGCTTGAAAAATATATTGGTATAAAAAATATATATTTGAGTTCATTTGACCTAGTGAGTTTGATTTACTAAAATCTATAGTCACAGAAATGAAAATTGGTTAAATCTAATTAGGTCAGAAACTAGACTTTTACATCTACCTTTTCTATAAAGAAGAAAAATTCTAAATTTGTCTCTAAACCTATCTAAACTTAGGCTGAAAATAGCAATAATCTAATGCTCTGTCAATGGGGACAGTCTTCTGTAATTTGTAAATATCATGAAATGTAAAGGTGACAATGAGATGATTTTTAATGTTACAGAAAAAAATATAATAATAAGTTTGCTGAGGGCCACTTTGCCTAAAAATGATGCTTAAAACATCTAAAATCTTAAACAAGTTGAATTTGTAAATCTGCCTATAGAAAAAATGTTTGTCACGGTTAGTACCATTTTTTTAATGACCGTAAGGCTAGTCCAAAAAAAACCTATTTCACAGTCAGTACATATTTTGTAATGACTGTGAGGTTAGTCTATAACCTAAAGTGCACCTATGTCACGGTCAGTACACATTTGGTAATGACCGTGACCCTCCCCTATTTCACTATTAATTGATTTAAAAGTTCCAAATGATTACCAAAGTTTACCTAAACCTCTTCAAAGATCTTTGGAGCATTTTACAATATAGAAACAACATATAAAGGAGACAAGTTTATTGAACATATGATAACATCATATTGTAAAACAATAGGCTTTAAAAATTGATTAACCATGTATATGGCAATTACAAGAACAAGTATGTTATTATTTACCTAATTGAGATAGGTTGAGCATGCTTATATGTTATAATTTTATGTCATCCATATATGTTAGCTTGCCAAAAATATATGACTATAAGGATATATGTATAATTACAATTACTCATAATGATATACGAGATTAAGAATATATTTTTATATATTAGAGATTGTATATCTATTTATATGATATTATATGTGCAACATGTACTGTAAAAGCACAAGCATGATAGACAACTTGAATGTGAATTCAATATTGCCTACAAATAGAGTTCAATTGTGAATAGATAGGCATACCTATTGGGATAAGTTGTAGCTAGTAGAGTTGGCCCCAGTTGGGTCACAAAGTAATGATATGGTTCCATTTGGATCATAAATAGGCCCATTTGGGTTGTTAGCCAACCCTATTTCGGTCTGTTTGATCGGTCTAGAGTATAGCTCAGCCCCATTTGGGTCTAGAGTTTTGATATCTTTGGATATCTAAATTTTTTATACCTAAGGTTATCTAGAGTTCCCGATACCCACTTATAGAATGTAAGCAGGCTAAATTACGATTATAATTATGATTATAGTATTTGTATTAAAGCATGAATGCTCAGACGTTATTGTTGAACTATATGATTGGCTCTAATTATAAGAATTATATCTCAAGTATAAATGTTCATATTATATTAATCAATCACATGAATTATATTTGCTGAGATATATGTTTTATCTCTATTTCCTAATTAACTATACTTTTTAATGTTGCGAGAATTAATTATTTATTTATCATTAATATCTTTTGTTACATATGATGCATGTTGAGCATGTTTGTTAATGACTATTATAAGTGGTCATCCATCGTGAATTATACCACACTAAGCTTTATATCTTAGCACGAGATAATATAAAGTTGTACTTTAGTCATATAGCATCTATAATTGGTCCTGGTAGGCATAATTACTTCACATATATTATATATTTCTCATATTAGATTCGTAAACTTTACATCCTTCATGTTATCTTTGCATGGTAACCTAATTCTCTTACAATCATCATTCTATATCATGCACTACACTGGGTTAAATGAATGTTATCATTATGTCTACATGTATGTGAGCATTTATATATAAATAAATAGACTAGTGGAGTTGCTTGTGATCATAAAAAACAAGCCTTACATATCATGATTATAAAACAAAGTCTCGATGTCACATGTATGCATTTGATAAATAGAGTACATGAAACTTAGTGCATATTTTATAGTTCATATAACTTCTAGTACAATATTGTACACTTTAGGGTCCATATAATCTCTATGGAATCCCACCGGTGGAACCAACGCACACCGACACTTGTCCGAGAACCTTCCTTAATTGGTATGAGCATGTCAATCATGTAGTACATAACATGGCATTTCATTTCATAAAAAAAGTTTATAGTCGAAAAAAATTTAAGACAATCACACAATAAGTCATTCCTCATGCTTGCATCACATAAATGGAGCAATTAATGCATGTTTTACTTTATCTTGTGTATATTTTATAATCTTTAATCGCCTACCTAAGTACCCGAAGGTATCAAACTATTGATATCAAAAGATATCAAGCAATAGAGCCAAACGGGGTCAAACAATGGTGTTGGAATACAACATGGCATATATATAATGATCATGCAGCAAAAAAATAATAAAATTGATCATACATACCGCAGCAATCCATAACAAGAATCGAAAACATGCAATTTTAGGGTTTTAAAACTTACAATCTTAGATGCACTTTAAATCTTGATTTTTATGGTGACCAGCAAATAGGATGAACTTATATGCTTCAGATCTTGATCACCAATGCCAAAGAAACAGCCTTTACGACACTCCTCTCTATGCTAACACACACACTTGCAAGGAAGACATAAAAGTAGAGTGCTAGCTCTAATCTTTAAGTATTTGGCAATGGATGTTAAACTAAAAACACAAGACCTGATCTTGTTCATTCTAAGGTTCACCAATGGTTGCTCTAAATCTAAGAGAAAAAGGAAGAGTCTTTTTCCCTTGAGAGTGGCAGCATAGAGAGAGAAAAAACCTAAATGGCAAAGTTATTTATTATCTATATATATCACTTAGCTTAGGGTTTTGTGTGTGCCAAAATTTACTATTATTTTGGTAGTAAAATCATCCTCCATCACTTCCTAATTAAGTGGTATATATTGATTCAAAGACATATAGGAATTTAAATTTAATTAACTTAATTATCTAAAGATAAATAAATAATTTATTTATTTACTCCTTTTGCCATGTTTTTCAATCCCCATAGGCCAAAGTCCACTTATCAATTTAATGCCCATTATCCACATTAATTTGACTTTAAATAAAAGCCCAAATTAATGCCCAATACTCTATTTATATATTTTAAGCCCAATGCTTTATGTGCGATCCTATAGGTCCATTTAATTTTGGCATTGAATTAGTAAATTAATCCAAAGGCTATATATATTCTCTAGCAAGATATTATAGCATTCCAAATTAAATGAAAATGCAAATGATATTTAGTGGCCTAATGCAATTTTGTATAGTCCCTTACATTTAAATATCAGAATTAATATAAGGCATAGAATTAGTCATCCTTATATATATTGATTCATTTCTTGATATTCCAGTGACACTGAACTCTTAGATAAATAATGATTACTCATTATTTCATCTCGATATGGCCATACACTTCTCAGTTCACTGATCAAGTGGCCGGTGATATTTTCTCTCTTATCGAGAGGGGTAATCCCTTCACTTCTCTTACGCTCTCTAACATAGATCAGTGCATATCCAAGCATACCCATACTTGTCACCCTGTTACGAGAACGTTAGGTGTATATCAAAGTAAATAGTATCATAAAGAGTTTTATAGAGATTTTAGTTCTAAGAACTACGATGCAAAACTTGCAAATGAGAAACACTTATGGCTTGTACCATGTAGTGTTCTCATGAATGGATCGAATCCAGATACCATGTTCTAAACATGTATCTATGATCTCTAATCGACACTCTTGTCCTTATGATCCATAAGACAGAACTCAACTTATCAGAGAGAGCATACTAGTCTTAATTCATTTGTTATTCCCATAATAATGACTCATCATTGATCGAACCATGTCTAACAAAGTTTGATTTCTCCTTTCGGATACACCATTCCATTGCAGTGTTACAGGAGGAGTAAGCTGTGAAATGATACTACACTCCTTCATATGACTTTCAAACTCTTGGCTTAAGTATTTGCCACCTTGATCTGATCGAATGGCTTTTATACTTTTGCCAAGTTGTTATTCTACTTCGTTCTTAAACTCTTCAAATTTCTCAAAAGTTTCAGACTTGTACATCATTAGATAGACGTACCCATATTTATTGAATCATCTGTGAACATCACGAAGTAGCTAAAACCTCCTCTAGCTTGTTACTTAATGGTCCACATACATTGGTATGTATTAGTTCCAATAAGTCATTAGTCCTCTCACCTTTCTTTTTAAAAGGAATTTTTGTCATTTTACCATGCAAACATGGCTCGCATGTGTCATAAGATTCCAAGTCAAATAACCCAAGCACTCCAGATTTGTGGAGTCTTGAAATGCATTTTTTGTTTGCATGCCCTAAATGATAATGCCAGAATTAAGTAGGGTTCAATTCATTTAATTTAACCATCTTTGTATTAATGTTGTATATGGACTATTTGTTTTGTAGATCAAGGATATAAAGGCCATTTTGCAACATGGCATTGCCATATGAAATGCCTTGGCGACGAATATGAACATTGCCATTATTAATAACAAAATCAAATCCATCCAAATCCAAACAAGAAACTAAAATATTGTTTATGCTCATAACAGGCACATAATAATAATTTTTCAAATCTAAACAAAGTCCAAAAGGTAAAGTGAGCTAATAGTCGCTTATCTCTATGGTAGCAACACATGCTCCATTCCCCACACGGAGGTCCACTTTATTCTTCCCAAGTAACCGCCTGTTTCTTAGCCCCTACACATTTGAACAAATGTGAGAACCACAACTGGTATCCAATACCCAAGCGGTAGAAATAGAAAGGTTAATTTCAACAACAAAAATAACAGAACTGGACACCTTGGCTCCATTCTTCTTTTGTTCTTCCTTGAAGAGAGCGCAATTCTTTCTTCAATGCCTTAATTTATTATAATGGAAGCATGTGCTCTCGCTCTCCTTAAGCTTTTGTGCCTTAGGCTTGGGTTGGGCCTGAGGTGCACTCTTATTTGACTTGAGTCGAGCCTGGTCATTCTTGGATTTTACCTTTCCCTTAGCGGGTCCCTTCTTAATGGCCCCTTGAGCCATAAGTATGGGATTAGTCTTTTGAATGTTTTCTTCAGCATTCTTAAGCATCCCATGAAGCTCGGTGGCTGTCTTGTTCATTGCATACATGTTATAATTCATAATAAATGGATCATAATCATCAGTCAATGAACCCAAGATCAAGTCAGTGGCCAATTCCTTTGGGACTTGTTCCTCAAGCTTCTCAAGTGTATCAAGATACCCTTTCATCTTGAGTACATGGGTACTAATAGGAGTACCCACAGTCATCTTACAAGAAATTAAGGCCTTTGTTGTCACGAATCTCTCGTGACGAGCTTGCTCTTGGAACATCTCCTTGAGGTGCACCATGATTGCATAAGCCTCTTGGCGCATGAATTACTTTTGCAAGTCAGGCACCATAGTGACCAGCATCAGACTTGTCACATCATTGGAGTCGCTCTTCTTGGTCTCAAAAGTTTTCTTTTGAACCACAGAGGCATTCCTAGTAGGTTTTTTGGGCAAGGGTGCATCCAAAACATACAACTTCTTCTCTTGCTTAAGAATAATTCTCAAGTTTCGAGACCAATGTATGAAATTGGTGCCATTTAGTTTGTCCTTTTCTAGGACCAATCGCAATGAAAAGTTGTTGTTTGAAGAAGCCATTTTCAATCTACAATAAAAACTTAGCAAGATTAAATGAGGTCTTATTTATAATCCTACAAACCAAATTAATATCCCTTTAAATAATTCGCATTAGTGATTTAATATGGGCCAAGATCTACTTTTTACAACAACTTATTAGTCAAGCTGAGCTTGTACACCTAACAAGTTAAGTTACTTGGGTAGGAAAACTCCAATCATGTCTCCTACATGACTATTGGATCAAATGGGCTAACATCTTAAGATGTTATAGTACAAACCCATTTATTAGTTGCCTAGGTCTGAGCATCCCTTTCCATGTTAAGTCTAACCTACAATCACAACCCATGCATCACAAAGATAATCGGGCGCATCTAGGACTCCTAGTCTACGTGACTGATGATCAATGCCTTGACATGTTTCGAATTAGGAAGGAAACTTTGAGACTTACTATTTTAGGGATTCATTTAATTATGGCTTACATGGCATATGCTTTGTCATCCATTCATAGCATTCATATATATATATATAATTGCATAAAGTAAAGCATGACAAACATGGGCCCAAAAACCTACAACTAAGATTCTATACTATTACATAAGAATCTTCAAGTTGGGCTTCTCCACTCCGGTGGGCTTCGTCTTGAATTACAAAGTCTTCAAATAAATTCTATACCAAAATATAAATGAAAATTTTACAATAATATATAAAGGCTTGCATGCCATATTTAATTACAAAAATCCGGGGCCTATGAATGCACCATGTGTATCCATTCATCACACAAAACAAGCAAATAAATATATATAACATTCATGGATAAAACAAAGTCAAATTTTAATTAATTTAGCCAAGCCCATTAATGGAAATTATGTACTTGAAATTTTAAGAAAAGACCCCATGATGGGCCTAGGCCGAAGCCCAATGGACTAAATCCTCGTATTAAATAAGTTCTCTTAAAGGCATAAAACGCTAACTAGTTAGATTTGTGCCATAAATCAACTCTAGTATAATTTCCAATTTTGCCATTTTTAATTTTATGTCATACATCCCATGAATATTAAAAATACATATAATATGTTCTAACATGAATTAAAACATAAAATCATAAATGAACATGTATCATACACGGCATTCATACAAAAACAAACAAACAACAATGAAACTAGTTGTTTAATGCTCATATAATGCCACAAAAATGCACAAACACTTAAAATGATTTTATGTGCCATTTAATAATTTAAATAAGGTCATAAACATTGAGTTAAGGTTCTGTTCAAATCTGATCTAAATTTATTTTTTCCATTTTAATCAAAATAAAACAAACAATGTTGAATAAACATGTAACAAACACAAACTAGTCATATTTTTAAGTGATTTTAAAATTAATCAATTAAATTGACATGGACCAGAATTAAAATAAATTTTAAAATATGTCCAGACCTATTATTAATCTTTAAAAATCACTTACAAACATGCCAAACATGTTTATACATTTAATTTTGAAAACTAGTTGTTAAATAAACACATATCATGCAAACTAGCACCTAGTTTAAAGATTAACATGTACCATCAGATATTTATAATTAAATCCAATCATGAACATCTCTAAAAACATCTTAGGACATTATATTAACATGTCATAATAATTATAATACCTATCTAATCATTTAAAATCATTTTTACACCAAAACAATGCAGAAAACTCAAAACAGAAAATTTCAGCACTGCATGTTTTTAAATGAACGATTTTTGAATAATTATTTAATGCATCTAAAGCACTAAAATAAGCATGTTTATTTTTAGATACTACTGATGTAATACAACATGGCATATACATGATGATCTTGCAGCGGAAAAATAATAAAATTGATCATACATACAACGATAATCCATAACAAGAATCGAAAACATGCAATTTTAGGGTTTCAAAAATTACAATCTTAGATGCACTTTAAATCTTGATTTTGATGATGAACAGAAAATAGGATGAACTTATATGCTTCAGATCTTGATCACCAATGCCAAAGAAATAGCCTTTATGCCAGTCCTTTCTATGCTCACACACACACTTGCAAGGAAGGCTTAAAACTAGAGTGCTAGCCCTAATCTTTGAGTATTTGGAAATGGACATTAAAATAAAGACACAAGACCTGACCTTGTTCTTTCTAAGGTTCACCAATGGCTGCCCAAAATCCAAGAGAAGAAGGAAGTTTCCTTTTCCCTTGAGAGTGGCGGCTTAGAGAGAGAAAAAACCTAAATGGCAAAGTTACTTATTATCTATATATATCACTTAGCTTAGGGTATTGTGTGTGCCGAAATTTATTATTATTTAGGTAGTAAAATCAGCCTCCATCACTTCCTAATTAAAGTGGTATATATTGATTCAAAGACATATAGGAATTTAAATTTAATTAACTTAATTATCTAAAGATAAATAACCAATTATCCAAAGATAAATAAATAATTAATTTATTCACTTCTTTTGCTGTGTTTTTCAATCTCCATGGGCCAAAGTCCACTTAGAAATTAAATACCCATTATCCACATTAATTTGACTTTAAATAAAAGCCCAAATTAATGCCCAATGCTCTATTTAAATATTTTAAGCCCAATGCTTTGTGTGCGATCCTATAGGTCCATTTAATTTTGGCAATGAATTAATAAATTAATCCAAAGGCTACATATATTCTCTAGCAAGATATTATAGCATTCCAAATTAAATAAAAATGCAAATGACATTTAGTGACCTAATGCAATTTTGCATAGTCCCTTACCCTTAAATATTAAAATTAGTATAAGACAAGGAATTAGGCATCCCTATATATATTAATCCCTTTCTTGATATTCCAGTGGCACTGAATTATCAGATAAATAATGATTGCTCATCATTTCATCTCGATATGGCCATACACTTCTCAGTTCATTGATCAAGTGGCCGGTGATATTTTCTCTCTTATCGAGAGGGGTAATCCCTTCACTTCTCTCATGCTCTCTGACATTGATCAGTGCATACCCAAGCATACGCATACTTGTCACCCTGTTACGAGCACGTTAGGTGTTTGTCAAAGTACACAGTAATTCATAAAGAGTTTCATAGAGATTTTAGGTCTAAGAACTCCAATGCAAAACTTGCACATGAGAAACACTTATGACTTGTACCATTTAGTGTTCTCATGAACGGATCGAATCCAGATACCATGTTCTAAACATGTATCTATGATCTCTGATTGACACTCTTGTCCTTATGATCCGTAAGACATAACTCAACTTATCAGAGAGAGCATACTCATCTTAATTCATTTGTTATTCCTATAACAATGACTGACTATGGATATTTACAATAAAGTCTCATTTATTCAAGGTCTTACAACCATGTGCCTCACACATGATAACTTAAACTAAAACTATATTCTTGGATAGTTCTATCAATTGATATGCATAGGAATATAATAGATAAAACAAATGCCTCATTTATTAAATTAAATGGTTTATAACAATGTATTGGGGCTAGATCTTGCACTAACAATCTCCCTCTAGCACTAGTCCTAATTAGGCATCGCCCTAAGGCTGAATGCTCTCAAATAAGCTTCATGCAGATTTGGACGCAATTGTTTCGTCAGAAGATCTGCTACATTGTCTTCACTTGCTATCCTTGACATCCCTATGATCAATGATCTCTCTGATCAGGTGGTACATTTTGAGCATGTGTTTGGATTTATGGTGTGACCGAGGCTCCTTGGCCTATGCGATTGCCTCGTTCTTGTCACAAAAGATTTCTAATGGATCTAGGATGCTTGGGACTACTCCTAATCTAGAAATGAAATTTCTAATCCAAACAGCCTCTTTTGCAGCCTCGCTCACTGCATTATACTCAAATTCTGTAGTAGAGCTGACAATGATCTCTTGCTTCGAGCTTCTCCAGTTGACAGCACGACCGTTCAAAACAAAAACAAACCCAAATTGTGATCTTGAATCCTGAGTGCTTGTCTGGAAAACAGTATCGGCATAACCTTATATGCCAAGCTCTTATTGACCACCATACACCAAGAAGTGATTCTTAGTCCTTCGCATGTACTTTAGAATCCCCTTTACAGCAGAGCAGTGCTTCTCACTAGGGTCTTGCTAAAACCTACTGGTTATACTTAGTGTATGAGCAACATCCAACTTAGTACATAACATAGCATATATGATAGATCCAATAGCAGATGCATATGGGATTCTACTTATGTTGTCCCTTTCCACTTTGGTTTTAGGGCACTATTATTTAGTTAAAGGAACTCCCAAAGCCAAAGGTATATACCCTTTCTTTGAGTCTTCCATGCTAAAATGCTTTAGTACTTTGTCTCTGTACTTTTCTTGATTTAGTCCCAAAAGCCAATTCGATCTATCTCCATAGATCCGAATACCAAGTATTGTCTCAGCTTCACCTAAGTCGTTCATTGAACAACACTTCCCAAACCATTGCCTAACCTTTTACAATGTTGGAATGTCATTTCAAATGAGAAAGATGTCGTTCACATATAGGACTAGAAATACAATTATGCTCCTACTAACCTTCTTGTACACACAAGGATCATCTTCGTTCTTGACAAAGTAAAATTCTTTGACTGCCTCATCAAAACAAAGATTTCAACTTTGAAATGTTTACTTTAATCTATAAATGGATTTTTGAAGCTTGAAAACCTTTTTAGGATGCTTGAGACTAACAAAACCCTCAAGCTGTGTCATATACATATCCTCAACTAAATTTTTGTTGAGGAAAGCAGTTTTGACATCCATTTGCCATATCTCATAATCATGATATGCAGCTATAGCAAGCAAGATCCTAATGGACTTGAGCATGACTACAAGCAAAAAGCTCTAATCATAGTCTACACCATGAGTTTCCCGAAAACCTTTTGCTACTAGTCTACTGTTGTAGGTCTTATCAGCTATGAGTTTAAATAGCCACTTGCATTCAATTACCTTAGAACCTTTCGGTGGATCAACCAAGGTCCAAACCTAGTTATCGTACATTGATTGCATCTCATATTTCATGGCTTTAAACAAATTTTTTGAGTCTGGGCTCTCAATAGCTTCTCGATAGGTAGTAGGATCCTCATGGTCTACTAACTGAATAGCGTTACTGTCGGTGATTAGAAATCCATATCTCTCAATCTCCCAACGTACCCTACCGGACCTTCTAGGTTCTTATGTAATGGGTTCTTCTTCCACAACTGGTTGTGAACTTCATCCCATTTCCAACTCATACTTTATAGGAGTTTGTGACACTTGAATTTCTCTAAGTTCTACTTTATTCCCATTGTCTTTCTTGAGAAGGAACTCCTTTTCCAAGAAAACAACCTTGCGAGCAATAAATACTTTGTTCTCTGCTTGTGAGTAAAAGTAGTATCCTTTTGTTTCTTTGGGATAACCCACAAACAAGCAGACAGTGGATTTGAACTCTATCTTATCATATGTTAATTTCTTAACATGTGCTTTACAGCCCAAAATCCTGATAAATGACATATTGGGTTCTTTCCCAGTCCATACTTCATATGGTGTCTTCTCAATTGCTTTAATTAGAGTACGATTTAGTAAAAACGCAGCAGTTTCTAATGCATAACTCTAAAAAGAGATAGGAAGATTTGCTTGACTCATCATTGATCAAACCATGTCCAACAGAGTTCAATTTTTCCTTTTGGATACACCATTACATTGTGGTGTTCCAGGAGGAGTGAGCTATGAAATAATACCACACTCCGTTAGATGACTGTCAAACTCTTGGCTTAAGTATTTGCCACCTCGATCTGATAGAATGGCTTTTATACTTTTGCTAAGTTGTTTTTCTACTTCGTTCTTAAACTCTTTAAATTTTCAGACTTTTACTTCATAAGATAGACGTAGCCATATCTACTGAAGTCATTTGTGAATGTCACGAAGTAGCTAAAACCTCCTCTAGCTTGTGTACTTAATGGTCCATATACCGTATGTATTAATTCCAATCAGTCGTTAGACCTCTCACCTTTCTTATTAAAAGGAATTTTTGTCATTTTATCATGCAAACATGGCTTGCATGTGTCATAAGATTCCAAGTTGAATGACCCAAGCACTCCAGATTTATGGAGTCTTGAAATGGATTTTTTCGTTTGTATGCCCTAAACGACAATGCCAAAAGTAAGTAGGTTTCAATTCGTTTGATTTAACCCTCTTTATATTTAACCTGTTCACTGTACTTCTCTTAGGAACAGTAATTAAAAAAATGTAAATATCTTGAGTTTTTGATGTGATTTTGAAATGATTTTTGATGTTCTGGAAACTAGACACATAGGGCTACATGTTTGTAGGATTTGTTTACTAAAAATGATGTTTTACATGTCAAAATTGTGTTACAAGTTGAATTTGTAATTCTACCTCTTGACAGATTTTATGTCACGATTACTAGGTTTTTCTTAATAATCGTGAGATAGTCCAGTTTTTAGTCAGGAATCAAAATGTAACTTATCTCATGGTTAGCAGGTATTATCTAGTAACCGTGACTTTTTTATACTTGACCCAAAATTAACATTAAGGACCCAAATGGATTGTATTGTATATCTAAACTATTTTTATTATAAATTCAATAATTCCTAACATAGAAATACATGTATAGATTGTTATAAATCAAGTTATAAGGTGTATATATATATATATATATACATGCCTATAGGAGTTAGAATACTTATACATATTTATGCTAGATGAATTGTTAAATACTATGCATGACAATGAACAGGTTAATATAATTGTGTCTACCTTGAATATGATAAATGTGTTACATGATGAGTTATAATGTATATGTAATAAAGTTATGAAGTTGTGTGAAACACCTAATTGATGTACTAGTTGTCAGATTAAACAGACCATTGATATGAATAATGATGACTTAATTTAGTTAATAACCTACTATAATATGTTTCAAAGGTATGATATGATATAGGATAAAGGCATTAGATTAGGGTGGTTTAGTTTCTCTTAAGTTTGATTACTGAACTTTACATATTGCTGCTATTATTGTTTTGTGTAGTGGTACCTAAGAGAACAAGAAAGGGGTAAGCATCAAGGTCATCTGGAACACACATTTCGGCATATATTGATGAGGACAATAGAAAATTGTATGAATACTTTTGGGAGGTCACTTTTGTGAAGCCAGTTTATCTAAAGTAATTTTATCTAGATATAGTTGATGGAAATCTATGGGATGAGATATTTCCTTTAATTAGAAATATTGGTTGGGAGAAGTTAATTAAAAAGCAACTAGAAGTGTACCCGCACCTAGCATAAAACTTCTTCACATCATTTAATCTTTATTTTGAAGATGAACAAGAATAAGGCACAGTCAGTTTCAAATTGGGCAGAAAGACTCACCATATGATTTTTCTAGAGTTTACAATGAAATTGGTAATTCCTGTAAATGGTGTAAGCAAACTACCCAATGCCACTCCATAGGATAATTTGGGATTCATTAGAGATCCTATAGATCTAGTGCCCTATAACTAAAGCAGGTTAAAGGCCCGTGCTTTAGGCAGTTATGCACTACAAGTTCTTCACCAATTCTTATCCCTTACCTTTTTTAGCTACCTTTACAGCCTGGGTGCAATTAATGTAGAGGAATGCATGCTTTTAAGATGTATGGATGAGGGTATATAGATTAATGGTGCAGACCTTTTATGTCAAAAAATAAAAGAGCTATAGAGACTAAAGAGTACCATTAAAGAGACATATCTAGGGTGGATTACAACTATTATGGCAAAAGCAATAGGAAGTATAGACATGAGGGGTTCCTTTGGAGAGGCAGCATTTATAGACTATGATATGTTGAGTCAGATTAAGGTGTTAGTCAAAAAGCCACATCAATATTGGTCCGCTAGGGATGAATAAATGCAGCTAGTCACCGTTGGTAGAAATATAGAGGAAGAACACAATCTTGCTACTTATGAACTAGCTGTATAGTAACCCAAACCATAAGAACCTTCAACCCAAATGATTGCTTTTATGAATCAAGTGAATGGTCAGTTAGATAATAGGTAAAAGAGTAATTAATGAAGTGAAGTAGAATCTTAAATAGTTTATCACCAATTTTTCAATGAGATATCCACCACTATCACTCCCACCATCCAAGCTGAGTTCCAGTTTGCTATGGACACCAAAATTTTAAGAGGGGGGTAGAGCTTTTATAAGCTCAATTTTTCTTAGATTCATGAAGTATAATATAATTCTCCCCTTTTATTCTTGAAATCACTTATGTTTTTGTTTTTTTTTTACATTTTTTTTATTTTTTTTGTTTTCTTTTGAATTTTTTAATGCTTTGTCTTTAAGGTTAGCTCTAAAAGCAACTTTGTATTTTGCTTTAGGTAATAGTATACAATTAAATGTTGCTAGTTATTATGAGTCGTTTGTTTTCCTTTTTTAGTTATACTAGTAAAATAGTTAGTTTAAATTGTCACTTAGCTTACACTAGACTTAGTTTGCCTCACTTTTATACTCAAAACTTGAAATTGTTAAACTTGAACTTAGAATGTGTAGTGTTTAAAATCTTTGTTTAGCATTAAGACAAGCATGTTGTTTAATAGAATTTTAGCTAATTTAGTATTCAACTTGACTTATATTTGTTTGTTTCCACTTCTTTAGTACTAAATACCAGTTTTAAAATATAAGAAAAAACTAGTGCATTAAAATAGTTGAGTGAGGAATTTTAGGACACTAGAACCTTCCTCATCACCCTTCAAAGTAAGGAAATAAGTCAAAAAACTTCAAAAGTGATTTAGGCAATTATTTTTTTTAGCTATATTAAAATGATTTTCCTACCATTTTGATACATTTGACCCTTAGCCATTTTGAGCTTAATGAAGCATGCTTAATGTGTGCAAAATTATTTTTCTTGTTACACTAATTTATTAACCATATGGCTTAAAAAGCCTTTATCTTCCCTTCTACTAATTAGCCACTATAGGATTGGTTTTTGTTGGGTAATTGAAGAGTGTAGTAAAGAAGGTTATTGGGATACTTTTGTCAAGGTTTGTCATTGACATCATGAAAATGGAAATAGTGAATATTTTACCTTGTAATTACCCATGTTATCATTAATTGCCAGTAACAAGGCTAGTTATAAAAAAAGAGAAAGAAATACATAAAGCTAGCATGTATGAAAAAATTTTAAGTGTGAAATATTTATAAGGAAAAGCTATTGTGACTTCTAAAAGGGGATGAATTGTGATTTTGAGAGAGTTACAATAGTTTTTTCAATCAAGAGTACTTTAAATATAAAAGGATTAGCAAGTTTGGCTTAGTACTATAGTTTTTTAGTTAGTGGGATGAAATTTTAGAAATGTTAGTCTATCTTGCCATAGAGTGGCTATTTTTTATTATCTATTATCCATTCTTTGATAACTAACACCTTAAGCCCATTACAAGCTTTTAAGACCTAAGTGATTTTAAGTTTTGCTTTGACTTGTTTAACAAAGATGACTTTTAGGTTCTACTGTTAAAGGAGAGGCTTATGCTATTTTCAGAGTTTTAAGTACGAAACCATTTGTAAGCTTAGGTGTACATTCATTCTAAGCTTGATTATGAATTCGCATTGGTGTTGTAATAATGCTTGAATTGTTTTGGTCTTGTACACACACATGGAAACTAGCTCATATTATCTTGCTTAAATTTATTCTAGTTAGAATTTTGTGAAATGCTTTTGTTAATTGCTAAGCTTGATTTTGAAATGCATAATTCTTGGTTAATGTTTGGTTATTTTGAGAATTTGGTTTGACATAATTTGTTTGGAGGTGAATAAAGATTAATTTTGGGGTATTTGATACTTGTGAATTATACTATGTTTTACTATATGTTTAGAATGTCATTTCAGTGTTTATTTATTTAATTTAATGTTTAATTATTAAGTTTATCATAACATGTACCTAATAGCATAAATTGGTGTTTTTAGGTGTGAAATTAAAGAAAAATAAATAATTAAGGGCAAAAGAGGAAAATAAGGGCGTACCTAATTGCATAAATAGGTGTTTTTAGGTGAGATAGAATGGTCTCTACTATGTGCCACAACTTATCTTTAGTACAAAAGGGTGTATATGGCCGAGACTAATTTGTCTCTAGCATGTATAACTAAGTAATTTTGATACTGAAGGGTTTACATGGCTGAGACTAAATGGCCTCTGTCGTGCCACCACTTTTTATCTTTCTAACAAAAGGATGTATACAACTGAGACCAAATGGTCTCTGCCATGAACATCAGTCTGCCTAAGAAAATATACAACTACAGAATTCCAAAATTTTATTTGCATGTCAGCAAAGCCTCAACAAAACTTGTTTTCTTTGCAATTTAATTATAACAATATATATCTTCATACATTTAATCATTAACTTAACTTGAAATATTCTATTTAAAAAAATAAATTTCAAGATATCAATAAAATAGAGCAACATGCTCTAAAAAGCATATGACAGACTTTGTTGTAAATTCAACTTGAACTTCCTTTCGGTAAGCTTATACAAGTGGATTTAAACTTCCTTTCATATGGAATTATACCATTTCAGTTATAAAGCTCTATTTTTTAATAAACATTTCCATTAGAATCAAAAGAACCTTAAGAAGATAATAAGCAATATGATAATGATAGTGATGATATGAAATTTCATGACTTGATTTAAATATTACTTTTTTATTAATCCATACATAGTAAATGAAAAATGTAAAATTGGATAAAGTTATACTTTTTGATGTAGTTTTATAATATTATAGTATCACATGAATGTAAATGTAAATGTAATAACATAATGCTCTTTGCACTTGAGATCATAAGTTATATAGGAACACAAGTACTTATTTGATGGTTTGTCATTAGTCATATTTGTGAATACACATTCCCTATTATTTTGTGTTGTATATTTAATATTAGTAAATGATGTTGTGACTCGAGGCTACTTTGGAAATTGGATTCTCATTCATAGTGAGGACATTCAATATATGAGCCTACAACTTTTACATGCAAATTTGATGTAATTTATGTGTTAAATAGAAACTATGATTTTAAAGCATTAATGAACTAGAAACATATTTATAAAATGAGGAAAGGACATAATGATGGTAACAAAATTAAGACTAGTAATAAAATGCATAGAATACATGGGATTATAGTATAAACATTGTATGGTTTGAGATTTGTTAGCTCAACTTGTATGCAATATAAACCTATTTGGCTAACTTAATCACATGTAAACAGTTACTAGGATTTAAGGATGAATTTAGTTTTGCATATACACATACACATAAGAGTCATATAAGTCACTGTAAAATAGTAAATATGAATCAAGTAAGATAAAATGATGCGTGTAGGCTTAAAAGGTACATGAATAATTTAAATGTACTACAAGATTACATAAGTAGCTGGATTTGTAATAAGTAAAGTGGTTACAATATAAGTATCTAGTGTGATAATGTTAAAGAAGTTTATGGGCACACGTAACTATATAGTCTATGTAATCTTGCACTACAAAAAAAATACAGAATAGCGATAAAAATTAGCGAGGATAATAAAATTTCTTGCTAAATATACCACTTAGCGACAACATTGCGATGAAAAATAATTTTTGTCGCAAATATTGTTAAGCGCTAGTGGGAAAACAAATTTTGTTACAATTTAGCAACAAATATTTTGTTGTAGCTAATTTTGGGAGGCAAAATTTTGGCGAAAAAATAGAGATGACTTTGCGAGCATAAACCCCTCACTAAAATTTAATTCATGGCTAGAATGATATATGAATCGTTTAGCGAGGACTTAATCCTCGCTAATTTTGCGAGAAAAAAATCCTCGCTAAATTAGCGAGGAAAAATCTCTCGCTAACGGTTAAATGGTTTGCCATTTAGAACATGAATCATTAAGTCCTCGCTAATTTTGCAAGAAAAAAAATCCTTGCTAAATTAGCGAGGAAAAATCTCTCGCTAACAGTTAAATGGTTTGGCATTTAGAACATGAATCGTTTAGCGAGAACTTAATCCTCGCTAAATTAGCGAGGAAAAATCTCTCGCTAAATTAGCGAGGATAAATTCCTCGCTAACGTTTAAATGGTTTGATATTTAGAACATTAACCGTTTAGCGAGGACTTAATCCTCACTAATTTTGCGAGAAACAAATCCTCACTAAATTAGCGAGGAAAAATCTCTCGCTAAATTAGCGAGGATAAATTCCTCGCTAACGGTTAAATGGTTTGACATTTAGAACATTAACCATTTAGCGAGGATTTAATCCTCACTAATTTTGCGAGAAACAAATCATTGCTAAATTAGCGAGGCTAATTTCCTTGCTAATGGTTAAATGGTTTGACATTTAAAACATTAACTGTTATGTCCTCGCTAATTTTGAGAGAAACAAATCCTCGCAAAATTAGCGAGGACAAATTCCTCGCTAACGGTTAAATGGTTTGGAATTTAAAACATTAACCATTTAGCGAGGACTTAATCCTTGCTAATTTTGCGAGAAAAAAATCCTCACTAAATTAGCGAGCATAAATCCCTCGCTAATGGTTAAAAGGTTTGACATTTGCTATATGAACTATTTGATATAAATTAGATAATTATGTTTTAACTATTTTTATATAATTTTAATTTTTAATATTTAAATTTTAATTATATTTAATTTTGTAAATTTAGTAAATTTAATTTTTTTTGTAAAAATTAAATAAACTAAATTATTATTAATTAAATTAACTAAATTAACTTAAATTATTTTGTTATATTAAATAATATTAATTATTAATAATTATATAATAAAAATTTATATTGTTAGGAAACTATTTTTCAAAAAAATAGCTAGGAAAAAGTTCTCGTAAGATTTGCGAGAGGTATTCCCTAGCTGATTTTCTTAAAATTTTGAGCGGGACAAAACTAGTGTTAGCAGGATTTTTTCGCACGTTCAGTCTCTTCTCTTTAGGCCTACAAACAAAACCCTAATCTGTTCTCTACTTTCTCATTCGTTCTCCTCTATATCTTTCTCCCGCCTCTCACTCTTTCTCGCTCTTTCGCCTTATTCCATAAATCAAAAATCACAAAGTTGCTTTGGCCGGTGAAGGTATTGCATCGATAATTCCTGATTTTGCCCTCTCGTTCCAAGATTTTTCCTTTGTTGAGCTCAAGTAATTCCTTTTGTATGGTTGAAGCCAGGTAAGCAAAATTAGTTCTTGGCCACGCATCTCGCAAACTCATTGTCGATGCTGCCACTTGCCTCTCTCTCTCGCTCTCTCTCTCTCACTATCGATCAACCTTACTCGATCTCTGTCATCATTTCTTGCTTTCCATTATTTTATCTCAGTATATCTCAACCTTGCTCTCGTTCTATCTCGATCTCATTCTCTATGTCTTATTCTCGCTCTCTTTTTATCTCTATTTCACTCTCCCTCACTCGATTTTGTGCATTCAACGGATTGCTTTCCCTTGTTTGAGAATTGATTATTAGTTACTGATTCAATGGAGGGGTTCATTTCAAGTAATTGAATAATACCAAAGTTAATTTATATGTTACTTATTTTAAGTGAGTTTGGTTTTTTCGCTAATTGTGTGTATTTTATTATATATAAAATTTGATTGATAGCATTTCCTTAGTTTGTTCAGTTATCTGTATAAGATAATGAGTTTAATTTTAGAGGATGTCTGCTTAATTAAGATTAAAATTTAAGTTTAACCTCGATTGAAGTTGAAGTTCAGCATACTTTATGACTTGTTGTATTGTTTTTGTGTTACATACTTTATGACTCTTTGTATGTGATAGAGTTTTCTTTGATTATCAAGAGCAGAATGATGCAACTTGGAGCTTCATTATATATTTGAAACCTCAGATAAAAATGTGTATGGTCTTTTAGACAAATCTATCATGCTTTTGATGGTGGAATCATTGCTTTGGAATGGTTGATGCATTATGAATCTTAATTCATGTACAGCTGGTTCATAATTGCAGTTATATTGAATATGTAAAAGGAGAGAGGCTTTGTTGCCCTGTCTTATTTTGTATATAAACTTGATTCTTTTTGTTGATCTTAACTGTCAAGATCTTTCTGTTGATGTTCCTTAGTTTCATTGAAATGCTTCCAGGTAATATGGACAACTTTATTGAAGGTTTATGTTAGAGGAGGCTTGTTTGAGAAATCAAGGGAATTACTAGTTGAACTGGAGGCTTTGCGCTATGAAAAAGATGAGGTAAAGTCAATCTCAACCTATCAGATTTGTGTATCATTGTAGCTAATATTGTCACCCTCTTTATGGAAGACTAGAGGAGGCAAAACAAAAATTCAAAGTTCAATGCTATCTCTTAGGAAGATTTTGTGTATTTGGTTAGAAAAGAAATGCACGGATCTATTGTAACATTACAGTTATATGGTCATTGTATTAAATTAATGTTGAATTTATTGACACTTAATTTGGAAAGCTTAGGATAAAATTTCAATCAGCTTATTAATTGATGCTTATGGTAAAAAAACCCTTTTTCTTTTATTTCCTTTTTATACATATAGAGCTTCCATCAGTTTTCCATCTAATAGCTGTTAGTATACCTATGTTTCCTTTCACTTCTATAGAGCAAATAACGTGAAATTATTTTACAGATGCCCTATTGCATATTGATGGATGGCCTTGCGAAGTCTGGCCATGTAAATGAAGCAAGATCAGTTTTTGATGAAATGAAGGAAAAAGGTGTTAAATCTGGTATGTACCTCTTTAGTCCTTCTAAGTATATTCCCACCTCTATTTAATATAAATATATATAAAGTTGAATAGAATTTCACTAGAGATTAACATATGGGGTTCTCTTTATTTATAGTGCTACTAATTGTCATACTCTCCAAAAATCATATTCTTTATTTAATTCTCATTAATTGTGATTTTAAATTCTCAAAATAAATATTAATTAATATTATTATGGTTATACTTTATTTAATTTAAATCAAAATCAAATTAATATACTCATATTATATTCATAATTTAATTCACATCATTTAGAATTAAATGTATAATGAATAATTTGTTACAATAAGGTGTAAAAGATATGAAAATTATAGAATCAAATGAATATATATATATATATATATATATATAATGAATTACCCATCATTTAGGTATGACAATTTGGTTTGTAGCATCAGATTTACATGTGGTGCCATTTAGTGATATTAATATGTGTTTTCCTCAAATGGTGCCATTTAGTGATAGTAATATGTGTTGTCCTCAAACTTGTTAGTGATATTAATATGTGTTGTCCTCAAATGGTGCCATTTAGTGATACTAATATGTGTTGTCCTCAAACTTGTTAGTGATATTAATATGTGTTGTCCTCAAATGGTGCCATGCAAGCAGTTTCTTCCTACACAGCTGATGGAGGTGGCCGATAATTGGCAGCCCACCTGCTACTTTTGGCACCAACTTCTTTATACCCTTTTTCTCATTTGTAACCTTCCATATTTTATACAGTAGTGGCACCAAAACTACAAGAATTGAAATGGCAATCAGATTTGAAGAGAAACCCATGATTTGTGTTTGGGATTAGAGTTTTATATATAAATATTTTAATTGAATTTTATATTTCAATGAAATCAAAATTTTTTATTAGATCAATTTTTTTTAAATAAAATTATAAGAGCATTTTTATTTATTCTTAACTGTGGGCTCTATGGACCCAGGCCAAAATGATGGTTTTATGATCAAATAGCTAGACTAAACTTCATTTGTGGAGTAAGATTTAGTGTCTGGTTTGGAATATAAACTTTACCCGAATTTGAGTATGTAAAATATAAAATAATTAATTAATTTTTTTATAAAATATATAATGTATTATATATATATATATATAATTTATTTCCTTTTGAAATTTTGTAGTGAAACCAACTGTTGCATAGTGATTTTAGTGAGTAGGAGGAAACCTCTTCTGTAAGTACTCTTATTTGGGAAGGAATGGGAAAACCAACATTCAGGTATTGTTGTTGTCATAGTAGTTTGATGTTTTAATTGCTAGCTTCATTTGCTTGTTGAAAAACTCAGTATGTATGAATTATTATATACATTAAATAATTAATATTGTTAAGAAGCCTTAATGGTACTTAATTATTAATAGCAGTTATCAAACCAATATATAAAGTGGTTTGGATTGAATGTATTTAATTGGATCATATATTAGTCAAATAATTATGAATCTTATGTTGATTTAAATTGTTTATTTTAATATCTCTGATTAGTATATCTTTATGTACGTAAGATATCGTACTAAAAATAAATAATTTCAATATTTGTATTATATACTTGTAATATGATATAGCATATTTTGTTATTTTGTGATATTAACTTGAAGTTTGCTTGTCTTTTCCAAAGTTTGCTGATCTTTTCATTATAAAATGTGTACAGTACCTTTTGTATTTCCTTTATATTGTTTGTTGTTTGCCACCATAATTTGCTCAAATGGGTTCCAACAAAATGAACAAATTTGCAATAGCATTATATGTTTGATGTGATGATTAGATGATTATCATTCCATTGAGGATAGTGAATAAAATGGTTGTTATAAATGCATTTATTTTTATACAAGTGTAAATGGAATTTGAGTTATACGATGAGCAAAATATGTTGGATGTGTTGCTTTGGGGCCTAAAAGTGGCCAAAATGATTGTTTAGATGCATTGATCCTTATAGAAGTGTAACTATGAATATTTTTTCAAGTTTGATAATTTGGATTTGTCTTATTTTTAGGGGAAATGCTGCCGAATTTTAGACAATACCCGAGTCTATTTTTATAATTTTTCTTTTTTTTATTTTTCTTGCTTTATTCTATTTTAGGCTAAGAAGAAAAGACGATGGCCCATAGCTTGTGAAGTTTTCTTGTATACCCATACAAAGAAGAATGATGGAATATCTTTTGTTAATGATAGATGCAGAGCGATATATGTAAGTGTAAATATTGTAATTGTATACTATAAGAATTTACAAATCTTACTTCTAATTTGAAATATGGATTTTTTAGAATAAAATCATGCAGCTTTGGTTGGAAAGATCTCAAAAGGAAGGTTAAAATGTTGATAAGAATCGAATATACTTCGATGCAGTAGGGGGTGCACATAGATGACGAGTGTATGGACTTGGAGCTACAGCGACTCTGTATTATCCATAGGCTTACGCATCTCGTTCCTTTTATGCTTTTGAAGCACCCACTACAAGACAGATGGAGGAGAGGTTTGAGCAGCATTTGTCCACTATATGTGTTGAGCTTCAAGCTGAGATTTGTATTGAGCTTCGTGCTGAGATTCGTGCTGAGCTTGAACAAGAGTTGGAACAACAAGTGGAGCAGCAGGTTGGATAGATCCAGCAGCAGATGTAGGTACAACAACAACTATTTTAGCAACGGATTGAGGAACAGATGAGTTCATTCACTTCTCGTACTGTCTGTACTAATGGCTCAAGTGCTTCACTACATGATCCACACATCGGGTCATAGATACTTTTTACCTACATTAAAGTGTTATAATAGACATATTAGGACATCTTGTATATCTTTTGTTCTTGCTATATATGCATGTATCTATTATTTTTGATATGTTCCTTCTATATATGCATGCATATATTATTTTGGATATGCACTTGCAAATAATAGTTTATTTATTAATATACATATTTTTATATTGAAGATTGAGTACTCTATATATTATTGTTATTTTTTAGTTTATTATTTAAATAGTAAAATCTCCATAGTAAATTAAAAAAAATTATTTTAAATTTAGTGAGTGTAATAAATAGTATTAAATTATTTTAAATTTAGCGAGTGTAATAAATAATATTATAAATAATGTTTAGCGAGGTTCAATCTCGTACCAAATTTTGAAATAAAAATATTTGTCACAAATTTGATGCTAAAATTTAGTAAGGAACTTGTTTCTAAAATTAACAGTCCCAGCAAACGTTAGCGAGGACTTTAGTCCTCACTAAAATTTACATTCCTCACAAAATTTAGTGATGAATACAGTCCTCGCAAACCATAGCGCAAAAAAAAGTTGTCGCAAACTTTTGCAAGGAAAAAGTCTTGGCAAACGTTAGTGAGGAAAAAAGTCCTTGCAAATTCTATCGAGGATTGTAGCCTCACAAAATGTAGTGAGGACTTTAGTACTCGCAAATGTTAGCGAAGAATATATACGTCGCAAAAGTTAGCGACGAAAAATTTCTCGCAAAATTTGCGAGGACTTTAATCCTCGTAAAATTTCAACGAGGATTTTAGTCCTCGCAAAAATCTGCTAGTATGACTTTTGTTACAAAATTTTTTTCCTCACTAAATCATCGCTAAACTATTTTAGCGACGAAAAATCATCATTTAGCGACAAATTTTGTCCTCGCTATTTTGCATTTTTCTTGTAGTGTTGTATAAATGAATACTTGTATGAATAATAGATTCAATTTAGTATGAATGTAAATAAGCAAGGAATTAAGATTTATACAATAATTTAATGGATGAGTTTGATAGAGGTGGATGCATAATTCATGTCATGCTATGAACATACTTCCTATTATTATTACCATGTTATTATTTGCATAATGGCATGCTCATATGTGTGTTTGTTATTGATGACTTCTGTGAGAGATAGTCCTCAAAGTTTTATGTTCCCCGCTAAACTAGTAAGCTTGACACGAGTTTTTAATCTGTGTAGGTTTAAGTCAAGGAGTTGAGCTGAGGGATCATCTACAGTATTGAAGGACAACACAAAAAAAAATTAAATTATGTTATCCAAAATTTATAGTGATGGTATGCAATGTAATCTAA
The DNA here is from genome assembly GCA_037975025.1 of Excoecaria agallocha. NCBI lineage: Eukaryota > Viridiplantae > Streptophyta > Magnoliopsida > Malpighiales > Euphorbiaceae > Excoecaria > Excoecaria agallocha. The sequence continues at coordinate 28,297,034 of CM075819.1, forward strand.
ACTTGTAAATTGATAGAAAAATTCCACAATATTGATGTGTAAGTAATTTATCACATGTTTAAAGAAAACATAATACATGGTTGACTAATTAAATTATTAGTAAACCTAAAGTCTAGTGTAACATTTACAAATTAGAGATTAGGGTGTTACAATGACTGCACCTAAAACCCCTATAGAAGCAATTAGAAAGCATAGGGTAGGGGAGTTCTTGGGTACTACATTGGAAAAGTCAAATAAGGCAGAATTTTTGTTGAAAAAAGTCAAAAAAGGATTTGATGGAGTTCAATGTCTTGTTGATCAAAGGTTAATTGTTGTTGTTTCTTTACTTTAAGGGGCAACTTATGATTGGTAGAAATTAGTACTTAAACAACTACAATTGCTAGCCTCACTCACTTGGGAATTATTTGCACAAGAGTTTGAGTAGAGATATGTCACTGAAACTTATAAAGAATTAATGAAGTTGTGATAGTTCCTAAATTTAAAGTAGAGAGGAATATTAGTGGTAAAATATGAGAAAGAGTTTATTAGTTTGAGTAAGTATGCATTGGAATCGATGTTAATTAACGCTCTTTGGTGTTGGTAATTTAAAAAAGTTTTATGTTATTGAATTGAAGACCACTTGGTAGGAGCTACATCTTTACACTAATGGACTATTACTAGCTTGTTCAAGTGGCTATTTAGGTGGAGAAATTTGAAATGACATAGGGAGAAAGAGATCAAATAAGAGGTTCATCGAAAGGAGGATCGTCATTGTGAAAGAAGCAACATGTTATACTGGGTAACCAACTAACTGAGTCTATTAATAATCCTCTAAACAAAAGTAGATGACAAGGGCCACCCATAACATCTAGATCAGGTAGGAGTGCACCAATAGGACAAAGTGGAGGACTGCCAACCTAGTGCTCTCATTATGTTAGGAGGCACTAGGGCACTTTTAGATATTTGATAGGTGTTTGTTTCAATGGTGGTGGTAGTGATCATTTTATAGCTAATTGTCCACTAGAGCAAGAATAAAGGACCATACTATAGGGTAGTAGAGGAGCTTCCAATGTATCTTAGCAACCAAAGGCCGTGGTAGGGCACGTGGTGGACTAAATCAATATAGGCCTTAAGTTAGAGTAGTATTGGAGAGAGTGGATCGACCCATGCCCACCACAGCTCTTACACAAGTATATGCAATGAAGGCCCTTGAGGATCTAAATGCCCTAGAAGTGATAACTGGTATTTTCCCTCTCTTTGACACTAATGTTTATGGACTAATATATCTGGGATCCACACACTCATACATGTGCGTTGAAGACTTGAGTAGAGGAGTATCAATAATGGATCAATTAGAGTATGATATATGGGTAACAAGTCCTTTGGCCTATAGTATCTTTGTTAATAGGATATGTAAAAATTGCCCCATTATGGTATAAGGAAGGGAATTTATAGCTGATCTTATTTAATTACCATTTTCATGAGTTTAATGTAATTTTGGCAATGGATTGGCTAACTAAACATTAGGTGGTAGTGAATTATGGGAACAAGATAGTAGCACTCTAGAGCTCGGATGGTAGAGAAATAGTGGTGTAGGGTATTTGGTCCAAGCCATTAGCAAACATCTTTTTGACCATGAAAGCTAGACAATTTCTAAAGAAAGGTTGTGAGAAATTTCTAGCTTTGGTGCTTGATTCTAAGAGGGAAAAAGTATAACTCCCTAATATATTAGTAATAGAAAATTTCCATATGTATTTCCAAAAGAGCTATCTGGCTCCACCTAAAAGAGAAGTGAAGTTGTTAATACAGGTGTTACTTGGCACAACATCAACTTCAAGAGCACCATATAAAATGGTACCATCCGTATTGAAAGAATTAGAAGTTCATTTACAGGAATTGCTAGAGAAGGGTTTTGTTAGTCCTAATGTATTGCCTTTGGTGGACAAATTTTGTTTGACAATAAGAAAGATGACACCTTAAAAATGTGCATAAATTGTCGACAACCCAATAATGTGATAGTAAAGGACAAATATCCCTTACAAAGTATGGAAGACTAATTTGATTAATTAGAGGGTGTAAGCACATTTTCAAAGATTGACTTATGCTCAGGATACTACCAACTCATAGTAAAAGGTGCATATGTCACAAAAAATGTCATTAGAATTTGATATGGTCATTATGAGTTTCTATTCATGTGATGCCATGCAATATAGCATAGTTATGTCTCATTTTCTTAGTTTTATGAATATGTTTTGTTAATTTTGTAAGGCCTCTAACATGACCCTAATTGAAATTTCATGTTTTTAGTAGGATTTTTATTTGATTAAAATTAAAATTAAATGAGAATTTCGTATAAGTATGGGACAAGGGATAAATTATGTTTTTATTATTTTAATTGCATGAAAATAAAATTTAATAGTGTGGTGTAATATTAAGCAAGGGTATAATTGAAGTATAAAGCATTGATTAGGGGTAAATTTGTAATTATGACATCTTAGGGGTCAATTGAGAATTTAAGAATAATGGAGTGGCCAATTTAAGGAAAGGGTTAAATGGTGGGGTTGATTTATGAAATAGAATATTTGGTGGGGACAATTTATGGCATGCAAAACCTTGAAGGACCAAGAAAGATATTTACATAGCACTATAAATAAGTTGGTTTTAGTGGAATGAAAGAGAAAGATAAGAGTGTGGACGGCACCAAGGGAGAGAATTCAATTTCAACTCCTTCAATCTTATGTTCGTCTCTCAATTTACTATAAATTTATGAAGACAATTGCATGCATGTGGATTGTTCATGAAAATATTTATATAGATTAATAAGGTATGGTTTAATTCTAGTTATCTTCATCATCTTCTTCTTATTCTACAAAATTTATGTGGATTTTGGTTAGGATTAGCTACTGGAAATGATGGATTAGAGAATGATTTATATTGTAGATAAAGAAGGAGAAGGTAGAAAAGATAAAGGAAAAAGGTCTTGCTAGAGATTAATTGGCTAAAGGGAAGTTAGGCCAAGGTATGGGATTAAGGCTACCTCAGTTACCTGATCCACTTACCTGGAATTCTTTGAGGGGGAGTTCAAAAAGAAATATGTTACTGAGGCTTACAAAGAGGAGAAGTTGAAGTAGTTCCTGAGTCTGAGACAAAAAGCTTTATTTGTGGCTGAATATGAAAAAGAATTTAGCTATGCAAGTATGTTCCCTATAAAATGTTGATAGGAGTATTTAAATGCAGACACTTTGAAGATGGGCTGAATGATCGAATCAAAGAAAAATTGTTTGGATTTACATCTCTAAATGTGGTAGATTTTAATCAACTGGTTACAACTGCCATGAAAATTAAAAAGTATGAGATAGCTAAAAGAGAGAGGGAGCACAAAAGAAGTGGTTCCAAGGGAGGATCATCTACTGGAAAAAGATTTAGACGAATTCAAGGGGGTTAGCCTGTAGAATCTAATTTCAGTTCTGCTAATAAAGGAAAGAAACAATAGTCCTTTGTCAAGTCTAAATTTGAGAAGGAAGCTTCAGGAAGACAGAGTGGGGGTCAAGCACCTAAGTGTTCATACTGCTCCCTGCACCATTTGGGTAATTATAAGAAACTGGCTAGAGAATGTTTTAGATGTGGCAGTGCTAAACATTTTATGTCAAATTGTCCTTTGAAATTGGATTAGGGTTTTAAGCAATAGAATAGTAGATGAGCTTCTAATGCACCCCTATCTAGAAGAGGTAGAGGTAGAGGTAGAGGAAGGGGTTGATCAGTTCATCATGGATCTCAGTCCCATAATATGTCAAAAATAATTGATAAACCTTATACTCAAATGGTTGCTAGACGGGTTTATGCAATGAAGGCTCGGGAGGAACAAAATGCTCTAGAAGTTATAGTTGGTACTTTTTGTCTTTATAATTGTAACATACATGCACTCATTGATCCTGGCTCTACTCACTCATATGTTTGTATTGGGATTTAGGGTAGAGATAGGTTTAAAACACAACAGTTAGATTTTGATGTATGTGTAACTAGTCCATTGGGACATAGTATAATTGTTCATAAAGTGTGTAAAGACTTACCTATAGCAGTTCAAGGGAGAGAGTTTCTAGCAGATATGATTGTGTTGCCTTTTCATAAGTTTGATATAATTCTGGGAATGGATTGGTTATCCAAGCATCATGCAGTGGTAAATTGTGAAATGAAAACAGTAACTTTCAGGGATGATGAAGGAAAGATAGTGGTAGTAGAAGGCAATTATTCTATGCTATCAACTAATGTTATATCAGCAATACAAGCTAGGAGTTGTCTTAGAAAAGTATGTGAAGCATTTTTAGCTTTAGTCCTTGACTCGAAAAGGGATACTGTGAAGCTTGAGAATATACTGATTGTGAAAGAATTTCCAAAAGTATTTCCTAAGGAATTACCTGGTCTTTCTCTAGAAAGAGATGTTGAGTTGTCTTTTGACATGTTACCTGGTACAGCACCGATCTCCAGGGAACCATATAGAATGGCTCCATCTGAATTAAAAGAGTTAAAGGTTCAACTACAGGAATTGCTAGACAAAGGTTTTATTAGATCCAGTGTGTCACTTTGGGGTGCTCCGGTTTTATTTCTTAAGCAGAAGAATGGGTTTATGAGAATGTGTATCGATTATAGACAGTTGAACAAAGTGATAGTGATGAACAAGTATCCTTTGCCTTGAATTGAGGATTTATTTGATCAGTTAAGTGGTGCTGGTGTGTTTTCAAAGATAGATTTGTGATTAGGATATTATCAGCTCAGAGTTAAAGATGGGGATGTTCCTAAGACTACATTTAGAACTCTTTATGGGCATTATGAATCCTTAGTGATTCCATTTAGGTTGACTAATGCACCTGCTGCATTCATGGATCTCATGAATAGGGTATTCAAACCCTACTTGGATCGATTTGTTGTAGTGTTTATTGATGACATATTAGTTTACTCCAGAAATGAATTGAGCATGCTGAAAATCTGAGAATTATATTGCAAACTTTAAAAGAAAATCAATTGTATGCCAAATTGAGTAAATGTGATTTCTGGCTTAAGGAAGTTTCCTTCCTAGGTCTGGTTATATCTACTGAGGGTGTTAGGGTTGATCTAAATAAAATTGAAGCTATTGTTAACTGGAGACCACCCAGGAATGTACATGAAATTAGAAGTTTTCTCGGGTTGGCAAGTTACTATCGTCGTTTTGTGAAGGGTTTTTCTATCATTGCTTCACCCCTCACTAAGCTATTAAGAAAGAATATTAAGTTTGAATGGTCTGATCGATGTCAAGCAAGCTTTGAAAGGTTGAAAAAGATGTTGACAGAAGCTCCAGTGTTGACTCAACCTATTTTAGGGAAAGAGTATGCGATGTACAGTGATGCTTCTAAGGTTAGTTTGGGTTGTGTATTAATGCAAGATGGTAAAGTTGTTGCTTATGCATCTAGGCAATTGAAAACACATGAACAGAACTACCCGACTCATGATCTAGAACTGGTAGCTATGGTATTTGCTTTAAAGATTTGGTGAAATTACTTATATAGGGAAAAATGTAGGATTTATACAGATCATAAAAGCCTCAAGTACTTGCTTACTCAAAAAGAACTTAATTTGAGGCAGAGAAGATGGTTGGAACTTTTCAAGATTATGATTGTATAGTTGACTACCACCCAGGCAAAGCGAATATGGTTGTTGATGCCTTGAGTCATAAGACAATGGCAGTATTGATGTTAAAATAGTGTAGATGGAAATTTGCTTCGGATGGTACCTTACTATCACAGCTTAAAGTTAGGCCTATGGTTAGGCAGACAGTGATAGATGCTCAAAAGGGTGATGAAAAGTTACAACAGATTGTCAAAGCTGTTTTTGAATGAGATCAATCAGATTTTTTAGTGAAAGAAGATGGTGGTGTATACTACCATAACAGGTTGTGTATTCCTGACGACAAAGAAGTGAAAAGAATATTGTCGCCTGAAGCACATAATACTGCATTTACTATGCATTTAGGTGGGAACAAGATGTATCAAGAGTTGAAATAGTTTTACTAGTGGCCTAGCATGAAGAAGAATATTGTTGATTATGTTTCTAAATGCCTAACATGTCAGCAAGTGAAAGTAGAACATAAGTTTCCTTCAGGTCTCTTGAATCCCATTCCAATTCCACTATGGAAGTGGGAAGACATTACCATGGATTTTGTTACTAGTTTGCCTCTTTCTCAAAGAAAATTTGATGTTGTTTGGGTAATAGTGGATAAGTTAACAAAAGTAGCTCACTTTTTATCGGTTTAAACAGATTATTCCATGGATAGGCTTGCAGAATTATATGTGAATGAGATTGTACGATTACATAGTATACCTATGTTTATAATTTTGGATCGAGATCCAAGGTTTACATCGAGATTTTGGCAGAGTCTACATCAAGCTTAGGGAACACAACTCAATTACCATACAACTTTTCATCCTCAAACGGATGTGCAATCCAAAAGGGTTATTCAGATTCTCGAAGATGTGATGAGGGGATGTACTTTAGAGTTTTCTGTAAGTTGGGATAAATACATAGCCTTAATGGAATTTGCTTATAATAACAGCTATTAGAATAGTATTCAAATGGAACTATATGAGGCTTTGTATGGCAAGAAATGTAGAACTCCAGTCTGCTGGACTGTGTTGATTGAATGTAACTTAATTAGTCTTGACCTTGTTAGAGATACATAGGAAAAAGTTTAAGTTATCAAGCAGAGACTAAAAGAAGCTAGTGACAGGCAGAAATCATATGCTGACCTGAAAAGAAAATATATTGAGTACCAGGTGGGTGACAAAGTATTTTTGAAGGTATCTCCCTAGAGAAAAGTGCTCAGATTTGGGGAAAAGGGAAAACTTAGTATGAGATTCATTGGTCCGTATGAAATTCTTCAATGAGTCAGACCAGTAGCTTATAGATTGGCTCTTCCTATGGAATTGGCCAAGCTTCATGACGTGTTTCATGTGTCTATTCTTTGAAGATATTGCTCTGATGAATCTCACAAGTTACAAATTCAAGATATTCAATTGCAGCCAGATTTCACATATAATGAGGAACTGAAGGAAATCCTGGCTAGGGAAATCAGACAATTAAGGAACAAGCAGATCCCTCTGGTCAAAGTACTCTAGCAACATCATGGTGTGCAGGAAGTGACTTGGGAACCAGAGGCATCCATGAGGGAGCAATATCCTCAATTATTTGAATTAGGTATGAATTTTGAGGACGAAATTCTTTAAGGGGGAGAGAATTGTAAGGCCCTTAACATGACCCAACAGTAGCTTATACATTGGCTCTTCCTATGGAATTGGCCAAGCTTCATGATGTGTTTCATGTGTCTATGCTTCAAAGATATCGCTCTGATGAATCTCACAAGTTACAAATTCAAGATATTCAATTGCATCCGGATTTCACATATAATGAGGAACCGAAGGAAATCCTGGCTAGGAAATCAGACAATTGAGGAACAAGCAGATCCCTCTGGTCAAAGTACTCTGGTAGTATCATGGTGTGCAGGAAGTGACTTGGGAACCAGAGGCAGCCATGAGGGAGCAATATCCTCAATTATTTGAATCAGGTATGAATTTCGAGGACGAAATTCTTTAAGGGGGAGAGAATTGTAAGGCCCCTAACATGATCCTAATTGAAATTTCATGTTTTTAGTAGGATTTTTATTTGATTAAAATTAAAATTAAATGAGAATTTCATATAAGTATGGGACAAGGGATAAATTATGTTTTTATTATTTTAATTGCATGAAAATAAAATTTAATAGTGTGGTTTAATATTAAGCAAGGGTATAATTGAAGTATAAAACATTCATTAGGGGTAAATTCGTAATTATGAAATCTTAGGGGTCAATTGACAATTTAAGAATAATGAAGAGGCCAATTTAAGGAAAGGGTTAAATGGTGGGGTTGATTTATGAAATAGACTATTTGATGGGGACAATTTATGGCATGCAAAGAAGTGTATGTCTATAGTGTGACATGCAAAACCTTAAAGGACCAAGAAAGATATTTACATAGCACTATAAATAAGTTGGTTTTAGTAGAATGAAAGAGAAAGGTGATAGTGTTGATGGCACCAAGGGAGAGAATTCATTTTCATCTCCTTCAATCTTATGTTAATCTCTCAATTTACTATAAATTTTTGAAGACAATTGCATGCATGTGGATTGTTCAGGAAAATATTTACATAGATTCATAAGGTATGGTTTAATTCTGGTTATCTTCATCATCTTCTACTTCTTTTACAATCTTTATATGGATTTTGGTTGGGATTAGCTGCTGGAAATGATGGATTAGAGAATGATTTATATTGTAGATAAAGAGGGAGAAAGTAGAAAAGATAAAGGAAAAAGGTTTTGCTAGAGATTAATTAGCTAAAGGGAAGTTAGGCCAAGGTATTGGATTATGGCTACCTTAATGCATGTGAATATGGTTGCTGGAACTTGTTGTGATTAAATTGAATTTGTAGTAATTAAAAGAGAGTTCAGGGCATGAAATATGCATGAAGGGATGAGATGAAAATTCTCACCTAGTGACTGAAAATTTAGTGTAAGTTGTAATAGAGACCTCTAATTGTAACAAATCAAATTTCTGTAGTTATATAAGACATTTTCCTACAAAATTGAAGAAGGAACCTACCTTCAATTCTGCCTCTAGATATTTTTTATGATTTATTGAATTTAGGAGAACTTTTAAATTCGGATTCTCGACCAGGTTGGAGAAAAATAGAGATATCTGTATGTACAATGATCAGAATGACATGAAATTAATTCCTATGAAAAATAGACACATAAATACACATTTTATATGGAGGAAGTAATGCCTAATTTTATTTCTATGTATGTCAAATAATTAGCATGAAATTCGTTGAATTTGTTTGGACTGTTAAGGTACCGATGTTGGTATTTTGGGAATAAGTATTAGTAGAGAAGTCAAAATCTTATTCTGTAAAATTCTCCGTACACTAGATACCTAGCAGTACGTTTTTGATGAAGATATGTTTGCCTAAATCCCTCTTAATTTTATGCTATGAATTTTTATAAGTGACAGTAAACACTATTTCGGTTTTATGAACAGTCTATAGTATTTCTCAAATATCTTGAGGTATGAGCAAGATATTAAGGTGAAATTTGATGATCTGGAAACTAGAAAAATAGGGGAATAATATTGTAGAAGATCATTTAGCCTAAAAATGACATTTTCAAATTGATTTTTGGCTCACAATTTGAGTCCAGAATGCTGCCCAGTGCAGAATTTTAATGTACTTTATCTTATGGTTTTCAATTAATTGAACTAAATACGTGTTTATGTGGTTCAAAATGAATTGGATAGAGCAGGTAATATGACTATCAATACAAGATTATATGTATACATATACATTCACACGTGTACATGGGTAAGGACTTGTGATGAAAATATCTCACATATATTTGTGATGAAATTTGTGTACATGATTGTTTTATGCAATTAATCTTACATATTCATACTCTAATGGTAGAGTGCATTATATTTGAACGTGCACTTATACTGTGAAACAAGAAATACGATATATGACTATGTTCATATGTGATGCCTGAATGATAACATAATGAAGTATATTATTATGATGTTTTATATTCCTATTCACTAGGGATTATGTATTTGTATACATGATTACATATATATACGATATGCTATATTGTAAAGTATTAATGATGAGCACTTGAATAGGTATGATGCATTACTTGATTAACATATCATGATTATGATAATATGAGATATCTAATGATTGTAGGTAAAAAGTAATTGTATCATTAAATGAACTTAGATATGCGATTATGTCATCGTAACAATATAGCTATCATATGATTATACATGTGCAAAATGAACACCATAAGTGTAATCATGATATATGAAAAGAAAGATTAAATAGAGTTTGCCTACAGTTATAGTTCATTTGTGGATAGATAGGCGCCTATAGGGATATTGCAGCTACCACAGTTGACCTTTTTAGGTCCACAGTATAGTTGATCCCGCTGCATCTTACACAATTAATTTGAGTTGTTTCTTGACCCCATTTGGGTCCTTGACCGGTCTATTGTACAGTTGGCCCTGCTAGAGATTAATTGGCTAAAGGGAAGTTAGGCCAAGGTATTGGATTAGGGCTACCTTAATGCATGCGAATATGTTTGCTGGAACTTGTTGTGATTAAATTGAATTTGCAGTAATTAAAAGAGTGTTCAGTGCATGAAATATGCATGAAGGGATGAGATGAAAATTCTCACCTAGTGACTTAAAATTTAGTGTAAGTTGTAATAGAGACCTCTAATTGTAACAAATCAAATTTTTGTAGTTATATAAGACATTTTCCTACAAAATTGACGAAGGAACCTACCTTCAATTCTGCCTCTAGATATTTTTTATGATTTATTGAATTTAGGAGAACTTTTAAATTCGGATTCTCGACCAGGTTGGAGAAAAATAGAGATATCTGTATGTAAAATGATCAGAATGACATGAAATTAATTCCTATGAAAAATAGACACATAAATACACATTTTATATGGAGGAAGTAATGCCTAATTTTATTTCTATGTATGTCAAATAATTAGCATGAAATTCGTTGAATTTGTTTGGACTGTTAAGGTACAGATGTTGGTATTTTTGGCATAAGTATTAGTAGAGAAGTCAAAATCTTATTCTGTAAAATTGTCGGTACACTAGATACCTAGGAGTACGTTTTTTATGAAGATATGTTTGTCTAAATCCCTCTTAATTTTATGCTATGAATTTTTATAAGTGACAGTAAACACTGTTTCGGTTTTATGAACAGTCTATAGTATTTCTCAAATATCTTGAGTTATGGGCAAGATATTAAGGTGAAATTTGATGATCTCGAAACTAGAAAAATAGGGGAATAATATTGTAGAAGATCATTTAGCCTAAAAATGACATTTTCAAATTGATTTTTGGCTCACAATTTGAGTCTAGAATGCTGCCCTGTGCAGAATTTTAATGTACTTTATCTTATGGTTTTCAATTAATTGAACTAAATACGTGTTTATGTGGTTACAAAATGAATTGGATAGAGCAGGTAATATGACTATCAATACAAGATTATATGTATACATATACATTCACACGTGTACATGGGTAAGGACTTGTGATGAAAATATCTCACATATATTTGTGATGAAATTTGTGTACATGACTGTTTTATGCAATTAATCTTACATATTCATACTCTGATGATAGAGTGCATTATATTTGAACGTGCACTTATACTGTGAATCAAGAAATACAATATATGACTATGTTCATATGTAATGCCTGAATGATAACGTAATGAAGTATATTATTATGATGTTATATATTCCTATTCACTAGGGATTATGTATTTGTATACATTATCACATATATATATGATATGCTATATTGTAAAGTATTAATGATGAGAACTTGAATAGGTATGATACATTACTTGATTAACATATCATGATTATGATAATATGAGATATCTAATGATTGTAGCAAAAAAGTAATTGTATCATTAAATGAACTTAGATATGCGGTTATGTCATCGTAACAATATAGCTATCATATGATTTTACATGTGCAAAATGAACACCATAAGTATAAGTATGATATATGAAAAGAAAGATTAAATAGAGTTTGCCTGCAGTTATAGTTCAATTATGGATAGATAAGCGCCTATAGGGATATTGCAGCTACCACAGTTGACCTTTTAAGGTCTACAGTATAGTTGATCATGCTGCATCTTGCACAGCTCATTTGGGTTGCTTCTTGACCCCATTTGGGTCCTTGACCGGTCTATTGTACAGTTGGCCCTGCTAGAGATTAATTGGCTAAAGGGAAGTTAGGCCAAGATATTGGATTAGGGCTTACTTAATGCATGTGAATATGGTTGATGGAACTTTTTGTGATTAAATTGAATTTGTAGTAATTAAAAGAGAGTTCAGTGTATGAAATGTGCATGAAGGGATGAGATGAAAATTCTTACCTAGTGACTGAAAATTTAGTGTAAGTTGTAATAGAGACCTCTAATTGTAACAAATAAAATTTTTGTAGTTATATAAGACATTTTCCTAAAAAATTGAAGTAGGAACCTACCTTCAAATCTGCCTCTAGATATTTTTTATGATTTATTGAATTTAGGAGAACTTTTAAATTCGGATTCTCGACCAGGTTGGGGAAAAATTGAGATATCTATATGTACAGTGATCAGAATTACATGAAATTAATTCCTATGAAAAATAGACACATAAATACACATTTTATGTGCAGAAGGTAATGCCTAATTTCATTTCTATGTATGTCAAATAATTAGCATGAAATTCGTTGAATCTGTTTGGACTGTTAAGGTACAGATGTTGGTATTTTGGGCATAAGTATTAGTAGAGAAGTCAAAATCTTATTCCATAAAATTATGGGTAAACTAGATACCTAGGAGTACGTTTTGGATGCAGATATGTTGGTCTAAATCCCTCTTAATTTATGCTATGAATTTTTATAAGTGACAGTAAATACTGTTTCGGTTTTATTAATAGTCTATAGTATTTCTCAAATATCTTGAGTTAAGGGTAAGATAATAAGGTGCAATTTGATGCTCTGGAAACTAGACAAATAGGGGAATAATATTTTAGAAGATCATTTTGCCTAAAAATGACATTTTCAAATTGATTTATGGCTCACAATTTGAGTCTAGAATGCTGCCCTGTGCAGCTTTTTAATGTACTTTATCTTATCGTTTTCAATTAATTGATCTAAATACATGTTTATGTATTTGTATAGATGATAACATATATATACGGTATGCTATATTGTGAAGTATTAATGATGAATACTTGATTAAGTATGATGCATTACTTGATTAACATATCATGATTATGATAATATGAGATATCTAATGATGGTAGGTAAAAAGTAATTGTATCATTAATTGAACTATTAGTGTAAGCCCTAGCCCCAATACATTGTAATAAAACACTTTAGTTGGTAAATGAGGTATTTGTTTTATCTTTTGTATTCCTGTGCATATCAATTGATAGAACTATCCAAGAATGTCGTTTTGGTTTAAGTTATCATGTGTGAGGCACATGGTTGTAAGACCTTGAAACAAATGAGACTTCATTCTAAACATCCCTAGTCAGTCATTGTTATGGGAATAACAATGAATTAAGACTAGTATGCTCTCTCTGATGTTATGAGCTATGTCTTACGGATCATTAGGACAAGAGTGTCAATCAGAGATCATAGATACATGTTAAAGAACATGGTATCTGGATACGATCTGCTCATGAGAACACTACATGGTATAAGTCATAAGTGTTTCTCATATGCAAGTTTTGTATCAGAGTTCTTAGACCTAAAATCTCTATGAAACTCTTTATGAATTACTGTGTACTTTGACATACACCTAACATGCTCATAATAGAGTGACAAGTACAGGTATGATTGGGTATGTATCTATTCATGTTAGAGAGCATGAGAGAAGTGAAGGGATTACCCCTTTCGATAGGAGAGAAAATATCATCAGCCACTTGATCAGTGAACTGAGAAGTGTATGGCCATACCGAGATGAAATAATGAGTAATCATTATTTATCTGAGAGTTCAGTGTCACTGAAATATTAAAAAAGGAATTAATATATATCAGGATGACTAGTTCCATGCCTTATATTAATTCTGATATTTATGGGTAAGGGACTATGTAAAATTGCATTAGGTCACTAAATGCCATATGCATTTTCATTTAATTTGGAATGCTATAATATCTTGCTAGAGAATATATATAGCCTTTGAATTAATTTATTAATTCATTGCCAATATTAAATGGACCTATAGGATCGCACACAAAGCATTGGGCTTAAAATATTTAAATAGTATATTGGGAATTAATTTGGACTTTTATTTAAAGTCAAATTAATGCATAAAATGGGTAAACAGATTTTTGCCTAAAACAGCTAGGAAAATCTGTAAAAACAGTTTTTTTTGCCTATAACAGCTAGCTATTTTAGGCAAAATTGTCAAGGTGCGATTTTGCCTAAAATAGCTAGCTGTTTTAGGCAAATCTGTCAAACATGTTTTTTGCCTAAAACAACAAATGTGTTAACAGTTGTTACACGAGAAAAATTTATTGGCCTATGCTAGTTTTAATTTCAATTAATTAATTATCTATGTATAATTAAGTTAATTGAGTATTATATTCTAAATTGTATTTAATCAAAATATAATACTTGAGAGGGAATTAATGGGGCCAAAATTTGACAACCAATTAATTCCAAAATAAGTTTATTTTGATTAAATGACTAATGCCATTTAAATTTGAAACCTAATAGAGTTTGAATTAATTTAAATCACTTAATTAGGAAGTGATGGAGGCTGAATATATTCCTAATTCTAAGGGATTTTGGTATGACCTATCTTTCCTAAATTAATGATATAAATTAATTAATTATATTTTTGACAATGTGAACAATTTTTCTCCTTTGCCCGAAATACACAAGGGGAAGAATACTTTCTTGCTTTCTTGTGCTATTGGCATTAATAGCACCTAAAAAAGTGCAAGATCAAGTCTTGTAGCTTCAAACCATTACCTTTACACAATACTTTGAAAGAGAGCTAGCAATCTCTATTTTAAGCCATCTTTCCAAGTGTGTGTGTGAGAATAGAGGGAGTGGCATAAAAGGCTATTCCTTGGCATTGGTGATCAAGATCTAAGGCGGATAAAGTCATCTTAGTTGCTGGTCATCACTAAATTCAAGATTTAAAAGGCATCAAAAGTTGTAAGTTGTAAAAACCCTAAAATTGCATGTTTCGATTCTTGTTATGGAATTGTTTGGCATGTATGATTGTTTTTCATCATTTTTCCGCTGCACGATTACCATGAACATATCATGTCATATTCCATCAGTGGTATCAGAGCCTAAAAATGATTATTTTAGTGCTTTAGATGCATGAAAAATTAATTAAAAATCGTTATTTTAAAAACATGCAATGCTGAAATTTTCTGTTTTGAGTTTTTTGCATTGTTTTGGTGTAAAAACGATTTTAATTGATTAGATAGGTATTATAATTAATATTGATGGAATATGACTTGATATGTTCATGGTAATCATGCAGCGGAAAAACAATAAAAACTAACAGCTTAAAATAGAGATTGCTAGCTCTCTTTTAAGGTATTGTGTAATGGCTATGGTTTGAAGCTACAAAATTTGATTTTTTACTTCTCTTAGGTTGCTATCACTACCCAAGAACACAAGAGAATGAAGAAAAATCCTTTCTCCTTCTGAAAAATTGGGCCAAAAGAATTGAGAGAGAGAGGGATGTAATTCACGCCAAAAGCAAGGTGGCTAGGGTTTCACGGAAAAAATGTTAGCTCACTTAGGGTTTTTATTTCTTTTTAATATATATCCTTATCTTTTGGCAAGTGTTTGATCTGAATTTTACTATCTCAAGATAATTAATTTAACTTCAATCACTTCCTAAAAATAAGTAATATATATTGATTTAAACTCCTTTGAATTTAAAATTCAAATTTGAAATAAAACACAAGACATATAACTAAATGAAATCACTTAATATAAACAATGAGAATGTGCCGAAATTCCTTGATTTCCATCTTGGAATTTCGGCCATCTCATTTATTATTTAAATGATTTAATTTAATTTAAATTCTTTTAGGCTTTAATACTCAATTAACTTAATTAATACAAGATAATTAATTAATTAAAATTAAACCTTGTGGGCTGAATTTTTCTCTCTCATGGACCAAGGTCCAATAGCAATTTTGAAACCCATTACACACATTAATTTGACTTTAATTAATGCCCAATACTTTATTTAAATATTTTAAGTCCAATGCTTTGTGTGCGATCCTATAGGTCCATTTAATGTTGGCAATGAATTAATGAATTAATTCAAAGGCTATATATATTATCTAGCAAGATATTATAGCATTCCAAATTAAATGAAAATGCATATGGCATTTAGTGACCTAATGCAATTTCGCATAGTCCCTTACCCATAAATATCAAAATTAATATAAGGCATGGAACTAGTCATCCTTATATATATTAATTCCATTCTTGATATTACAGTGACACTAAACTCTCAGATAAATAATGATTACTCATTATTTCATCTCGGTATGGCCATACACTTCTTAGTTCACTGATCAAGTGGCTGATGATATTTTCTCTCTTATTAAGAGGGGTAATCGCTTCACTTCTCTCATACTCTCTAACATGAATCAATGAATACCTAAGCATACCCGTACTTGTCACTCTGTTATGAGCACGTTAGGTGTATGTCAAAGCACACAATAATTCATAAAAAGTTTCATAGAGATTTTAGGTCTAAGAACTCCGATACAAAACTTGCATGTGAGAAACACTTATGACTCGTACCATGTAGTGTTCTCATGAGCGGATCGTATCTAGATACCATGTTCTTTAACATGTATCTATGATCCCTGATTGACACTCTTGTCCTAATGATCCGTAAGACAGAACTCACAATATCAGAGAGAGCATACTAGTCTTAATTCATTGTTATTCCCATAAGAATGACTGACTAGGGATATTTAGAATGAAGTCTCATTTGTTTCAAGGTCTTACAACCATGTGCCTCACACATGATAACTTAAACCGAAACAACATTCTTGGATAGTTCTATCAATTGATAACTTAAAGTGTTTTATTACAATGCATTTGGGCTAGGGCTTACACTAACAAATATGACATGTTAATATACTGTCCTAAGATATTCTAGGAGCTGTTAATGGTCGGATTTAATTAATAATACCTGATGGTACATGTTAATATTAAAACTAGGTGCTAGTTGGCATGTTAATTGTTAGTTTAACAACTAGTTTTCAATATTAAATGTAAAAAAAATTTTGGAATGTTTGTAAGTGATTTTTAAAGATTAAATATTAGGTCTGGACATATTTTAAATTTGGTTTTAATTTTGGTCCATGACAATTTAATTGATTAATTTTAAAATCACTTAAAACTATGACTAGTTTGTGTTTGTTACATGTTTAATCAACATTGTTTGTTTTGTTTTGATTAAAATGGTAAAAACACATTTAGATTAGATTGGCACAGAATATTAAATCAATATTTATGACCTTATTTAAATTATTAAATGACTCATAAAATTGATTTAAGTGTTTGTGCATTTTATGGCATTTCATAAGCATTAAACAACTAGTTTTTATTTTTTGTTTGTTTTTGCATGAATGCCGTGTACTATATATGTGTTATTCATGATTTTATATTTTTAATTCATGTTAGCACATATTATATGTATTTTAATGTTTATGGGCTATATGACATAAAATTAAAAATGGAAAAATTGGAAATTATACTATACTTGATTTATAGCACAAATCTAACTAGTTAGTGTTTTGGGCTTTTAAGAGAACTTATTCAATAAGAGGATTTAATCCATTGGGCTTTGGCCCAGGCCCATCACGGGGTCTTCTCTTAAAGGTTCAAGTACACAATTTCCATTATTGGGCTTGGCTAAATTAAATAAAATTGGACTTTATTTTATCCATGAATGTTATGTATATTTATTTGCTTGTTTGGTGTGATGAATGGATATGCATGGTGCATTCATGGGCCCTGGGTTTTGTAATTAAATATGGCCTGCGAGCCATTATATTTTGTTGTAAAAGTTTCATTTATTTCTTAGAATAGAATATACTTGAAGACTTTGTAAATCATGGTAAAGCCCACCGGAGTGGAGAAGCCAAACTCGAAGATTCTTATGTAATAGTATAGAATCTTAGTTGTAGGTTCTTGGGCCCATGTTTGTCATGCTTTACTTTATGCAATTATTTATATATGCATGCTATGTATGGATAACAAAGCGTATGCCATGTAAGCCGTAATAAAATGAATCCCTAAAAATAGTAAGTCACAAAGTTGCCTTCCTAATTCGAAACATGTGAAGGTATCGATCATCGGTTGCGTAGACTAGGAGTCCTAGATGCACCCGATTATCTTTGTGAGGCATGGGTTGTGGATGTAGGTTGGACTTAACATGGGAAGGGATGCCTGGACCTAGGCAACTAATAAATGGGTTTGTGCTATAACATCTTAAGATGTTAGCCCATTTGATCCAAGAGTCATATACGAGGAATGATTGGAGTTTTCCTACCTAAGTAACTTAACTTGTTAGGTGTACAAGCTCAGCTTGACTAATAAGTTGTGAAAAGTGGATCTTTACCCACATTAAATCACTAATGTGAATTATTTAAAGGGATATTAATTCGGTTTGTTAGATCATAAATAAGACCTCATTTAATCTTGCTAAATTTTATTGTAGATTGAAAATGGCATCTTCAAACAACAATTTCTCATTGCGATCGATCCTTGAAAAGGACAAATTGAATGGCACCAATTTCATAGACTGGTCTCAAAACTTAAGAATAATTCTTAAGCAAGAAAACAAGTCGTATTTTTTGGATGCACCCTTGCCTGAAGAACCTGCTAGGAACGCCTCTGCGGTTCAAAAGGAAACTTTTGAGACCAAGAAGAGTGACTCCAATGATGTGACCTGTCTGATGCTGGCCACTATGGTGCTTGACTTGCAAAAGCAATTTATGGACCAAGAGATTTATGCGATCATGGTGCACCTCAAGGAGATGTTCCAAGAGCAAGCTTGTCAAAAGAGGTTCGTGACAACAAAGGCCTTGATTTCTTGTAAGATGGCTGTGGGTACTCCTGTTCGTACCCATGTACTCAAGATGAAAGGGTATCTTGATACTCTTGAGAAGCTTGAGGTATAAGTGCTAAAGGAATTAGCCACTGACTTGATCTTAGGATCATTGACTGATGATTATGATCCATTTGTTATGAATTATAACATGCATGCAATGAACAAGTCAGTCACTGAGCTTCATGGGATGCTTAAGAATGCTGAAGAGAACATTCGAAAGACCAATCCCTTATTGATGGTTCAAGGGGGCATTAAAAAGGGACCCGCTAAGGGAAAGGGAAAGGCAAAACCCAGGAATGACCTGGCTCGGTTCAAGTCAAGTGGGAGTGAACCTTAGGGCCAATCCAAGCCCAAGGAATAGAAGCTCAAAGAGACAGAGAGCACTTTCTTCCATTGCAACAAGATAGGGCATTGGAGGAAGAATTGCGCTCTCTTCAAGGAAGAACAAAAGAAGAATGGAGCCAAGGCATCCAGTTATGGTATTTTTGTTGTTGAAATTAACCATTCTATTTCTACCACTTGGGCATTGGATACCGGTTGTGGTTCTCGCATTTGTTCAAATGTGCAGGGGTTAAGAAATAGGCAGTTACTTGGAAAGAATGTGTTGGATTTTAACAGTTACATGCATCACAAACATGAGCGGAATTTTAAAATTTTTTTAACCATTAAATCTAATCTTGCTATGAATACACAATATAACTATATGAGAATAAGAAAAATCACCTTTGATTTTTGTTGAACAGTTGATTTTACTTTGCATCGGGTTGTCGCAAACCACAATGTCCAAAATCGAACATCTCCAATGAGTAATCCACACTAGAGAGGGGTAAACTGAACCAAAAAATTGGCGTTTAACTACGGCTGGCCGAAATTCACTAGAGCTAACTTAGGAGTTGGCGCAAAAGGGAGAGAGAGATTAAGAGAAAAGACTTTCTTTTTGTTTTAATCACTTAACCCTAATTCTCATTAGTTGGCCTTTTATAGTTAGGTTAAAATTCCAACTCCTTAATGAGATTGGGCTCTTTAAAATTGCTGGAGAATAATTAATTGGGCCTCTGTAATTAATTATAATCATTTGGGCTTAATTAAATCCAAATTTAAATCTTTTCATAAAAGACCATGCACAAAATCCACAAACTAGGCCCTTTGTGCATCCAATTGGATTTAAATACTCAAATGGATTCCAAATCCAACCAAATTAAATATGTGAGTTCCATAACACTTATGTAACATATATAAATTAATTTGGTCCAAGAAAAATCCCTCTATGGCCTTCTGTATGGAGTTGGCGTGTGGCCCTTACAGAATGGCTTCTGCCAACTTTCTTTATTCCTCTGGCCCTTAATAATTACTCCAATGGACCTATAAATTATTATATCAGTCCTATAACACTTATAGTAGTCTTATAACACTTATAAGACAATAATAATTAATCATGAAATACATTATTTCATTTAGATCCAATTTACAGAACATTTCTCAAAAGTTTCGTGGATAATTTTACTTGATCATAATTAATTAAACACTTTAATTAATTATTATCATATTCACTTCTCCTCATTCATAATAATATCAAATATTATTATCCTTGTAATTTTATCATTTTATCTTTTCTCTATATGTGTGTGACCTATTGGGGTCCTGTCCATGTTGGCAGTATAATATGTAATTGTAAGTTTTTCTCAAAACTCACATGATTCAAACTCCATTAAATCATTTTATCAATATCTATTGATATTTTGATACATCATTATACAAGTCATGATTGGCCTCTAGCTAGGCATCATGACTACCCAAATGTCAGGAAAGTCATGTGGTTTGACTGTACCCTTCCATAGAAATTCTCTGTAATCTCATCATTATGAAATTCAGTTTCGGGTTCAATCGGTTGATCATCATCTATATGTGGGTCTTGAACTTCACCAAGTTCAATTTTACTCCCATTGTCCTCTCGTAGGAGAAATTCTCTTTTCAAGAAGACAGCATGCCTTGAAACAAACACCTTTTGTTCTATGGGATGATAGAAATAATATCCAAACGTTTCTTTTGGATATCCCATAAATAAATATTTGTCAGACTTAACATCCAGTTTGTCTGACATTGTCCTCTTCACATAAGTAGGACAACCCCATACTTTCATATGAGAAAGCGTGGGTTTCTTGTTATTCCACATCTCATATGGAGTAACATCAACCGATTTACTAGGAACTCTGTTTAACACATAAATAGCAGTTTCTAGTGCATATCCCCAAAAGGACTTTGGCAAGTCCGCTAGGCTCATCATTGATCGAACCATATCTAATAGTGTTTGATTTCTCCTTTCAGATACACCATTGTGTTGTGGTGTATATGGAGGAGTCCATTGAGATAAAATCCCATTATCTCTAAGATAATCCTGAAACTCTTGACTTAAGTATTCTCCACCTCGATCTGATCTAAGTGTTTTAATACTTTTGCCAAGTTGTTTCTCTACTTCATTTCTGAATTCTTTAAACTTTTCAAATGCTTCTGATTTATATTTCATTAGATAGATATATCCAAACCTGGAATAATCATCTATGAAAGTAATGAAGTAGGAGTAACCTCCTCTGGCATGTGTAGTCATTGGACCACATACATCTGAATGTATTAAGTCCAAAACCATTTTAGCTCGTTCTCCTTTACCAATAAAGGGAGCTTTTGTCATTTTTCCCAATAAACAAGATTCACATGTATCAAATGATTCATAATCAAATGATCCAAATCACCTGACTTTTGTAATTTGGTGATGCGTTTTTCATTTATATGGCCTAAACGATAATGCCATAAGTATGAGGTATTTAAATTATCATGTTTCATTCTCTTGGTATCCATATTATGTACTTCTTTAATTAAATTAGGAACAAATATACCATTCTAAATGATAGCTTTTGCATAAAACATATTGTACTTAAAAATATAACAACATTTGTCCTTTAAAGAAATATCATAATCGTTCATCAAACGACTAAAAGAAATAATACTTTTGGATAAGGATGGAACATAATAACAATTATTTAATTCCAGTACTAATCCACTAGGAAGAGGCAAATAGTAAGTCCCCACAACTGTTGTAGAGGTGTTTTGTCCAGTAGCTGACTGCAAACATATCTCTGCCTTTCCAACTCTTCTAAAGCTTCTAAGCCCCTATAGATCATTACATAAATGAGATCCACATCCGGTATCTAATACCCAAGATTGTTTTGAAGCAATAGGATAAGTATTAATTTCAATCATATGAATACTTGATGTAGAAGCATCAGCTTGCTTCTTCTCCTTGAGAGAATATAGATAGGCCTTGCAGTTACGCTTCCAATGACTATCCTTTCCACAATGGAAGCAAGTTCCTTTGGGATTCTCTTTCTTGGCAACCTTCTTCTTGGAGATCCCACCATTCTTTGGCTGCGCCTTGGTTATCTTCTTCTTCTGCTTCTTGGCTTTAGCAGAAGTAACAACCATGACACTTTTTGGATCCTTCTTAAATGATCCATCAGCTGTCTTGAGCATATTGATTAACTCAGGAATGGATACTTGGATCTTGTTCATGTTGAAATTAAGCACAAAAGGTTCATAACTTGGAGCCAATGAGTACAAGATTAAATCTATGTATGGATCATTATCCATAACATAGCCAAGTCTACTCAAATGCTAATGAATGAGTAGCAGCTGAAGTGCCTTCCACCATTTTGTAGCTAAATAGAGCTCGAGCAATCTCATATTGCTCAGTTCTAGGCTGAGAAGAATAAAGCTTCTCTAGATGCAAAACGATGGTTCTAGCATCCATCGTTTCATGTTGCTTCTGAAGCTCCGAGGACATAGCACCCAGCATCAGACATGCTGCTGCTTCACTATCCTCCATGTATTTTCGAAAAATGCCTTTGATCTCATCAATGGCATCATCTGATGGAAGTGGTGGTGGATCTTTATCCAAGACATAGTGGATCATCTCAGCTATGAGAATAATTCTCACTTGCCTGATCCCGTCAGAAAAGTTATTGCCAACCAGCTTGTTATCCAAGATTGAACGTATATTAATGTTCGACGTGCTCATGATGATGACCTAGTTGTGAAAAAGAAAAGATATGAGAGTATGTTCATATATATGTATGCATTAATAAGGTCTTTAATTAATCCATTTACTCCCACTATTTTATTACGAATTAATAGCCCTCACTATATAATTCGAGAAAACCCGATGGTTTTCTTAGTGGGCCAATATCCAATCCTTGATATGTAATTTGACCTTGACTGTGGTCAACAAGCCAAACTCCATACCCTTGAAAGGTAGGTATCTCTATACCAATTGTGTCTCTACCCAACTATTGGATCATTAGGTTATCAACTCTTGATGCATGCATATCATATATGCATTCCCTAATCTTCCTTCTAGAACCATTAGCCTTGACTGTGGTCAACAAACTAATGGGCTAGCTAAGATGACCCATTTAATTACATTTGAACATATTCGATATAATGTGAGCTTGACTATGGTCAACAACTCACACTATAAAGAACTCTGGTTCTCCTCAAATTAATGGAAGGTTTATATACCTTAGTATTTGTTTGAGGGTTTTAGTTAATTAAGTCTCATCATACATGGTTGGCATACATTGGTATGCATCCTATATCTATCACATAAATATAAGCATAAAAATATGGTATAGTTATGGACTTCACTACATTAATTCCCTCGAGCCAAGAGGGAAATCAAAAGGTCACACCTAGGTAGTATGCATGATTCAAACAAGAAAAATAATTACATTATCTTCAAGCTAGTTGGATCTCCATCCGGCCCATCTTGCTCCTTGAAAATGGTCTTCATCTCTATTTATAATTCTAATCTAAGTAATCTAATTACATATTACAATTTGAAATGAAATACAAACCAAAAACAAGTGGTTGGGACATGAAAGTCCTCATTGGGCCAAAACATGCATAATGCTCAATCACATTGGGCTTTTTCCATAACTATCCATCATGCCAATCATACACCCTTATATGCCTTTCTAATGCATAAAGAAATGGATTACTAACTTTGTTTCAACCTTTGAAATAATATTTTGAGTTATTTTAACGATGTGATCAAATTAGGAAACTTTTTCCATTTTGAAAACTTTCATTTTAGGAAACCTTTTGCATGCATGTGTTCTTTTCTTAATAATCAATCCAATTGATTATTAATTAATTATAAATTGATTATTTAATTAATTAATCATATTAAATTATTAAAATAATCAATTTTGGGCTTAAAACAAATGTAGGCCGAAACCCACAGAAGAAAAACCCTAACTGTGTTCACACACAAACTAGTTTTGTGTCTTTTGGACCATTTGGGCCTTTTTGAATTAGCCAAGCCCACTCCAGCCCTTAAAAACCATTAATAAACTTAATTAATGTTTATAATGTTTAATTTAAATCAGCTCCTTGGGCCTACCAAGTCATTCACTAATTTAAACCAAGTCCGTAAACATAATTAAGCCCATTAAGTGGTTTTAATGGATTAAAATTAATCAAATTAATTTAAGGCCCATTTTAATTAATCCAATTAATTAAAAACACTTTAATATATCATATATATCAGATTTAGAAGATCAAAAGTCGTTCTAACCAAGAACACAACAAGAACACATGAAGAACACCAATTTATCGAACTTTTCGACAAAACTAGTTTTCATGTAAAACTTGTTCGATTTTAATTCCGTTGGATCCTAAGGCTTAATATCACATATTAAACACATAAAATATCATATAAATGATTTTTAAATGGATCCATAAGAAATTAAATTAGAACAGCCCCTACATCACCTAGGGTTTCACGCCAAATCCTAATGGGTTTCACGCCAAACCCTAATTACAATCCTTCAAAAGTTTCGTTTTTGTTTCCACCAAATTTATTTGATCACACATACAACCAGAAATCAATATTTCTCATTCATGAATAATCAAATCTAATATTTTAAAGTTCATGAAATAAATAACTCAAAACAAAACAAAACATATTCCGCAGAAAAATATAGAATTGTATATCCATGGCAAAACCTGGCTCTGATACCATGTTGGATTTTAACGGTTACATGCATCACATACATGAGCAGAATTTTAAAATGTTTTTAACCTTTAGATCTGATCTTGCCACGAATACACAATATAACTATATGAGAATAAGAAAAATCACCTTTGATTTTTGTTGAACAGTTGATTTTACTTCGCATCGGGTTGTCGCAAACCACGGTGTCTAAAATCAAACACCTCCAATGAGTAATCCACACTAGAGAGGGGTAAATTGAACCAACAAATTGGTGTTTAACTAGGGCTGGCCGAAATTTCAAAGAGCTAGCTTAGGAGTTGGCACAAAAGGGAGAGAGAGATTAAGAGAAAAGACTTTCTTTTTGTTTTAATCACTTAACCCTAATTCTCATTAGTTGGCCTTTTATAGTCAGGTTAAAATTCCAACTCCTTAATGAGATTAGGCTCTTTAAAATTGCTGGAGAATTATTAATTGGGCATCTAGAATTAATTATAATCATTTGGGCTTAATTAAATCCAAATTAAATCTTTTCATAAAAGGCCATGCACAAAATCCACAAACTAGGCCCTTTGTGCATCTAATTGGATTTAAATACCCAAATGGATTCCAAATCCAACCCAATTAAATATGTGAGTTCCATAACACTTATGTAACATATATAAATTAATTTGGTCCAAGAAAAAGCCCTCTATGCCCTTCTGTATGGAGTTGGCGTGTGGCCCTTACAGAATGGCTTTCGCCAAGTTTCTTTATTCCTCTGGCCCTTAATAATTCCTCCAACGGACCTATTAATTATTATATCAGTCCTATAACACTTATAGTAGTCTTATAACACTTATAAGACAATAATAATTAATCATGAAATACATTATTTCATTTAGGTCCAATTTAAATAACATTTCTCAAAAGATTCGCGGATAATTTTACTTGATCATAATTAATTAAACTCTTTAATTAATTATTATTATATTCACTTCTCTTCCTTCATAATAAGATCAAATATTATTATCCTTGTCATTTTACCATTTTATCCTTTCTCTATATGTGTGTGACCTATTGGGTTCCTGTCTATGTTGGCAATATAATATGTAATTGTAAGTTTTTCTCAAAACTCACATGATTCAAACTCCTTTAAATCATTTTATCAATCTCTATTGATATTTTGATACATCATTATACAAGTCATGATTGGCCTCTAGCTAGGCATCATGACCACCCAAATGTCAGGAAAGTCATGTGGTTTGACTATACCCTTCCATAGAAACAGTTGTTGGATTTTAACGGTTACATACATCACATACATGAGCGGAATTTTAAAATTTTTTAGCCATTAGTTCTGATCTTGCCATGAATACACAATATAACTATATGAGAATAAGAAAAATCACCTTTGATTTTTGTTGAACAGTTGATTTTACTTCGCACCGGGTTGTCGCAAACCACAATGTCCAAAATCGAACACCTCCAATGAGTAATCCACACTAGAGAGGGGTAAATTGAACCAACAAATTGGTGTTCGGCTAGGGCTGGCCGAAATCCAAGAGGGTAGCAATGGAAGTGGCGCAAAAGGGAGAGAGAATTAAGAGAAATAGACTATCCTTTTGTTTTAATTACTTTACCCTAATTCTCATTAGTTGGCCTTTTATAGTTAGGCTAAAATTCCAACTCCTTAATGAGATTGGGCTCTTTAAAATTGCTGGAGAATTATTAATTGGGCCTCTGGAATTAATTATAATCATTTGGGCTTAATTAAATCCAAATTATATCTTTTCATAAAAGACCATGCACAAAATCCACAAACTAGGCCCTTTGTGCATCTAATTGGATTTAAATACCCAAATGGATTCCAAATCCAACCAAATTAAATATGTGAGTTCCATAACACTTATGTAACATATATAAATTAATTTGGTCCAAGAAAAAACCCTCTAAGCCCTTCTGTATGGAGTTGGCGTGTAGCCCTCTTCTGGAGGGCTTCCTCCAACTTCTTCATTCCTTTGGCCATTTATAATTTCTCCAATGGTCCAATTAATTATTATATCAATCCTATAATACTTATAGTAGTCTTATAACACTTATAAGACAATAATAATTAGTCATGAAATACATTATTTCATTTAGATCCAATTTACAGAACATTTCTCAAAAGTTCCGCGGATAATTTTACTTGATCATAATTAATTAAACTCTTTAATTAATTATTATCCTATTCTCCTCTCTACCTTTATAATAATATCAAATATTATTATCCTTGTCATTTTACCATTTTACCCTTTTCTCTATATGTGTGTGACCTATTGGGTTCCTGTCCATGTTGGCAGTATAATATGTAATTGTGAGTTCTATTTAAAACTCACATGATTTAAAATCCTTTAAATCATTTTATCAATCTCTATTGATATTTTGATATCGTGATTATACAAGTCATGATTGGCCTCTAGCTAGGCATCATGACTACCCAAATGTCAGGAAAGTCATGTGATTTGACTGTACCCTTCCATAGAAACAGTTGTTGGATTTTAACGGTTACATGCATCACATACATGAGCAGAATTTTAAAATTTTTTAACCATTAGTTCTGATCTTGCCATGAATACGCAATATAACTATATGAGAATAAGAAAAATCACCTTTGATTTTTGTTGAACAGTTGATTTTACTTCGCACCGGGTTGTAGCAAACCACAGTGTCCAAAATCGAACACCTCCAATGAGTAATCCACACTAGACAGGGGTAAATTGAACCAATAAATTGGTGTTCAAATAGGGCTGGCCGAAACCCAAGAGGCTAGCAATGGAAGTGACGCAAAAGGGAGAGAGAATTAAGACAAATAGAATTTCCTTTTGTTTTAATTACTTAACCCTGATTCTTATTAGTTGGCCTTTTATAGTTAGGTTAAAATTCCAACTCCTTAATGAGATTGGGCTCTTTAAAATTTCTGGAGAATTATTAATTGGGCCTCTGGAATTAATTATAATTATTTGGGCTTAATTAAATCCAAATTAAATCTTTTCATAAAAGACCATGCACAAAATCCACAAACTAGGCCCTTTGTGCATCTAATTAGATTCAAATACCCAAATGGATTCCAAATCCAACCAAATTAAATATGTGAGTTCCATAACACTTATGTAACATATATAAATTAATTTGGTTCAAGAAAAAGCCCTCTAAGCCCTTCTGTATGGAGTTGACGTGTAGCCCTCTTCTGGAGAGCTTCCTCCAACTTCTTCATTCCTTTGGCCCTTTATAATTTCTCCAATGGTCCTATTAATTATTATATCAGTCCTATAGTACTTATAGTAGTCTTATAACACTTATAAGACAATAATAATTAGTCATGAAATACATTATTTCATTTAGATCCAATTTACAGAACATTTCTCAAAAGTTCCGCGAATAATTTTACTTGATCATAATTAATTAAACTCTTTAATTAATTATTATCATATTCTCCTCTCTACCTTTATAATAATATCAAATATTATTATCCTTGTCATTTTACCATTTTACCCTTTTCTCTATATGTGTGTGACCTATTGGGTTCCTGTCCATGTTGGCAGTATAATATGTAATTGTGAGTTCTATTTAAAACTCACATGATTTAAACTCCTTTAAATCATTTTATCAATCTCTATTGATATTTTGATACATCATTATACAAGTCATGATTGGCCTCTAGCTAGGCATCATGACTACCCAAATGTCAGGAAAGTCATGTGGTTTGACTGTACCCTTCCATAGAAACAGTTGTTGGATTTTAACGGTTACATGCATCACATACATGAGCGGAATTTTAAAATTTTTTAACCATTAGTTCTGATCTTGCCATGAATACACAATATAACTATATGAGAATAAGAAAAATCACCTTTGATTTTTGTTGAACAGTTGATTTTACTTCGCACCGGGTTGTCGCAAACCACGGTGTCCAAAATCGAACACCTCCAATGAGTAATCCACACTAGAGAGGGGTAAATTGAACCAACAAATTGGTGTTCAACTAGGGCTGGCCGAAATCCAAGAGGGTAGCAATGGAAGTGGCGCAAAAGGGAGAGAGAATTAAGAGAAATAGACTATCCTTTTGTTTTAATTACTTTACCCTGATTCTCATTAGTTGGCCTTTTATAGTTAGGCTAAAATTCCAACTCCTTAATGAGATTGGGCTCTTTAAAATTGCTGGAGAATTATTAATTGGGCCTCTGGAATTAATTATAATCATTTGGGCTTAATTAAATCCAAATTATATCTTTTCATAAAAGACCATGCACAAAATCCACAAACTAGGCCCTTTGTGCATCTAATTGGATTTAAATACCCAAATGGATTCCAAATCCAACCAAATTAAATATGTGAGTTCCATAACACTTATGTAACATATATAAATTAATTTGGTCCAAGAAAAAACCCTCTAAGCCCTTCTGTATGGAGTTGGCGTGTAGCCCTCTTCTGGAGGGCTTCCTCCAACTTCTTCATTCCTTTGGCCATTTATAATTTCTCCAATGGTCCAATTAATTATTATATCAATCCTATAATACTTATAGTAGTCTTATAACACTTATAAGACAATAATAATTAGTCATGAAATACATTATTTCATTTAGATCCAATTTACAGAACATTTCTCAAAAGTTCCGCGGATAATTTTACTTGATCATAATTAATTAAACTCTTTAATTAATTATTATCCTATTCTCCTCTCTACCTTTATAATAATATCAAATATTATTATCCTTGTCATTTTACCATTTTACCCTTTTCTCTATATGTGTGTGACCTATTGGGTTCCTGTCCATGTTGGCAGTATAATATGTAATTGTGAGTTCTATTTAAAACTCACATGATTTAAAATCCTTTAAATCATTTTATCAATCTCTATTGATATTTTGATATCGTGATTATACAAGTCATGATTGGCCTCTAGCTAGGCATCATGACTACCCAAATGTCAGGAAAGTCATGTGATTTGACTGTACCCTTCCATAGAAACAGTTGTTGGATTTTAACGGTTACATGCATCACATACATGAGCAGAATTTTAAAATTTTTTAACCATTAGTTCTGATCTTGCCATGAATACGCAATATAACTATATGAGAATAAGAAAAATCACCTTTGATTTTTGTTGAACAGTTGATTTTACTTCGCACCGGGTTGTAGCAAACCACAGTGTCCAAAATCGAACACCTCCAATGAGTAATCCACACTAGACAGGGGTAAATTGAACCAATAAATTGGTGTTCAAATAGGGCTGGCCGAAACCCAAGAGGCTAGCAATGGAAGTGACGCAAAAGGGAGAGAGAATTAAGACAAATAGAATTTCCTTTTGTTTTAATTACTTAACCCTGATTCTTATTAGTTGGCCTTTTATAGTTAGGTTAAAATTCCAACTCCTTAATGAGATTGGGCTCTTTAAAATTTCTGGAGAATTATTAATTGGGCCTCTGGAATTAATTATAATTATTTGGGCTTAATTAAATCCAAATTAAATCTTTTCATAAAAGACCATGCACAAAATCCACAAACTAGGCCCTTTGTGCATCTAATTAGATTCAAATACCCAAATGGATTCCAAATCCAACCAAATTAAATATGTGAGTTCCATAACACTTATGTAACATATATAAATTAATTTGGTTCAAGAAAAAGCCCTCTAAGCCCTTCTGTATGGAGTTGACGTGTAGCCCTCTTCTGGAGAGCTTCCTCCAACTTCTTCATTCCTTTGGCCCTTTATAATTTCTCCAATGGTCCTATTAATTATTATATCAGTCCTATAGTACTTATAGTAGTCTTATAACACTTATAAGACAATAATAATTAGTCATGAAATACATTATTTCATTTAGATCCAATTTACAGAACATTTCTCAAAAGTTCCGCGAATAATTTTACTTGATCATAATTAATTAAACTCTTTAATTAATTATTATCATATTCTCCTCTCTACCTTTATAATAATATCAAATATTATTATCCTTGTCATTTTACCATTTTACCCTTTTCTCTATATGTGTGTGACCTATTGGGTTCCTGTCCATGTTGGCAGTATAATATGTAATTGTGAGTTCTATTTAAAACTCACATGATTTAAACTCCTTTAAATCATTTTATCAATCTCTATTGATATTTTGATACATCATTATACAAGTCATGATTGGCCTCTAGCTAGGCATCATGACTACCCAAATGTCAGGAAAGTCATGTGGTTTGACTGTACCCTTCCATAGAAACAGTTGTTGGATTTTAACGGTTACATGCATCACATACATGAGCGGAATTTTAAAATTTTTTAACCATTAGTTCTGATCTTGCCATGAATACACAATATAACTATATGAGAATAAGAAAAATCACCTTTGATTTTTGTTGAACAGTTGATTTTACTTCGCACCGGGTTGTCGCAAACCACGGTGTCCAAAATCGAACACCTCCAATGAGTAATCCACACTAGAGAGGGGTAAATTGAACCAACAAATTGGTGTTCAACTAGGGCTGGCCGAAATCCAAGAGGCTAGCAATGGAAGTGGCGCAAAAGGGAGAGAGAATTAAGAGAAATAGACTTTCCTTTTGTTTTAATTACTTAACCCTGATTCTTATTAGTTAGCCTTTTATAGTTAGGTTAAAATTTCAACTCCTTAATGAGATTGGGCTCTTTAAAATTGCTGGAGAATTATTAATTGGGCCTCTGGAATTAATTATAATTATTTGGGCTTAATTAAATCTAAATTAAATCTTTTCATAAAAGACCATGCACAAAATCCACAAACTAGGCCCTTTGTGCATCTAATTGGATTTAAATACCCAAATGGATTCCAAATCCAACCAAATTAAATATGTGAGTTCCATAACACTTATGTAACATATATAAATTAATTTGGTTCAAGAAAAATCCCTCTAAGCCCTTCTGTATGGAGTTGGCGTGTAGCCCTCTTCTGGAGGGCTTCCTCCAACTTCTTCATTCCTTTGGCCCTTTATAATTTCTCCAATGGTCCTATTAATTATTATATCAGTCCTATAATACTTATAGTAGTCTTATAATACTTATAAGACAATTATAATTAATCATGAAATACATTATTTCATTTAGGTCAAATTTACAGAACATTTCTCAAAAGTTTCGCGGACAATTTTATTTGATCATAATTAATTAAACTCTTTAATTAATTATTATCATATTCTCCTCTCTACCTTTATAATAATATCAAATATTATTATCCTTGTCATTTTACCATTTTACCCCTTTTCTCTATATGTGTGTGACCTATTGGGTTCCTGTCCATGTTGGCAGTATAATATGTAATTGTGAGTTCTATTTAAAACTCACATGATTTAAACTCCTTTAAATCATTTTATCAATCTCTATTGATATTTTGATACATCATTATACAAGTCATGATTGGCCTCTAGCTAGGCATCATGACTACACAAATGTCAGGAAAGTCATGTGGTTTGACTGTACGATTCCATAGAAACAGTTGTTGGATTTTAACGGTTACATGCATCACATACATGAGCGGAATTTTAAAATTTTTTAACCATTAGTTCTGATCTTGCCATGAATACACAATATAACTATATGAGAATAAGAAAAATCACCTTTGATTTTTGTTGAATAGTTGATTTTACTTCGCACCGGGTTGTCGCAAACCACAGTGTCCAAAATCGAACACCTC
The DNA here is from genome assembly GCA_037975025.1 of Excoecaria agallocha. Lineage (NCBI taxonomy): Eukaryota > Viridiplantae > Streptophyta > Magnoliopsida > Malpighiales > Euphorbiaceae > Excoecaria > Excoecaria agallocha. The sequence goes on from CM075819.1 coordinate 28,329,486, forward strand.
CAATGAGTAATCCACACTAGAGAGGGGTAAATTGAACCAAAAAATTGGTGTTCAACTAGGGCTGGCCAAAATCCAAGAGGCTAGCAATGGAAGTGGCGTAAAAGGGAGAGAGAATTAAGAGAAATAGACTTTCCTTTTGTTTAAATTACATAACCCTAATTCTCATTAGTTGGCCTTTTATAGTTAGGTTAAAATTCCAACTCCTTAATGAGATTGGGCTCTTTAAAATTGCTGGAGAATTATTAATTGGGCCTCTAGAATTAATTATAATCATTTGGGCTTAATTAAATCCAAATTAAATCTTTTCATAAAAGACTATGCACAAAATCCACAAACTAGGCCCTTTGTGCATCTAATTGGATTTAAATACCCAAATGGATTCCAAATCCAACCAAATAAAATATGTGAGTTCCATAACACTTATGTAACATATATAAATTAATTTAGTCCAAGAAAAAGCCCTCTAAGCCCTTCTGTAAGGAGTTGGCGTGTAGCCCTCTTTTGGAGGGCTTCCTCCAACTTCTTCATTCCTTTGGCCCTTTATAATTTCTCCATTGGTCCTATTAATTATTATATCAGTCCTATAATACTTATAGTAGTCTTATAACACTTATAAGACAATAATAATTAATCATGAAATACATTATTTCATTTAGGTCCAATTTACAGAACATTTCTCAAAAGTTCTGCGGACAATTTTATTTGATCATAATTAATTAAACTCTTTAATTAATTATTATCATATTCTCCTCTCTACCTTTATAATAATATCAAATATTATTATCTTTGTCATTTTACCATTTTACCCTTTTTTCTATATGTGTGTGACCTATTGGGTTCTTGTCCATGTTGGCAGTATAATATGTAATTGTGAGTTCTATTTAAAACTCACATGATTTAAACTCCTTTAAATAATTTTATCAATCTCTATTGATATTTTGATACTTCATTATACAAGTCATGATTGGCCTCTAGCTAGGCATCATGACTACCCAAATGTCAGGAAAGTCATGTGGTTTGACTGTACCCTTCCATATAAACAGTTACCATGTAATTACTCCTTTCACCACTCTTATCTCAATTAGATTCTGAGTATGGATTTCTGTCAACTCATATAAATCTAATTATGTATGTTCTATTAATTCAACCATTGTTCCTAAAATGCCCTTCATGGATCTCCATCCATCTCGGCATATTACTCTGGCCAGAGATTCTCTGAACCAGGAAATTATAGAATCATGCGAGATAACTTCCCTTGTTAAATCTGGGATGGTGAATCCTTTGTCAATCACTCAACTCTCTTCAACTAGCTCATGATATACCCAGTCTCCTAACTATGTTCACTCCCAGTTGGAAGTAATCAGTTATGGAGTCAAAGTATACCACTTGCTACTTAAGATAACTTTGGTGATCTCAAGTCTAAGGATACTTGCACAACTGCTATGAAGAGATTCCTCACTGACATAGATTTAATATCCATATGAGGATTCTCTTTGCAGGTATCCAATGAACTTGTTCCTCTAACAAGCATCCACATGTTAGCTTTGATTATCATCCATAATCACAATTATGAGAATCATTGCTTGAACCATTCAAGAAGCATAACATGTGCTAGTCTGTCCGAATTAACAATGTCCTATCTTGTTAATTCTATGACTAGGGATATTTAAATATTAACACATTTGCATGCGATAGACATCTCACATCATGAACACCTTCATGATTGCCTTTGCTCTGTGTTTATAATATCTAGGACTTCATTTATTAATTTAAGATTTACAAACTCATGTATTCAAACACAGCATTAATAAATGAATGATGCCTTTTATTAAGAATATAAATTTCATACATATGAAAAACATCCCTATTACATGGGCTCTAGGGCATACTCTCTAACAATCTCCCACCTGCACTAGAGCCAATCACTCATATGTCTAAAACCTTTCTATTTATATGGTGATCATGCTTTATCTGGGAAAGTGCCTTAGTGAGGGGATCCGCCACATTGTCGTCTGTGGGAACCCTTTCTATTTTCACATCATTTCTAGCTACTATTTCCCTTATGAGACGGTAGCGACTGAGAACATGTTTGGATCGCTGATGAGACCGTGGTTCCTTTGCTTGCACAATTGCTCCATTGTTGTCACAATATAAAGGAATCAGATCAACAATGTTAGGCACCACTCCTAGTTCGGTTATGAACTTTTTGATCCAGACTGCTTCTTTGGTTGCTTCTGAAGCAGCAATGTACTCAGCTTCAATCGTGGAATCAGCAGTTGTTTCTTGTTTGGATCTTTTCCAACTAACTGCTCCTCCTCCCATTATGAACACATAACCAGATTGTGATTTACAATCATCTTTGTCAGATTGGAAGCTGGCATTTATATACCCGTTTACTTCCAAACTGCCCTCTCCATATACCAAGAATATATCCTTAGTCCTTTTCAAGTACTTAAGAATATTCTTGACAGCTGCCCAATGTTCCTCTCCAAAATTGGATTGGAATCTACTTGTGACACTCAAAGCAAATGCTACATCTGGACGTGTACATAACATAGCATACATGATAGAACCAATTGCAGATGCATATGGTATTCTATTCATGCTCTCTCTATCCTCTAGTGTTTGTGGACACAAAGACTTAGAAAGGTGTTTCCCATGCACCATGGGTATAAACCCTTTCTTAGAGAGATCCATATTGAACCTCTTCAATACTTTATCTATATATGTACTCTGAGAAAGACCTAGCAACCTATTTGATCTATCTCTATAGATCCTTATTCCCATAATATAGGATGCTTTTCCAAGGTCTTTCATGGAGAATTGCTTAGATAACCATATTTTAACAGATTGGAGAAGAGAAATGTCATTTCCCATGATCAATATGTCATCTACATATAGAACTAGGAAGACAATTGCACTCCCATTGACCCTTTTATAAACACAAGGTTCATCTTCATTCTGTGAGAAACCAAACTCTTTGATTGTCTAATTGAATCGTATGTTCCAGCTCCTAGAGGCTTGCTTCAATCCATAAATGGATCTTTGAAGCTTGCATATCTTTTCGCCATTTCCTTATGTGAATCCTTCTGGTTGTGTCATATACACATCCTCAGAAAGATTTCCATTAAGGAAAGCTGTCTTCACATCCATTTACCAAATCTCATAATCATAATGAGCTGCAATGGCTAAAAGTATTCTTATAGACTTAAGCATCGCTACAGGAGAAAAAGTTTCGTCATAGTCAATCCTTCTTTTTTACGATAACCTTTTGCTACTAAGCGAGCTTTATAGGTAACTATATTACCTTCCATGTCAGTCTTCTTTTTGAAGACCTATTTGCACCTTATAGGTTTTATCCCTTCAGGTGGTTGAGTCAAAGTCCATACTTTATTCTCATATATGGAGTCCATTTTGGACTGCATAGCCTTAAGCCATAAATCACGTTCTGAACTGTTCAAAACTTCTTGATAGCATGTAGGCTCATTGTCCTCTACTACAGTTATGCCTTTATCCGAATCAACGTGAAATCCATATCTCACAGGGATAGAACGCATCCTAGTAGATCTTCTAGGATTTTGTGTATAATCAGGTTCAACTGTAATCTCATCATTATGAAATTCAGTTTCGTGTTCAATCGGTTGATCAACTTCTATTTGTGGGTCTTGAACTTCACCAAGCTCAATTTTACTCCCACTGTCCTCTCGTAGGAGAAATTCTCTTTCCAAGAAGATAGCATGCCTTGAAACAAACACCTTTTGTTCTAAGGGATGATAGAAATAATATCCAAACGTTTCTTTTGGATATCCCACAAATAAACATTTATCAGACTTAACATCCAGTTTGTCTGACATTATCCTCTTCACATAAGCAGGACAGCCCCATGCTTTCATATGAGAAAGCGTGGGTTTCTTGTTATTCCACATCTCATATGGAGTAACATCAACCGATTTACTAGGAACTCTGTTTAACACATAAACAGCAGTTTCTAGTGCATATCCCCAAAAAGACTTAGGCAAGTCCGCTGGGCTCATCATTGATCGAACCATATCTAATAGTGTACGATTTATCCTTTCAGATACACCATTGTGTTGTGGTGTATATGAAGGAGTCCATTGAGATAAAATCCCATTATCTCTAAGATAATCCTGAAACTCTTGACTTAAGTATTCTCCACCTCGATCTGATCTAAGTGTTTTAATACTTTTGCCAAGTTGTTTCTCTACTTCATTTCTGAACTCTTTGAACTTTTCAAATGCTTCAGACTTATATTTCATTAGATAGATGTATCCAAACCTGGAATAATCATCTATGAAAGTAATGAAGTAGGAGTAACCTCTTCTGGCATGTGTAGTCATTGGACCACATACATCTGAATGTATTAAGTCCAAAACCATTTTAGCTCGTTCTCCTTTACCAATAAAGGGAGCTTTTGTCATTTTTCCCAATAAACAAGATTCACATGTATCAAATGATTCATAATCAAATGATCCCAAATCACCTGACTTGTGTAACTTGGTCATGCGTTTTTCATTTATATGGCCTAAACGACAATGCCATAAGTATGAGGTTTTCAGAGTATCATATTTCACTATCTTGGTATTCACATTATGTACTTCTTTAATTAAATCAAGAACAAATATAACATTCTCAATGATAGCTTTTGCATAAAACATATTGTTCTTAAAAATGTAACAACATTTATCCTTCAAAGAAATATCATAATCGTTCATCAAACGACTGAAAGAAATAATACTTTTAGATAAGGCTGGAACATAATAACAATTGTTTAATTCTAGTACTAATCCACTAGGAAGAGGCAAATAGTAAGTGCCCACAACTGTTGTAGAGATGTTCTATCCAGTAGCTGACTGCAAACATATCTCTGCCTTTCCAACTCTTCTAAAGCTTCTAAGCCCCTGTAGATCATTACATAAATGAGATCCACATCCGGTATCTAATACCCAAGATTGTTTAGAAGCAATAGAATAAGTATTAATTTCAATCATATGAATACCTGAAGTAGATGCAACAGCTTGCTTCTTCTCCTTAAGAGAATCTAGATAGGCCTTGCAGTTACGCTTCCAATGACCATCTTTTCCACAATAGAAGCAAGTTCCTTTGGGATTCTCTTTCTTGGCAACCTTCTTCTTGGAGATCCCACCATTCTTTGGCTGCGCCTTGGTTATCTTTTTCTTCTTCTGCTTCTTGCCTTTAGCAGATGTGACAACCATGACACTTTTTGGATCTTTCTTAAATGATCCATCAGTTGTCTTGAGCATGTTGATTAACTCAGGAATGGATACTTGGATCTTGTTCATGTTGAAGTTAAGCACAAAAGGTGCATAACTTGGAGCCAACGAGTACAAGATTAAATCTATGTATAGATCATTATCCATAACATAGCCAAGTCTACTCAAATGCTCAATATACCCATACATCTTCAATGCATGAGCAGCAGCTGAAGTGGCTTCCACCATTTTGCAACTAAATAGAGCTCGAGCAATCTCATATTGCTCAGTTCTAGCCTGAGAAGAATAAAGCTCCTCTAGATGCAAAACGATGGTTCTAGCATCCATCATTTCATGTTGCTTCTGAAGCTCCGAGGACATAACACCCAGCATCAGACATGCTGCTGCTTCACTATCCTCCATGTATTTTCGATAAATGCCTTTGATCTCATCAATGGCATCATCTGATGGAAGTGGTGGTGGATCTTTATCCAAGACATAATGGATCTTTTCAGCCCTGAGAACAATTCTCACTTGCCTGATCCAGTTAGAATAGTTGTTGCCAACCAGCTTGTTATCCAAGATTGATCGCATATTAATGTTTGATGTGCTTATGATGATGACCTAGATGTGAAAAAGAAAAGATATGAGAGTATGTTCATATATATGTATGCATTAATAAGGTTTTTAATTAATCCATTTACTCCCACTATTTTATTGCGAATTAATAGCCCTCACTATATAATCCGAGAAAACTCGATGGTTTTGTTAGTGGGCCAATATCCAATCCTTGATATGTAATTTGACCTTGACTGTGGTCAACAAGCCAAATTCCATACCCTTGAAAGGTAGGTATCTCTATACCATATAGTGAGGGCTAGAACAATGCCCTTTTCTGAAATTTTATGTCCTAAAACAATGCCCTCTCTAACCATGAAATGACATTTTTCCCAATTTAGCACAAGGTTAGTTTCTTGACATCTCTTTAAAACCAATGCTAGATTACGCAAACAAGACTCAAAATCATGCCCATAAATAGTGAAATCATCCATAAAAACTTCCATAAATTTTTCAATGAAATCATGAAATATGGCCATCATGCATCGTTGAAATGTGGCGGGTGCATTACAAAGACAAAAAGGCATTCTCCTATATGCAAATGTTCCATATGGACATGTAAACGTGGTCTTTTCTTGATCTTCTGGGGCTATAGGTATTTGCATGTACCCCGAATATCCATCTAGGAAACAATAAAATTTATTTTCTGCCAATCTTTCTAGCATTTGATCAATAAAGGGCAATGGGAAATGATCTTTTCTAGTGGCCTTATTTAATCTTCTATAATCAATGCATACTCTCCATCCCGTTACTGTGCGTGTAGGAATTATTTCATTATTTTCATTTGTTACTACAGTCATTCCTCCCTTTTTAGGCACACATTGAACAGGACTAACCCAACTACTATCAGAGATAGGATAGATAATACCTGCATCAAGTAGTTTCAATACCTCTTTCTTTACTACCTCTTGCATAGTTGGGTTGAGCCTTCTTTGAGGTTGTACTACTGGCTTAAAATTGTCCTCCATGGGTATGCGATGCGTACAATAGCTTGGGCTAATTCCTTTTAAATCGGATGTTGCCCAACCTATTGCTCCTTTATGTTTTTTTAGCACTCCAATGAGCATTTCTTCTTCCAAATCTGTCAACAAAGATGAAATAATGACCGGATTAGCATTATCACTTAAAAACACATATTTCAAATGAGATGGAAGTATTTTATGTTCAGGGTCTCCCTTAGGAGGGGATGGTTCATCCTCCTCTTCCTTATCCTCACTGTGCTCTTGTTCCAAAATTTGTATCAATTGCTTCTCCTTTGTGTCTAACTCATCCATTCTTTTTGGATGCATTAAGCAATTTTGAAGCTTGTCCTTGAGAATGATTTCCTCTTGCTTTGCGTTGGCACATTCTTGAACCTCATCAATAAAGTAGATAGATTCTTCAAAATCATATGAATGGTGTTTTAAAATTTTATTAACATTAAAAATCATTTCCTCCTCATTAAATCTTAAAGTAACTGTTTGTCCATGGACATCAATTAAAGCTCATGCTGTGTTCAAGAATGGCCTCCCCACAATTAAAGGTACTTTTCTATCCTCTTCCATGTCCATCAACACAAAATCTACTGGGAATATAAAATTTCCTACTTTAACTAACAAGTCTTCAATGATTCCCTTTGGCTTTTTTACCGATCTATCCGCCAATTGAAGCGTCATTCGGGTTTCCTTCAAATCACCTAGATTAAATTTCCTGCAAATTGAATAAGGCATTAGATTAATACTAGCACCCAAATCGCATAAAGCATTACCAACAAAATTTCTCCCTAGTTCACAAGGCAATGTAAAACTACCTATATCTTCCAATTTTTCGGGAATTTTGTTAGTTAATATAGCACTACAATTACCGGATAATTGAATCGTTCCTATGCCTTCTAGCTTTTTCTTATTAGTGCATAACTCTTTCATGAATTTAGCGTATTTAGGCATGTGTAGCAAAGTTTCGGCAAATGGCAAATTTATATACAGCTTTTTAAACATGTCTAAAAATCGACTTAATTGCTCATTTTATTTCTCTTTCCTAGCTAGAACAGGAAAAGGTAATTGAGACTCATCAAGAACAGTGGAAACAAGTTTTTCTTTACCTTTACCCTTCTCGACCTTAGGAGGCACTTCTTCACTACTTTTAGAATTAGAAATACTTACCTTCGTTGTCGGTTCCACCTTTTTAGAAGCATTCTTACCAAATTCAGTCTCCTCTAGTTCCTTCCCACTCCTTAAAGTGATTGCTTTGGCTTCTTCCTTTGGATTACGGTCAACATTTGATGGAAATGTTCCTTGAGTTCGGTTTGACAAAGAAGAAGCAAGCTGTCCCATTTGGTTCTCTAAGTTCCTAATGGATGCCTCTTGATTTCTCATCCAAATATCTTGTGCTTTCCATCTAGCATCTTGACTAGCTAAGATGGAATTTTGGGAAGCCATGAAATTTGCAATCATCTCCTCAATGTTGGATTTCTTATCTTGTGGAGGGGGAGGTTGAGTTTTTTGAAAAACCGGTGGTTGGTGGTATGCTTGAGATGGGTATTGGTTAGGGTAGTGTGGTGGAGCTTGGTTTTGGTATGGGATGTGATTATTGGATCTAGGGTTGTGATTAAATAGGGTTCTCGGGTTTGGATTAGAAGAAGTAGTACCTTGGTTACCTTCTCTCCATGAGAAATTTGGATGGCTTCTCCATCCCGGATTGTATGTGTTGCTATATGGATTCAAGGCATTCACTTCTTCCACCATATTTTCAGCATTCTTCATCCCCAAAGGTCCTGAAATCCCTGCATAAGAATCAATTTCATGAGACAACATAGAGACATTTTTAGATTTAAGCTCATTAATATCTTTTAAATGTCTTTTTTCCATTAATTCCAATTGAGCTTTTAACATGGCAATTTCATCAACATTATGAACTCCCTGTTTCTTTTGAGTTGCTCTAGAGCTTGCCCATTGAGCATCATTGGTGGCCATCTCATCAAGGAGTAGAAATGCGTCCTCGGAAATTTGATTCATGAAGCTTCCATTGGAGGCTGCATCTAGCAAAGATCTTGTTGATGGATGAGCACCTGCATAAAAAATATGCATCAATTGAAAAATAGGAACTTCATGATGAGGACAACTTTTCAAGAGTCTTCTAAATCTTTCCCAAGCTTCATGGAATGGTTCCTCATAGAACTGCTAAAAATCACTAATTTGTTTCCTAATGAGGGCGGTCTTAGTAGGTGGGAAAAACTTGCAAAGAAATTTCTCTTGCATTTGTTGCCAAGAGTGGATGGATTGATTTGGTAGCATTTAAAGCCAATCCCTAGCTTTTCCTATAAGGGTGAATGGGAAGAGTTTCAACCTAATTGCATCAGTTGATACATTAGGAATTTGCACAGTGTCACTCACTTCTAAGAACATATCCAAATGTTGTGCTGGATCCTATATATCTGAACCCGAAAATTGGTTTCTTTGTACCATAGTGATGGTAGCGGGTTTAATCTCAAAGGGTTGGTGATGAGGAATTCTAATGGTTCTATGTTCTTCATTCCACCTAGGGATAGCATAATCCCTTATGGTTCTAGGTCTATACCCATTCCCGGGAGCTTGGGGTGGTGCATTTTGCTCTTCAATCCTAGGTGGTGGATCATTCATAGGCTGCTCAATTTCTGGATCGTTCATATTGTCTCTTAACCTTCTAATCCTATGGAATGTCCTCTCAATTTCAGGGTCTAATGGCAAGATGGGGTTGTCTCTAACCATAAACCACTTAGTTAATCAAAAAGAAAATAAGAAATTAGATGAAGAAGAGAAGAAAACACTCAAGAACTTCTTTTAAAATCAAATTAAACAAACAAATGCCAATGTACTTTCCCCGGCAACGGCGCCAAAAACTTGACCGGTGTCTAGCAAGTGTACTAGATCGGCTAGTAATATAGGGAAATAGAATTAAGACCTAAAATATCGAACCCAAGGGAAAACTTGTGCTTGTGTGCTAATTCAATTTTAAAACAAATTTCTGTGTGTAAAGAGAGAAAAGAAATCCCAAATTTTGATGTTTTGAAGAATAAAAAACCAAATCCAAAATAAAACAATTAAAGTAAACAATAATTAAAAAAACTCTATTGAAAACAAGTAATTTAAATGAGGTAAAAATCAATGATAAAAACAACTTCCACTAAAGGACTATCCACCTTAACCAATATTGATATGACTTAATAAACATAAAACATACAAGTGATTATGGAAAATTCAGTTTAATAAACCCAGATAACTTTCTCAAGATTATCACTCTAAGTATTGAACTCCCTTATTCAGAACAATTCAATACTTAGCAGAAAATTCTGAATTAATCTCCTAGATGTCTATTAAAACCTTTCTCAAGAGCTTTAACTTCCAACTATTCTTGATTACTCCCTTCTTAATCTCAATTTACTCAATTTAACACATAATCATAACTTACTCAGACTATAACATGCATTAATCCAACCAAACTAACTTAAGAACATACAAATCATTAATCAACTTAACTCAACTAATTAACCGATGTTTAGTCACGTTAATAATCAAATTAAGATTGAATAAAGACAAGAATTTGCTTAAGAACCAAGAAATAATCAAACTTGTAATTAAATTGAAGTACAAACTTAAGTCATAACAATATGAGTCAAGGATTCAAGTATCCTTCAGCAAAAGTTAAAAAAAACTACTCAAAAGACATAGTTAAGACTAAAAACAAAAGCTTGAATAAAAACTGAAAATAAAGGAAGACGTTAAAGTAATCTAAGAACAACAAATTGAAAAACTAAGGATCGATCCCTTCTTCTGTGTTTTGAGCTCCTATTTATAGGCAAAAACGTGGTAGAATTCTTCTTAAATTGCAGAATCAAGATAGGAAAGGAAGTCTGCTCAAAACAGGAAGTCTGACGAATCCTTCGCACGATGGGAGAGTAAAATCACGTGGCCACGCATCCTTTTGCATTGAGGAACACGTGGTCACGTGTTCCTTTCCTTCCTCACACGTGGCCACGTGTGAGTTTTGCCTTGGGTCACACGTGGTCACGTGTCTTGCTTATTTTCTCCCTTGTTTCTTCACTTCTACTTCACTTGGCTACGTTACTCTTCACTTTACTCTTACACGTGGTCACGTGTAAATTCCTTCAATATCTTCACGTGGTCACGGCTCCATCCTCTGGACTAAGAGCTGCTTTTCTCGCTTAAACTTCCAATATTTATGCTTTTGCCCCAAAACTTTGCACTTTTCACACTTTAAGCCCTTTTTCCATCATTTTAGCCCTGAAAATCATGCAAAACACAGAATTAACTCTAAAAATATAAATATTAACAAAATAACTTTAATTTAACCCAAATAAAACCAAAATAACTAAATAAAATAACTAAAAACATATTAAAAACTACATATAATTCACACTTATCAAATACCCCACACTTAAACCTTGCTTGCCCTCAAGCAAATTAGAACAACCCTCCTTCAAAACCATCAAACTTGAACAAAGCCTTGCTATTTCAAAACCAAACTTAGCATTTAACAAAAGCACTCAATATAAGCTCTAAATAGATTAACTTCAACAAGAGAATATAAACTAGTTTCCTTGAGTGTGTGCAAGACCAAATCATTTTAAGCAATTTTGAAAACCAAAATATCAACACAACTAAGTAATGAAGTATAGAATATATGAATGCATAAGCATACAGTCGGTTTCATGCTTGAAACTCTAGAAACACAATAGGCCTCTCCTTTAGCACCGGAACCCGTAGGTCATCTCCGCTAAACAACTCAAATCAAACTTAAAATCACATAGGTCTTACCAAGGTTGTAATGGGGCTGAGGGTATGTTTATCAAAGAATGGATAGAAGATAGTCGAAATGAATATAGCCACTCTAAGACCAAATAGATTACAAACACCCCAATAACTTAAACAATACAAATTCAGCTCATCCTTGCCTTGATTCCAAACTTTTCTTTATACTCCTTCACCAAGAAGTCAATTTTTTCTATTTTTCCTTGTACTACCCCACACTTATGTTCTTCATATTTACTAATTCTCTTTTTCTTCTTTTTTTTTTTTTTAATAAAGTAGCACTAATAAGCTAACATCAAGGTAATACAAGGTCTATTTTCATTTGACTTCATCAATAACTTTGAAACTTTCTTACTACACCCAACAAAACTTTATTTTTTTTATGTATCCATTTAGTCCTAAAGTGGCTAATTCCATAGGGTGAGATAAAAGCTTTTTAGGTTATATGGTTAAAATATTAAGTGTAACAAAAAATATTAGTGGTACGCCTTAAGCATACCCTTATAAGCTCAAAATGGTTTAACAAAAGATAGATTTATCAAGGTAGGACACAAGTCTTTTTTAAAAAGAGTTTATCAAGAAAGTTGTTGCCTAGATCATTTTCTAAGATGCTTGAGTTGTTCATATGCTTTGAAGGGTGATGAGGAAGGTTCTAGTGTTCTAAATTTTCTTACTTCACTACTTCATTGCATTGAGTGTTTCTAAGTCAAAAACTGGTCTAAGTGCTTTTAAGAATTTAGAAACTAATAAATATTTATCAAGTTGAAGATTAATCCATCCAAAGATATATTAAACAACATAAATGTTCTCTTGCTAAACAAAGGTCCAAAACATGCATACTCCATATCCAAGTTCAAAGTGTTCAAATTTTGAAGTTAACTAGGGCAAACTAAGTTTTCATGCAAATTAAATGAAAAGAGTGAACTACATAAGTCTTTAATACGTTTTCTAAACTCAAACAAAACATAAACACAACAAAACAAAACAAAATAACAAAATTTTGATTCATGAAAAAGAAAAATAAAGTTGAAGAAAAACTTCCTGAAATGAGGCTACCCCCTCCTCAAGACTTCGCTGTCCGCAGCAACCAACAATCTACTGAAATGGAGGTGGTGGTGGAGGAAAATGTTGCCAAAAATGGTGAATAAAGTGCTCCATTCTCCTATTGCCTTCCCATACTTCATCCCGGAGTGTATCCAATCTCCCTTGCATTTGATCAAGCCCTATTTGTTGAGCATCCATCCGGCTGCTTAATTGATTAAACGGTGCTTCCCATTTTGGTGTTGTAGGCTCATTAATTGGGGAAGGTACTGTTGTAGCAATATGTTCCTCATTTGGTTCCTCTTGCTGCTCCTCTTCCTGCTCCTCTTGCTGCTCCTCAAATCGAATATTATTCTCTCTTAAATACTCTTCTCGTGTTGCCCAATGTCCTCGGGGTCTAGGTATCAAAATCTTCATCCTTTTCAACATTCTATTATCAATGCAAGGCAAATCTCCTGGGAGTGGCTCGCTATAAATTGGATGTTTAACTGCATCTGCCAGAACTGTAGCTACCCTCCAATAGAAATATTATCAATGTTACCCGGCATTTTCTGCAAATCCTTAATTCGACTATCTATAATGCCGGCTCCATTAATTGCAACGCCATCCATCATACATCTTAACACCATTGCTTGAGAGACACTAATAGTACTAGCATTCTTTAAGTTGTTATACATAGTTTTTGCTAAAAACCGATGAATTACTCTCAAAGCATGAGTTCTTAGAGCATGTACCTTGCATTGACCTCCTACCCAAGGCTCATTTAATTCAAGATCTTTAATTCTCTCCCAATTTTCCGCAGGTGAAGCATTTTCCAATTCTCAGGGAGCAGTTGGCACAAAGCCTAAGATTTCAGAAAATTGAGTAAAGGACAAAGAATATCCTTTCTTACCGAGCTTAAAACCAACTGTACCCTCCGAATCATCTCGTCTGAAATAACATTCAAAAGAATACAGAAGATCTCTAGCCAATTCTGGGTACAACTTTGGTTTCTTTTTTATGAATTCCCCCCAGCCAATGTTTTGAAGCAATGGTTCGATCTCATAATCCCACAAATTACCAGCTGGGATATTGAGAAACAAATGACTTAAGTAGGCGGGCTGCACATATTTGCACTTGCTGAAATAATCAAATTTGTTAACCTTTGCCCGGTCTACATGTGATGGAATTTGTAACCCAGAGGAACTAGCGACATCAGGGTGTTTAGTCCTTCGAGGTGCCACTACAATCAAAGAAAACACAATGTAAGTATTAATCACCAAATAAACTGCTCATAAGTATATGAATATGTATGATGCATTAGTTGGATAAAGTGAAAATCTAATAGCATATGTCATGCAAAATACAAAGATCATAAACAAATAAACAACTCTTTCACAAGGTAATTTACATGCATCAATGCAAACTAGAAATATGCCAATCAAAGAGTGGAGTTTAAAGTTTTTTAGTAAAAGAAAACTCATTGAAGCATTTTATCGAACACGTTGCGAGCATAAATTTGAGCATGAATTTCAACAGCATAACCAAGAGTGTTTATTATCCAATTATATATTAACCATCTATTACATGCACTCAACAATCATAATTATCCAAATAAGCAAAAACAGTAAACATGCACACAAAATGAGAAGTGCAGATTAACCCAAAAACTAAATATTTGTGGACTATATTTGCATAAAACACTACCAATGATGATAAACAACTAGTAATTACGGAAGAGAGAAAGTAAATACTTACTTGAGAATGAGAAGGACACCACAATTTGCAATACAATGTTAGAGGTGCAAAAACCCTAAATTGATGATGAAAATGTGGAGAAGGAAAAACTTAAGTGTAAGAGAGAGTGGAAGATGCAAGAGAAATCAGATGGAGATGGTGATGAGTGAAAATCCCGTGGTCACGAGTTGATTGTGTTATAGTGAGGCGTGGGCACGGAGAGAGTGAATATGAAAATAAAAAAAAAAGAAGAAGTGAGGAAGCCGTGAATTTTATTAGGGAAGGGGACATGGCCACGTGAATCTTAGTGAAGATAAACACGTGGTCACGTGTGGGAATCCTAAAATGGCCAGTGAACAATTGCGTGGCCACGTGATTTCTTGGGTAAGAACACACGTGGTCACGTGTGGGGAAACAAACTTGGACAGTGAGCTGAGACGTGGCCACGTGAAATTTTATGAAGACAGACCCGTGGTCACGTGTGTGCATATGCTATGTGATGTGTGGCCATGTAAATTAAATCAACGTTCCAGTGCATCAAGGCGTGGCCACGTGATTTCTTGTGTAAGAACACACGTGGTCACGTGTATAAATGGAGTTTCTCCTTTCTCTAACCCGTGGCCACGTGGATTCTCCTTGAGAGACCACACGTGGTCACGTGAATGACCAATTTTCATCATTTTTGCCCACTTCCCGGGTATATGTCTATGTTTGAATCCTACAATAATTTGTTCCCACATGTCTCTTAAAAACCTGATTTTTCTTATTTCTTTCATGAATCAAACACACAAACATACAAGCATGCAGAAATCAAATGCTTAAACACACAATCATGCAGAAATCAAATGCTTAAACACACAATCATGCAGAAATCACAAATACTAACTAAAAGCAAACAAAGATGAAGTTCTGAGTTTTTGGAGTCTCCAGCTAGACTCTCCAAACCGATTTTTAAGTATCTTTAAAGACCATGGTTGCTTCAGCAACCTCTTGTTGTCCGATTTGGTATGCTTTAAGACGATGACCATTGACTTGAAATTCACGTCCATCTTTTAAGTTCTTTATTGTTACTACCCCGAGATGATTGCTTGCTATTACTTGATATGGTCCAAGCCACTTTGATTTGAGTTTCCCTGGAAACAAACGAAGACGGCTATTATATAGAAGCACTAACATTCCTGGAACAAATTCTTTTACCCTTAAATGCTTGTCATGCCATCTTTTTGTCTTTTCTTTGTAAAGTGCAGCATTATTATATGACCATTGTCGAATTTCATCAAGTTCATTGAGCTGAAATTTCCTTCTTTCTCCTGCATCACTTAAATCAAAGTTAAGAAATTTAGTAGCCCAGTATGCTTTATGTTCTAATTCGACTGGAAGGTGACATGCTTTACCAAAAACAAGTCTAAAGGGAGACATACCTATAGGGGTTTTGAAAGCAGTTCGATAAGCCCATAAAGCCTCATCTAACTTAAGAGACCAATCTTTTCTAGAGTTATTGACTGTTTTTTCCAAGATTGATTTCAATTCCCTGTTAGATATTTCTACTTGTCCATTTGCTTGAGGGTGATATGGGGTTGTGATCTTGTGTTTAACACCAAATTTTTTCAGCAAGGCCTTAAATTGATGGTTGATAAAGTGTTTGCCTCCATCACTTATAATAGCTCTAGGTGCCCCGAATCTAGTGAAAATATTCTTACGAATGAATTCCAGCACAATTTTTGCATCACAAGTCCTAGTAGCTATTGCCTCTACCCATTTACTTACATAGTCCACTGCTACCAAGATATACTCATACCCAAATGAGTTAGGAAAAGGACCCATAAAATCGATGCCCCAAACATCAAATATTTCTACTTCTATCACATTGTTCATAGGCATCTCATCTCTTTTGGATATATTTCCTACTCTTTGACATTTATCACAAGTGGCTATGAAAGTTTTGACATCCTCAAACAAAGTAGGCCAGAAAAAACCTGATTGGAGTATCTTTTGAACCGTTCTATTTGGTCCATGATGACCTCCAACTTCTCCCCCATGGCATTGATGCATGATAGCTCTTTGTTCCGATTCCGGTACACACCTTCTTAATACTTGATCCGGACATATCTTGACAAGGTATGGATCATCCCAAAGGTAATGCTCGGCATCCGCTATGAGCTTTTTCCTCTGTTGCCAAGTAAAATCCTTAGGGAGATAGCCACCTGCAAGAAAATTGGCTATATTAGCGTACCAGGGAACTGAATTTTCATAAGTAAAACAAGCACAAATGTGTTCATCAGGAAATAGGTCAGAAATTTTTCCCTTTTCGATGCCAGCATGATCTAATCTAGAGAGATGATCAGCTACAAAATTTTCTGCTCCTTTTTTATCTTTTATCTCAACATCAAACTCTTAAAGTAATAACACCCATCGGATAAGTCTTGGTTTGGAATCCTTCTTGGCAAAAAGGTGTCTCAATGCAGCGTGATCCGACCAAACTGTAATTTTAGATCCCAAAAGATAAGATCGGAATTTCTCAAATGAAAAGACGATTGCCAAGAGTTCCTTTTCCGTAGTGGTGTAATTTACTTGGGCTCCAGTGAGTGTGTGGCTTGCATAGTAAATGGTGTAGAAAATCTTCTCCTTTTGCTGTCCTAAAACCGCTCCAACTGTATAATCACTTGCATCACACATGATTTCAAACGGTAAGCTGCAATCGGGTGATGCAATGACCGGTGCACTCACTAATTTTTGCTTCAATAGGTTAAAAGCCTGCAAACACTCAGCATTAAAGTTAAATGCAGCATCTTTAAGCAATAAATTAGAGAGTGGCTTAGCAATTTTGGAGAAATCCTTAATAAATCGACGGTAAAATCCAGCATGACCAAGGAAACTCCTAATGCCTTTTATATTAGTTGGTGGAGGTAGTTTTTCTATCACGTCAACTTTTGCTTTATCAACCTCAATGCCCTTTTCAGAAATTTTATGTCCTAAAACAATGCCCTCTCTAACCATGAAATGACATTTTTCCCAATTTAGCACAAGGTTAGTTTCTTGACATCTCTTTAAAACCAATGCTAGATTACGCAAACAAGACTCAAAATCATGCCCATAAATAGTGAAATCATCCATAAAAACTTCCATAAATTTTTCAATGAAATCATGAAATATGGCCATCATGCATCGTTGAAATGTGACGGGTGCATTACAAAGACCAAAAGGCATTCTCCTATATGCAAATGTTCCATATGGACATGTAAACGTGGTCTTTTCTTGATCTTCCGGGGCTATAGGTATTTGCATGTACCCCGAATATCCATCTAGGAAACAATAAAATTTATTTTCTGCCAATCTTTCTAGCATTTGATCAATAAAGGGCAATGGGAAATGATCTTTTCTAGTGGACTTATTTAATCTTCTATAATCAATGCATACTCTCCATCCCGTTACTGTGCGTGTAGGAATTATTTCATTATTTTCATTTGTTACTACAGTCATTCCTCCCTTTTTAGGCACACATTGAACAGGACTAACCCAACTACTATCAGAGATAGGATAGATAATACATGCATCAAGTAGTTTCAATACCTCTTTCTTTACTACCTCTTGCATAGTTGGGTTGAGCCTTCTTTGAGGTTGTACTACTGGCTTAAAATTGTCCTCCATAGGTATGCGATGCATACAATAGCTTGGGCTAATTCCTTTTAAATCGGATGTTGCCCAACCTATTGCTCCTTTATGTTTTTTTAGCACTCCAATGAGCATTTATTCTTCCAAATCTGTCAACAAAGATGAAATAATGACCGGATTAGCATTATCACTTAAAAACACATATTTCAAATGAGATGGAAGTATTTTAAGTTCAGGGTCTCCCTTAGGAGGGGATGGTTCATCCTCCTCTTCCTTATCCTCACTGTGCTCTTGTTCCAAAATTTGTATCAATTGCTTCTCCTTTGTGTCTAACTCATCCATTCTTTTTGGATGCATTAAGCAATTTTGAAGCTTGTCCTTGAGAATGATTTCCTCTTGCTTTGCGTTGGCACATTCTTGAACCTCATCAATAAAGTAGATAGATTCTTCAAAATCATATGAATGGTGTTTTAAAATTTTATTAACATTAAAAATCATTTCCTCCTCATTAAATCTTAAAGTAACTGTTTGTCCATGGACATCAATTAAAGCTCATGCTGTGTTCAAGAATGGCCTCCCCACAATTAAAGGTACTTTTCTATCCTCTTCCATGTCCATCACCACAAAATCTACTGGGAATATAAAATTTCCTACTTTAACTAACAAGTCTTCAATGATTCCCTTTGGCTTTTTTACCGATCTATCCGCCAATTGAAGCGTCATTCGGGTTTCCTTCAAATCACCTAGATTCAATTTCCTGCAAATTGAATAAGGCATTAGATTAATACTAGCACCCAAATCGTATAAAGCATTACCAACAAAATTTCTCCCTAGTTCACAAGGCAATGTAAAACTACCTGGATCTTCCAATTTATCGGGAATTTTGTTAGTTAATATAGCACTACAATTACCGGATAATTGAATCGTTCCTATGCCTTCTAGCTTTTTCTTATTAGTGCATAACTCTTTCATGAATTTAGCGTATTTAGGCATGTGTAGCAAAGCTTCAGCAAATGGCAAATTTATATGCAGCTTTTTAAACATGTCTAAAAATCGACTTAATTGATCATTTTGTTTCTCTTTCCTAGCTAGAACAGGAAAAGGTAATTGAGACTCATGAAGAACAGTGGAAACAAGTTTTTCTTTACCTTTACCCTTCTCGACCTTAGGAGGCACTTCTTCACTACTTTTAGAATTAGAAATACTTACCTTCGTTGTCGGTTCCACCTTTTTAGAAGCATTCTTACCAAATTCAGTCTCCTCTAGTTCCTTCCCACTCCTTAAAGTGATTGCTTTGGCTTCTTCCTTTGGATTAAGGTCAACATTTGATGGAAATGTTCCTTGAGTTCGGTTTGACAAAGAAGAAGCAAGCTGTCCCATTTGGTTCTCTAAGTTCCTAATGGATGCCTCTTGATTTCTCATCCAAATATCTTGTGCTTTCCATCTAGCATCTTGACTAGCTAAGATGGAATTTTGGGAAGCCATGAAATTTGCAATCATCTCCTCAATGTTGGATTTCTTATCTTGTGGAGGGGGAGGTTGAGTTTTTTGAAAACCCAGTGGTTGGTGGTATGCTTGAGATGGGTATTGGTTAGGGTAGTGTGGTGGAGCTTGGTTTTGGTATGGGATGTGATTATTGGACGTAGGGTTGTGATTAAATGGGGGTCTCGGGTTTGGATTAGAAGAAGTAGTACCTTGGTTACCTTCTCTCCATGAAAATTTGGATGGCTTCTCCATCCCGGATTGTATGTGTTGCTATATAGATTCAAGGCATTCACTTCTTCCACCATATTTTTAGCATTCTTCATCCCCAAAGGTCCTGAAATCCCTGCATAAGAATCAACTTCATGAGACAACATAGAGACATTTTTAGATTTAAGCTCATTAATTTCTTTTAAATGTCTTTTTTCCATTAATTCCAATTGAGCTTTTATCATGGAAATTTCATCAACATTATGAACTCCCTGTTTCTTTTGAGTTGCTCTAGAGCTTGCCCATTGAGCATCATTGGTGGCCATCTCATCAAGGAGTAGAAATGCGTCCTCGGGAATTTGATTCATGAAGCTTCCATTGGAGGCTGCATCTAGCAAAGATCTTGTTGATGGATGAGCACCTGCATAAAAAATATGCATCAATTGAAAAATAGGAACTTCATGATGAGGACAACTTTTCAAGAGTCTTCTAAATCTTTCCCAAGCTTCATGGAATGGTTCCTCATAGAACTGCTGAAAATCACTAATTTGTTTCCTAATGAGGGCGGTCTTAGTAGGTGGGAAAAACTTGCAAAGAAATTTCTCTTGCATTTGTTGCCAAGAGTGGATGGATTGATTTGGTAGCATTTGAAGCCAATCCCTAGCTTTTCCTATAAGGGTGAATGGGAAGAGTTTCAACCTAATTGCATCAGTTGATACATTAGGAATTTGCACAGTGTCACTCACTTCTAAGAACATATCCAAATGTTGTGCTGGATCCTCTATATCTGAACCCAAAAATTGGTTTCTTTGTACCATAGTGATGGTAGCGGGTTTAATCTCAAAGGGTTGGTGATGAGGAATTCTAATGGTTCTATGTTCTTCATTCCACCTAGGGATAGCATAATCCCTTATGGTTCTAGGTCTATACCCATTCCCGGGAGCTTGGGGTGGTGCATTTTGCTATTCAATCCTAGGTGGTGGATCATTCATAGGCTGCTCAATTTCTTGATCGTTCATATTGTCTCTTAGCCTTCTAATCCTATGGAATGTCCTCTCAATTTCAGGGTCTAATGGCAAGATGGGGTTGTCTCTAACCATAAACCACTTAGTTAATCAAAAAGAAAATAAGAAATTAGATGAAGAAGAGAAGAAAACACTCAAGAACTTCTTTTAAAATCAAATTAAACAAACAAACGCCAATGTACTTTCCCCGGCAACGGCGCCAAAAACTTGACCGGTGTCTAGCAAGTGTACTAGATCGGCTAGTAATATAGAGAAATAGAATTAAGATCCAAAATATCAAACCCAAGGGAAAACTTGTGCTTGTGTGCTAATTCAATTTTAAAACCAATTTCTGTGTGTAAAGAGAGAAAAGAAATCCCAAATTTTGATGTTTTGAAGAATAAAAAACCAAATCCAAAATAAAACAATTAAAGTAAACAATAATTAAAAAAACTCTATTGAAAACAAGTAATTTAAATGAGGTAAAAATCAATGATAAAAACAACTTCCACTAAAGGATTATCCTCCTTAACCAATATTGATATGACTTAATAAACATAAAACATACAAGTGATTATGGAAAATTCAGTTTAATAAACCCATATAACTTTCTCAAGATTATCACTCTAAGTATTGAACTCCCTTATTCAGAACAATTCAATACTTAGCAGAAAATTCTGAATTAATCTCCTAGATGTCTATTAAAACCTTTCTCAAGAGCTTTAACTTCCAACTATTCTTGATTACTCCCTTCTTAATCTCAATTTACTCAATTTAACACATAATCATAACTTACTCAGACTATAACATGCATTAATCCAACCAAACTAACTTAAGAACATACAAATCATTAATCAACTTAACTCAACTAATTAACCGATGTTTAGTCACGTTAATAATCAAATTAAGATTGAATAAAGACAAGAATTTGCTTAAGAACCAAGAAATAATCAAACTTGTAATTAAATTGAAGTACAAACTTAAGTCATAACAATATGAGTCAAGGATTCAAGTATCCTTCAGCAAAAGTTAAAAAAAACTACTCAAAAGACATAGTTAAGACTAAAAACAAAAGCTTGAATAAAAACTGAAAATAAAGGAAGACGTTAAAGTAATCTAAGAACAACAAATTGAAAAACTAAGGATCGATCCCTTCTTCTGTGTTTTGAGCTCCTATTTATAGGCAAAAATGTGGTAGAATTCTTCTTAAATTGCAGAATCAAGATAGGAAAGGAAGTCTGCTCAAAACAGGAAGTCTGACGAATCCTTCGCGCGATGGGAGAGTAAAATCACGTGGCCACGCATCCTTTTGCATTGAGGAACACGTGGTCACGTGTTCTTTTCCTTCCTCACACGTGGCCACGTGTGAGTTTTGCCTTGGGTCACACGTGGTCACGTGTCTTGCTTATTTTCTCCCTTGTTTCTTCACTTCTACTTCACTTGGCTACGTTACTCTTCACTTTACTCTTACACGTGGTCACGTGTAAATTCCTTCAATATCTTCACGTGGTCACGGCTCCATCCTCTGGACTAAGAGCTGCTTTTCTCGCTTAAACTTCCAATATTTATGCTTTTGCCCCAAAACTTTGCACTTTTCACACTTTAAGCCCTTTTCCATCATTTTAGCCCTGAAAATCATGAAAAACACATAATTAACTCTAAAAATATAAATATTAACAAAATAACTATAATTTAACCCAAATAAACCCAAAATAACTAAATAAAATAACTAAAAACATATTAAAAACTACATATAATTCACACTTATCATGTTACACGAGAAAAATTTATTGGCATATGCTAGTTTTTATTTCAATTAATTAATTATCTATGTATAATTAAGTTAATTGAGTATTAAATTCTAATTTGTATTTAATCAAAATATAATACTTGAGAGGGAATTAATGTGGCCAAAATTCGACAACCAATTAATTCCAAAATAAGTTTATTTTGAATAAATGACTAATGCCATTTAAATTTGAAACCTAATAGAGTTTGAATTAATTTAAATCAATTAATTAGGAACTGATGGAGGCTGAATATATTCCTAATTCTAAGGGATTTTTGTATGACCTATCTTTTCTAAATTAATGATATAAATTAATTAATTCTATTTTTGACAAGGTGAACAATTTTTCTCTTTTGGCCGAAATACACAAGGGGAAGAATACTTTCTTGCTTTCTTGTGTTTTTGGCATTAATAGCACCTAAAAGAAGTGCAAGATCAAGTCTTGTAGCTTCAAACCATTGCCTTTACACAATACTTTAAAAGAGAACTAGCAATCTCTATTTTAAGCCATCTTTGCAAGTGTGTGTGTGAGAATAGAGGGAGTGGCGTAAAAGGCTGTTCCTTAGCATTGGTGATCAAGATCTAAGGTGGATAAAGTCATCTTAGTTGCTGGTCATCACCAAATTCAAGATTTAAAAGGCATCAAAAGTTGTAAGTTGTAAAAACCCTAAAATTATATGTTTTGATTCTTGTTATGGAATTGTTTGGCATGTATGATTGTTTTTCATCGTTTTTTCGCTGCACGATTACCATGAACATATCATGTCATATTCCATCATGAACTTACATATGCAGTTATGTCATCATAACAATATAGCTATCATATGATTATGCATGTGCAAAATGAACACCATAAGTTTAAGCATGATATATGAAAAGAAAGATTAAGTAGAGTTTGCCAGCAGTTATAGTTCAATTATGGATAGATAGTTCAATTGTGGATAGATAGTCGCCTATAGGGATATTGCAGCTGCCACAGTTGACCTTTTTAGGTCCACAGTATAGTTGATCCTGCTGCATCTTGCATAGCTCATTTAGGTTGTTTCTTGACCCCATTTGGGTCCTTGACCGGTCTATTGTATAGTTGGCCCTGTTTGGGTCCATAGTTTTGATATCTTCGAATATCCACCATTTTGATACCTTCGGGTATCCACCGATCCCGTTATCCACCTTTAGAACTTAAGCAGGCTAAACGGTTGTGTTATTGTGTTACAGTTAATTTTAGATAAATAAAGCATGATACATGAGATAATATATTTAACTGTATTTTCTATTGCATATGTGATAGTTGGATACTTTTGATACTGATCCTCTTACGTTATGCTTTAATTTCAAGCATTTTAATATAAATATGAGATTTGATTGTTGATGATGATATTTTATTCTGTCCTTTATTTATTTTAAATATGTCATTCTTGTTATTATCAACTTTTGTACGTTATATGTTTTCGGCAATCGTTATGAGTTGTTGTCTTTCAAAATTAGTATCCCCACTAAGCTTTATAGCTTAGCACGGGTTATTTAATTTGTGTAGGTACTGCTGTGAAAGCTTTTGCTCAGGAACGATCTTTGCATCAGGATAGGCCAACACCTAGGTCATAGAAGTTGATGTAGGGTTCTTTTTTATTTTGGTGCAATTTCTTTTACACGTTTAATATGTATAAAAAGGGTTATCATATAAATATATATATATATATATGTAATATAAAGTAAGTGATGTAATAAGTTCAGTGAAAGAATGCTAAAGCATGCATGCATATAGTAGCTAAAATACTTAGTTATGAATATGCTAGATCAATTGATAAATGTTATGCAAGATAAGATATGAAGTTAATACAGTTATATCTAACATGAAAATGATG
The DNA here is from genome assembly GCA_037975025.1 of Excoecaria agallocha. Classification (NCBI taxonomy): domain Eukaryota; kingdom Viridiplantae; phylum Streptophyta; class Magnoliopsida; order Malpighiales; family Euphorbiaceae; genus Excoecaria; species Excoecaria agallocha. The sequence goes on from CM075819.1 coordinate 28,353,837, forward strand.
AGTATGTTATAGAATAATCCATTATGCATACATAATTAAGAGACTAAAGTTATGGGAAATACGCAATTGATGCATAGGGTAATTTATATAAAAAGACTATTGATGTGATAAATGTTTATAGCTTTGGTTAATAATCTACCATTATGTGTTTGAAAGGTATAACATGATGCATGATAAAGGCTTTAGATTAGGGTGTTTCAAATTTTGTTATGTCATATTTTACCTTTTGTTTTCTTTGTTTTTATAGGCTCTTTTTGTTTAATTATGTATCTTGAAGGAAAAATGGGAGTTTTGGCTTAAAGAATTTAAAGATAAAGAAAAATAGGAATGAATTCAGGTTGTGCTGACTAGTTACAGCACCTTCTTGTGCCGACTTGTGACCAGTTATGCCAACTCATGACAAGCCAGAAGCCATCCTAACTAGTCCTGGATATGTCAACTCGTTATAGAGGCACTCTATACTGACTCACTTAACTCAACCCAGGTGTGCTACATCATCACCATAGCCAACCAATACAACCCTTCAAGCACCCTTGCATATTTACACCCCTTTCTATAAAGGCATAAAATGGGACACTTTGAGGCTTATATGTAACACCCTAATTCCTTCACCATGGGTAATCATCAATCATCATCCTACCTAATAGAGATCAGGCATAAATAATAATAATTATAGAACAAGCCATAATTACATGCCACAAATAAATACATCAGCTTATCGATAAATAATAATAACATAAATGGCCTTCAAGTATCTGGAAATCCATTAAGGTAACTGCATCTTGCCTGATCCTCTAGAACTTATCTTGAAACTTGCACGGATAACAAACCCGTGCTAAGCTATAAAGCTTAGTGGGGAACCCCAATTCTATGGATAAATTTATAATAGTTATCATAAAATCAATACAACTTTCATTATATAGAAAACATATAAACTTACGATATTAATCATTAACATAGAACTTCAGAGGAGTGTCCAACTTGAACTAATTACATTATTCTTACCTACCTAAAGCAATTCATAAACTCTTCTAGTTCTTCAAAACCGTTCCGAATACAATTAGTATATTAATTCTTTCCTTATTATTAAACATCATACATTTGCTTCATAATCCTTTCATTAATGACTCTGGACATTGCTTACTAATGGGGTAAGCTTCAATCCTATACCCTTCGGTGTTTATTCAAAGCACAAGAAGTGCATCTGACCAACAGCACCTATAACCGATACTATTAAACATAACGTACATCTCACATCTCCTGCGTCATAATTATAGAATACATTTACAGTGTATAACTTCTGTTCATATTCATGTATTTCTTAACGTCATCTTATTGTGGCAACTATATGCCACACAACATCAAATTATATCCTACACTAGCCTTTGATTATTTCTAGATTATTGTTATGCACGAGCATGTGTAACCTCTATGTGTAGTGTCTAACCGGTCCCGCATGCAATTATATAGAGAAAGGCATTACATATCATGAGTACCCCGGGAAGGTCCAATTGTCATATGTATAGATTTCATAATTATCAAAGCATATGCGACTCAATGGGGTATGCTATAGAACTAGTTCTTATTATAACATTGTATGCATTCATTATAGCATGGTAAATCTTATGGGTATCTATTCCAATAACTTACTTTCATAAAAATTGTTTATAGATAAAGGAATTATGATAATGAAATATAATAAGCCACACATCATGGTTCCATTATATAAGCAAAGAAATTGATTCATGAATTCTTTTATTTCAAACTCTTCCTTAATCTTTAATCATTGAAATGGTTTATAGCTAAAAGAAACCATGATAAGCAATATAATAAGCCATTCATCATGCTTACATTACATAAGTGAGGCAATTAATGCATGTTTTACTTTATCTTGTGTACATTTTTATCATCTTTAATAGCCTGCCTAAGCACTAGTTCAAAAGGTGGATAACGGGAGCAATGGATACCCAAAGGTATCAAACTATGGATATCCGAAGATATCAAACAATGGACCCAAACAGGGTCAAGCAATGGTTCCATCAAGGAACAAACTATGGACCTAAACGGGGTCAAACGATGGTTCCATTAAGGAACAAGACCCAAATGGGGTCAACTATGGCAATTGTGACTGTATAAGAAAAAAATGTAGATAGGTCTGCTAGAATTGTCACACACGTGGCCATGTGTTTCTAAGAGCAAACACACATGTGACCACATGTTTCCAAGAGGAAACACACACGTGGCCATAGGTTTTATGAACCAGGAATGTGTGGCCATGGGTGGAATGAAGGAAATCTTCACGTGGCCAAGGGTGATAAGGAAGAAAGCTTCACGTGGCCACGGGTGAGAAGAAAGAAAGCTTCAAGTGACCACGGGTGAGAAGGAAGGAAGCTTCAAGTGGCCATGTGTCTCAAGGGAAAAACATATGCGTGGCCACGAGTTCCCAAAGAGCAATACATGTGTGGCCACGGGTGAGAAAGAAAAGGAGAAAAACCAGAATTTCGATCGTGCAATACATAGATTTAAACCCCGAATCTCACTTCCCCTCTTGCTTACATGATCATTTAAGTTTTCAAGCATGTTATACTCATCAAAACTTACTAGATTTATCCTTTATATTCATATCAAATACACTTACCATAAATAAAAGAGTTACAAACCCTAAATCATTCACATGAATAGTAGCAAAACTTAATTCCTATACCTAGCTTTGAAGCTTCAAATCTTCCTTCAACATTCATTGATCTAGATCTCTTTCTCCGACATTTCCTTATACATAGAAACAACAAACATGACATACCATCTCTTCCTACAATCCTAAGGTCATTAGTCATGCATAAAAGAAGAGATCTAAGGAAGGAAGACATTACCTTCATGCCAAAACACCAAAACCCTAGAGCTTATTCTTCAAACCATGACCTTAGAGAGAGAGAGAGAGAGAAAACTCTCCCAATGCCGATTATCCAATTCCCAAATGCTTGAGTGGGATAAATATCTCACAAGGAGAAATTCCCAAAATGTCCTTATACCCTTTTAACCCCTAAAAACTCATTTCCTTAACATTTAACCCCAAACTTCTTATTTAATTCAATTGCATCCTTACTTACTATTTTAGCTACACTCCAATACACATGTGCCTAATTACCATTATACCCTTAATATGACTTAACTTCATTAATACAAAATAATATAATTTTGCCTCATTAAACCTTAATCTTAATTAATTAACTATAATCCTATTAGGCCATGATTGGGTCCTTACATTATAAATATGTGAAGTTAACTTTATTTTGGCCATAAAAATCTACCAATTCAATTCCAAAAGAATTTAAGGAAAAAAGCAAACACTATAGAAAATAGAAGATTCAAGGAGGAAATTCATCAACCAAGTATTTTTCTAAAGATGCATTGAGGAGTCATCAACCATTTTCTTCTCTTTATATTTACTTATTTGCTTGATGTTAATTTTACTTCTTTGTATTTTTTTTTTTGCTTTGAACACAATGTATTTAGGCTAAGTATTGTTAATTAGGATTGCAATTATGAATTGTTCTTTTATAACCATATTTTATTTAATGTATGAATGATTTAAATCCAATTGGGTGTTTAATGTGTTTTATAAGCTTAATCACTATATGTAACTTGTTATTCAACCTATTGACAATGAGAATTAGGACATTTTTATGGAAAAGCAATTTCATTTACTTAAGAAAAAGGAATCAATTAGACATAAGGGTTTTACTTTGAGGAGTAAAAGAATACATATAGATCATCATGGTATTTATCTATCTCCATAATGTCGCGAGAGTGCTTATGGAATCTAGATGAGAATACCCTAATTTGGCAATAAGAATTGCACTTAGGGTATGCCATATTCTCTAATCATTTGCATGCGTTCAATTATATTAAAATTAAAGTTTAAGTTTTTGTAGTTTGTTAATCCTAGAAAATTAGTAAATCAAGTTCTATTATATTGTATTTGCCTATCCATCCTAAGTATCTACTTGGTTAATACAAAAAAACTCAAAAATTCCCTGTGTTCGACACCTTACTCTCTTTCTCTAACTCCTAGAGGCTAGGGTAATAAATTTACACCGCATCAAATTTTTTATGCCATTTTTGAAGAATCCTTGTAAAGAGTTCTTATTAATTTAGGGAAGGGAATTGTTGTTTTAGGCCTTACTTTTATAAGTTTATGTTTTGTTTGTCTATGTTCTTTATGTGAAGAAGCAATAATGGTAGTGATATTGTCTATTTCAATCGAGAAATTGAAAGAACTTTTCATGCTTTGCACATGGAACAAAGGCATCAAGAAGAGGAGGGACAAATTCGATTAATATGGCTAATCAAGATAGGCGTACATTAGGTTATTTTACGGTGCAGGACATATCAGGTAGTTTTGGAGGGATTGTAGCACCATCAATTGTAAATAACAACTTCAAAATCAAGCCAAGTGTTATTAATATAGTGCTAAACAACCAATTTTGAAGTTTACAAGGAGACAATATATATGCCCACATATTAGGTTTTCTCAATATGTGTGTAACCTTCAAGATAATAGTGTGACAGATGATGTAATAAGGCTTGCTACTTTTCCTAGTGAGTCAATCACAACATGAACTACAAAAAACTAAGCTTTTTACGATGTAAGAAATTGAAATGAAAAGTACCATTTTCATCACTGAAAAGATAAGGTGATGAATTTTCATTATCACATCAAACTTCACGGTATCCCTACAAAATAAAAGTTTATATGATAATTTATTATTTGTTATTATAAGCATTTTTTGTGATGAAAATGATTATCGCCGCCTTTTTTCTTACTTTATATGAAAAAAATTATTTCATAAGCAAAATTATATTTCATCACATGATATAGTTTATCATCACAAAAGATTGACATTTTTCTAACAAATTTAATAACCATCATTGAAATAAAAACTTTTAGTGATGAAAATCAATTTATTAACAAAACCACTAAATATTGGCTACATACACTATGTGAAAAATCCATCTGTAACAACTTCTAACTAATAACCTATTTCTATCATCATACAAATCTCATTTACTTTACTATACCATAATTACATATCCTTTATATCCATCTAGCATATGTAACTAATATCACTCACATTCTTCATCAAGAAAGTTACATATGTATAAGCATTCATACATAATTATATTGCTCCAACTAAACAAATAAAGTCATATATATATATATATATATATATATATATGACTTTAATTGTTTAATTGGAGATTTATTATATTTTTCCCCTGAACTATTACATGTCAAATTATCCCCCTAAACTTATTGAAAAAATCAAATTACCCCCCCATAGGACACGTGTAAGTTTATAAAAAGTGTGTGAAAAACACATGCCAACTAGTAACAAAGGGATAATTTGATATTTTTAACAAGTTTTAGGGTAGTAATTTAACATTTTCAATAGTATATGATGTATTTCTTACATTTCAAAAAATCATGAGTACCTAATCTGATATTTTCAACAAGTTTAGGGAGGTAATTTAACATATAATTAGTTTAGGAGGATAATCTGATAAACGATGATAGTTTAGGGGGAAATTTATGTACTATCCCATATATATATATATACATATATATATACACATACACGTACATACATACATACATACATACATACATACATTCATATATATATATATATGTACAAACATATATACACATATATATGTAAATACACACACACACACACACACACACACATATATATATATATGTATGCATGTATGTTTATAATATGTTTATATGTATGTATATATTTACATATCTATCTATCTTTCTATCTATCTATCTATCTATCTATCTATCTATCTCTCTCTCTCTCTCTCTCTATATATATATATATATGTATGTATGTATGTATGTACGTATGTATGTTTATAATATGTATATATGTATGTATATATTTACATATCTATCTATCTCACACACACACTCTATATATATATATATATATATATATATCGATATATGTACATATATTTATGTGTGTGTGTATATATATGTACATATATGTATATACATATATATACATATATGTAAATACACACACACGCGCATATATATATATATATATACATATGCTCTTCTAGTTTTAATATCTTGATAAATAATATTTTTTGGTTTAAGAATTGGGGAGAGGGATTTTTTGGTTCAAACATAGAAGAAAAAGGTATAATACGAGAAGAGAGAGAGAAAGGTGAAACTAAAGCTAATGAATATGGTCGAGGAGGTACAGAAGGTTAAAATGTTTGAGGTATTTTGAGTGGAAATTATTGATTCTTACTCTAATCTTTTTGTTGATAATGCCAACTATTCGGAAATACATAATCTATTAATCTATAAAAACTTTGGGTTTCTATTATATTTTTCTCTTATGGTATGTATGTATGTATGTATGTATGTGTGTATGTATGTATGTGTGTGTGTGTGTGTGTGTGTGTGTATGTATGTATGTATGTTTGTATGTATGTGTGTGTGTGTGTGTTTGTGTGTGTGTGTATATGTCATAGTACTATCATTTTTTTCATGTGATTATAGAGCATGATATGCACTCATTTTCTTTGTAAAAAGGCTTTCGAATCTTATAAACACTCATTGATAACATTTTAGTATCAAGATAAATGTATAAAGCAAGACAAGTGGGTATATGGTTGAGACAAAATGGTCTTTGCCATGTACCATAACTCATCTTTGGTATAAAAGGGTGTACATGGCTGAGACCAATTAGTCTATACCGTGTACCCACCTTTTTCTATGAAACAAAAGGATGTAAGTTTTTGAGACGAAATTTTCTTTGTCGTGTACATCAGTTTATCCAAGAAATTAACAACTGTATATTTCTGTATTGAACTTCCATTGCCCTAAAAAGTTAACAAATGTTGTTTTCTGAGCAATTTACCTTTAATGCTAGGTTTGTTCATGCATTTAATTTTAAAATCAACTTAAAAACATCTTATTAAAACTATAAATTCCAAGTTATTCATAAAATTGAGTATTGTATCCTTATTGGAAAAATGTCAATTGTTGTTGTATCTTAAATTTCGTTCTTTAACTCATTGATTCTTAAGATTAAACTTGAATCTATCCAAGAGAAAACAATCATGTAAAACTAGTTTTCCTTCCAATTAGAATTACAGATACTAGAGTTCTAAATCTCTATTTTTGAGCAATCTATAACATTAATCAAATTGACCTTAGAATGAACACATGTAGAATTTAGTTGTCTAGCTTCCTTATCCTATTTATATTATCATCATAATATTCATAGAATCAGGCACATGCAAAACTAGAATTAATCATAGTTCCCATGCCTTTATTTGAATCCTTTAGAAGCTCATTCCCTATGCTCTTATTAGCTTTACCTTTTATAGAGGATAATTTCATGCATAAATACCCAACTATACACTTTATTATAATCAATTAATTAAGCAAAGAAATAGATGAAGAATAAGATGAGGGTGAAGAACTTGTTACCTTTGAAAGTACATAGTATCAAAACCTTATCTTTAACTCTACTATGGCATAATTTAAATTGGAAAATATAGAAAAAATGTTTGTTTTTGTTAGAGAGAGAAAAGGATGAATGCATTTCCCTTTTAAGTGGCTAACCAACACCAACATTTAAACCTCCACTTTATTCTTTCATTGTCACATGAAAATTCCAAAGAGATTAAATGCAGATGAAAATCTCACTTAGCTCCCTTTAATTCTTCCATTCAAAAATTTATCCACCAATTTCTCCTTTTCTTAATTCTATCCCTAAATATTTACTTTTGTTATTTTAATTACACCCATAATCTTATATTATGCTTTAATTATACACACATATAACATAATATAAAATTGCCAAATGACCCCCTTAGGCCCTAATGTGAAATTTAACAATTAGTCTAATGTTATTAACTATAAATTACCATTTTAATCATGTAAAATCTCTTAAGGGCTATTTTAGGCCTCACAATTCTCTACACCTTAAAAAAATTTTATCTTCAAAATTAATATTTGATTTGAATGGTTGGGATACTATGCTTTCATGACTGATTATGGTTTCTAAGTTGCTTTCTCCATTCCATGATGTCACCACAACACTGTAACTAAGGGGATGTTTCTAATACTTAATTGTTTGATCTCCCTAGCTATAATTTCCTATGGTTATTCATCATATAAATAATTAGATTGAACCTTTATCTTCTATAAGGGCAAGATATGAGATTCATCCAATATATACCTTTAAAGCAAGGAGAGATGAAAAATTTCATGTAATTTGCATAACTCTGAGTAAAGTTCTAATCTATTTGCAACTGGTCCAATTTGGTCCAAGACTTCATGTGGGCCAACAAATCTTAGACTAAGTTTCCTTTTTTTCCTAAATCTCACTACTTTCGTCTAAGGATACACCTTTAAGAATACCTTATCACCAATTGGGTATTCAATATCCTATCTCTTCAAATCTGCATATGACTCTATCTATCACTAGTTGCTTTTAGTCTCTACTTAATATTCTACACTTTCACTTCTATGTCCTTAATAATGTCGAAACCAAGCATCTTATGTTCGGTTAACTTAGTCGAATAGGATGGAGTTCTACATTTCAAACCGTACAGAGCTTCGTCAGGTACCATACCAATGCAAGTTTGATAACTATTATTGTATGCAAACCCCATAAAAGCAAGATATTTCTCCCAACTTCTAGGAAAATCCAAAACACATCCTCTCAACATATCTTTTGGTACTTACATAACTCTTTCAGATTGTCCAATTATTTGAGGATGGAAAGTAGTGCTATAATGGAGCTATATTCCTAAAGTTTGCTGTAAACTTTGCTAAAATCTGGATGTAAACCTTGGATTTTGATCCAAATATATAGATGCCAGTATTGCATGTAACCAAACAATCTCATTTATGTATAGGTAAACTAATTTATCCATTGAATAATTTGGTTGAACTGGTATGAAATAAGCTGTCTTAGTCCACAAATCGTTAGTGTATGTACATGTAATTATGTATTCATATGGTAATACAAATATCGGTATTTGAATATACATATCATCATGATCATACACTTGAACATGTTATCATTAGGCGTCACATGTGTTTATAGTCATGCTAAAGCATCTCTTATTACATAGTATAAGTGCATGTTCATATACACATTTACTCTATCATAGATGTACATACAAGTAAGTATGTTTGCATATAACAAGTTTGTTCATAAGTCGCTCATATATGAATGTCTAAATATATATACCGTTATCAATAATCATATCATATGCTATACATAATTCAATATGCTTCCATATGGGCATACATTTAGCTTAAAAACATGCAATTAAAGTATACATGTATAATCATAACTTGACTTACATCTTTTAAGACATGTATTTCTATGTTAGAAATTGTTAAATTTTCAATGAAAATAGTTTACATAACCATTACTATCCATTTGGGATCTTTATGTGAAATTTGGGTGAAGTATAAAGGGGTCACGGTTACTAGGTAATATCTGGCAACCGTGAGATAAGTTACATTTCGATTCTGGACTGAAAATTTGACTATCTCATGGTTACCAGTAAAAACCTAGTAATAGTGACATAGAATCTATCTAGAGGCAAAATTATAGATAAAATTTGTATCACGATTTGACCTATAAAACATCATTTTTAGCTGAAACTTCCTCCTACAAACTTATAGCCCTATGTATCAGGTTTCCATAAAATCAAAAATTATTTCAAAATCACATCTAGAACTCAAGATCTTCATATTCTTCTGATTAATAATTCTAAGGGTAGTACAGTGAACAGGTCCAAATTAAACATCAAATTTCACATGCTTAGAGACATATTTAGGCTTAGTTTCCTCTTATGAATTGTATATTTAGAAGTCTATTTTCCATAGGAATTAACTTCAAAACATTTTGACCATTTTACACAAAGATATTTCAATTTTATCACAACCTGTTCCTGAACAGGAATTAACAGTTCATCTAGAATTCAATAAATCATAAGAATTATTTAGAGGAAGAATTAAGGCTAGCTTCCTTCTACAATTTTGTAGGCATATGTCTTGTGTAACTTTATAAATTTGAATAGGCTCAATAAAAGGTTTTTTAATTTCAACCCATACTGGAATTACAGTCACTAGGTCGCCATGTTTTGTGTCATCTCTTCATGCACACTTCTTAAATCTTATTCTCTTTTTAATTACTCAAAATTCAAATCATTTACACTAAATTTATACTATGTTTCTATTTCAAATTTTTTAAATCTTTTTAATCTCATACATTGGCAAAAAATTCCCCTTTCACTTCAATTTTCTGTTTTTCTTTTTTTCTTTACTTATTTTACCTTCTTCTTCTCCTTAATCAACAATTCATTCATTGATCATAAAACTTCCAACATTTAAAACAATCAACCATTAATCAAAATAAGAAGAAGATGAGGAAGAAGAGATGAATTACTAATTTAATAAGCCTACCTTAACGATATATACTAACTTGTCTTGATTAATTCAACATGCATGAATTTCTCTTCAAAGATTTTCTTAGAGAAAGATTAACTATAGAATATAAGAGATGAGAAGAAGAATAAATTTCTATAACTCTCTCTTAAGAATGATGTCCGCTTCATATTAAGTAACCAATAAAATTGTTCCAAATCCTAATAGATCTTAGTACTACTAGTTTGCATGGTGGAAATTGTATTGTGTGCTTCTCGCAACAACATTGTCTTTAATTCCTTATCATTTGATACACATAGTCTATTTAAATAATACACATACCCATCTTACTTTACTAATTACTTAGATTAGTTCCCTTCATATAGTGATTGAATTATTTGTTGTATTCTTCCATCATTCTTCTAAGTATCAATTACATTTTGCCTCACAATAGGTTAAGCCTTCAATTGAGCTATTAGTGTACCGTCTGATGCAAACTTCAAGCTACATTACTTTAACAACATAGATATAAGGACCGAAAGTAGGCCCTAGTGGAATTCATAGGTATTAGCATTATATTAATGGTCTTACGTGAAAAAGGGTAAAAGATTCGTTTGACATTATGGTATATAAGTGTGCATTTGGGAATAAATTATAGTTAAGTGGTCAATTGTGATATAATTATGTTTAGTGCGCCAATTTAATTAAAGGAAAGGATGTTAGGGTGTATTTAAAGGAAAGAGAGTAAACTTTCTGCAAATATTAAAAGAAAGAAATAAGAAGGGATAGCTTTTTAACATGCAAAAAGAAGTGAGAGTGTAATAAATTTTTACCATCTTATTTTATTAATAAAATATGCATGAAGGAGAGAGTAATTTATATGTTAGTTCTTGAGATAAAGGAAATAGCTAAGGCATAGAAAGAAGTTATGAAACCCTATATCTCTCAAAGATCTTCAACCTTCACACTCACTCTCTCTTCTTTCCTTTTAAAAATCCAACAATCATTCTCTTTTCTATCTTGAATATTTTGGCCTCCTCATTTGATATTTCAATCTTGAGCTACTGTAAGTTAGCACATATGGATTTCGATGAGGGATGTTCGAGGAATGCCATAGAAAGTAACGACGAAGAAGATAAAGACAAGGAAAAAAGTGAATTTGATGAAGTTTTGGTGTACATGAAAGGCTAGGGGTGTTAGTGTAAGCTCTAGCCCCAATACATTGTAATAAAATACTTAGTTAATAAAATGAGGCATTTGTTTTATCCTTTGTATTCCTATGCATATCAATTGATAAAAATATCCAAGAGTGTTGTTTCGGTTTAAGTTATCATGTGTGAGGCACATGGCTGTAAGACCTTGAAACAAATGAGACTTCATTCTAAACATCCCTAGTCAGTCATTGTTATGGGAATAACGATGAATTAAGACTAGTATGCTCTCTCTGATATTATGAGTTATGTCTTACGGATCATTAGGACAAGAGTGTCAATCAGAGATCATAGATACATGTTAAAGTACATGGTATCTGGATACGATCCGCTCATGAGAACACTACATGGTACAAGTCATAAGTGTTTCTCATATGCAAGTTTTGTATCGGAGTTCTTAGACCTGAAATCTCTATGAAACTCTTTATGAATTACTGTGTACTTTGACATACACCTAACGTGCTCGTAACAGAGTGACAAGTACGGGTATGATTGGGAATGCATTGATTCATGTTAGAGAGCATGAGAGAAGTGAAGGGATTACCCTTCTTAATAAGAGAGAAAATATCATCGGCCACTTGATCAGTGAACTGAGAAGTGTATGGCCATACCGAGATGAAATAATGAGTAATCATTATTTATCTGAGAGTTCAGTGTCACTAGAATATCAAGAAAGGAATTAATATATATAAGGATGACTAGTTCCATGCCTTATATTAATTCTGATATTTATGGGTAAGGGACTATGCAAAATTGCATTAGGTCACTAAATGCCATATGCATTTCCATTTAATTTGGAAAGCTATAATATCTTGCTAGAGAATATATATAGCCTTTGAATTAATTTATTAATTCATTGCAAACATTAAATGGACCTATAGGATCGCACACAAAACATTGGGCTTAAAATATTTAATTAAAGTATTGAGCATTAATTTGGATTTTTAATTAAAGTCAAATTAATGTGTGTAATGGGTTATAAAATTGCTATTGGGCTTTGGTCCATGAGAGAGAGAAATTCAGCCCACAAGGTTTAATTTCAATTAATTAGTTATCTTGTGTGAATTTAATTAATTGAGTATTAAAGCCTAAAGGATTTTAATTAAATTAATTCACTTGATAATTGGATGGTGTGGCCGAAATTCCAAGATAATATCAATGGAATTTCGGCACTTGATTAATTCTTTTATTAAGTGATTTATTTGATTAATATGTTTTAAATTTATCTTAGATTAAATCAAAAAGGATTATCTTGGATTAAATGTATTATCTTAAGGTGTTTTAATCAATATATATTTCTTATTTTAAATAAGTGATAAAGGCTAAAATTAATTATCTTAAGGTGGTATATTTTAGCTTGATCACTTAAGAAAATAAAGGGATATATATTAAAGGAAATAAAACCCTAAAGATAAATTCTTTTTGTTTTTGGCGTGAAAACAAAAGCAAGCCACCAATTTTCTTTTGGCGTGAAAACAAAAGCAAGCAACCATTTTGCATTTTGGCGTGAATTACATCCATCTCTCTCTCTTAATTTTTGGTCCAATTTTCACAAGGAGAAAGGATTGTTCCTCATTCTCTTGTGTTCTTGGGTAGTAAAAGCAACCTAAGAGAAGTACAAAATCAAATTTTGTAGCTTCAAACTATAGCCATTACACAATACCTTAAAAGAGAGCTAGCAATCTCGATTTTAAGCCGTCGGTGTAATTGTGTGTGTGAGAATGGAGGGAGTGGCGTAAAAGGTTGTTCCTGGGCATTAGTGATCGAGATCTAAGGCAGATAGAGTCATCTTAGTTGCTGGCCATCACCAAACTCAATATTTAAAAGGCATCAAAAGTTGTAAGTTCTACAACCCTAAAATTGCATGTTTCGATTCTTGCTTTGGAATTGTATGGTATGTATGATAAAAATTTTTATTTTTCCGCTGTGCTATCATCAGATTCATACCGTGTAATATTCCATCAGTGGTATCAGAGCCTAAACATGCTTATTTTAGTGCTTTATATGCATGAAAAAATTAATTAAAAATTGTCATTATGAAAACATGCAAATCTGAAATTTTATGTTTTGATTTTTTTGCATTGTTTTGGTGTAAAAACCATTTTAATTGATTGGATAGGTATTATAATTAATATGAAATGTTAATATACTTTCCTAAGATGTTATTAGGGCTGGTAATGGTCGGATTTAATTATTTATACCTGATGGTACATGTTAATATTAAAACTCGGTGCATTTGGCATGTTTATTGTAAGTTTAACAACTAGTTTTTAAATATTAAATGTAAAAACGTTTTTGGAATGTTTGTAAGTGATTTTTAAAGATTAAATATCAGGTATAGACATGTTTTAAATTTTGTTTTAATTCTGGTCCATGACAATTTAATTGATTAATTTTAAAATCACTTAAAACTATGACTAGTTTGTGTTTGTTACATGTTTAATCAACATTGTTTGTTTTGTTTTGATTAAAATGGTAAAAACACATTTACATCAGATTGGTACAGAATATTAAATCAATATTTATGGACTTATTTAGCTTATTAAATGACTCATAAAATTGATTTAAATGTTTGTGCATTTTATGGCATTACATAAGCATTAAACAACTAGTTTTGTTGTTTGTTTGTTTTTGCATGAATGTCGTGTACTATATATGTGTTCTTCATGATTTTATTTTTAATTCATGTTAGCACATATTATATGTATTTTTAATGTTTATGGGCTGTATGACATAAAATTAAAAATGGCAAAATTGGAAATTATACTAGAGTTGATTTATGGCACAAATCTAACTAGTTTGTATTTTGGGCTTTTAAGAGAACTTATTCAATAAGAGGATCTAGTCCATTGGGCTTTGGCCCAAGCCCATCATGGGGTCATCTCTTAAAGGTTCAAGTACACAATTTTCATTAATGGGCTTGGCTAAATTAATTAAAATTGGACTTTGTTTGATCCATGAATGCTATGTATATTTATTTGCTTGTTTGGTGTGATGAATGGATTTGCATGGTGCATTCATGGGCCCTGGGTTTTTGTAATTAAATATGGCCTACGAACCATTATATTTTATTGTAAAAGTTTCATTTATTTCTTAGAATAGAATATACTTGAAGACTTTGTAAATCGAGACGAAGCCCATCGGAGTGGAGAAGCCCAACTCGAAGATTCTTATGTAATAGTATAGAATCTTAGTTGTAGGTTTTTGGGCCCATGTTTGTCACGCTTTACTTTATGCAATTATATATATATGCATGCTATGTATGGATGACAAAGCGTATGCCATGTAATCCGTAATAAAATGAATCCCTAAAAATAGTAAGTCACAAAGTTGCCTTCCTAATTCGAAACATGTCAAGGCATCGATCATCGGTCACGTAGACTAGGAGTCCTAGATGCGCCCGATTATCTTTGTGAGGCATGGGTTGTGAATGTAGGTTGGACTTAATATGGAAATGAATGCCCGAACCTAGGCAACTAATAAATGGGTTGTGCTATAACATCTTAAGATGTTAGCCCATTTGATCCAAGAGTCATGTACGAGACATGATTGGAGTTTTCCTACCTAAGTAACTTAACTTATTAGGTGTACAGGCTCAACTTGACTAATAAGTTGCTGTGAAAAGTGGATCTTGGCCCATATTAAATCACTAACGCGAATTATTTAAGGGGATATTAATTCAGTTTGTGGGATTATAATAAGACCTCATTTAATCTTGCTAAATTTTATTGTAGATTGAAAATGGCATCTTCAAACAACAATTTCTCATTCCGATCGGTCCTTGAAAAGGACAAATTGAATGGCACCGATTTCATATACTGGTCTCGAAACTTAAGAATAGTTCTTAAGCAAGAGAAAAAGTCATATGTTTTTGATGCACCCTTGCCTGAAAAACTAGGAAGGAATGCCTCTGCGATTCAAAAGGAAACTTTTGAGACCAAGAAGAGCAACTCCAATGATGTGACCTGTCTGATGCTGGCCACTATGGTGCCTGACTTGCAAAAGCAATTTATGGACCAAGAGGCTTATGCCATCATGGTGCACCTCAAGGAGATGTTCCAAGAGCAAGCTTGTCACGAAAGGTTCGTGACAACAAAGGCTTTGATTTCTTGTAAGATGGCTGCGGGTACTCCTGTTAGTACCCATGTACTCAAGATGAAAGGGTATCTTGATACTCTTGAGAAGCTTGAGGTACAAGTGCCAAAGGAATTGGCCGCTGACTTGATCTTAGGATCATTGATTGATGATTATGATCCATTTGTGATGAATTATAACATGCATGCAATGAACAAGTCAGTCACTGAGCTTCATGGGATGCTTAAGAATGCTGAAGAGAACATTCGAAAGACCAATCCCGTATTGATGGTTCCAGGGGGCATTAAAAAGGGACCCACTAAGGGAAAGGGAAAGGGAAAGGCAAAACCCAAGAATGACCTGGCTCGGTTCAAGTCAAGTGAGAGCACTTGCTTCCATTGCAACAAGTAGGGCATTGGAGGAAGAATTGCGCTCTCTTCAAGGAAGAACAAAGGAAGAATGGAGCCAAGGCGTCCAGTTCTGGTATTTTTGTTGTTGAGATTAACCTTTCTATTTCTACCGCTTGGGTATTGGATACCGGTTGTGGTTCTCACATTTGTTCAAATGTGCAGGGGCTAAGAAATAGGTGGTTACTTGGGAATAATGAAGTGGACCTCCGTGTGGGGAACGGAGCACGAGTTGCTGCCATGGAGATAGGCGACTATCACCTCACTTTACCTTCCGAACTTTGTATTGTTTTGAATAATTGTTATTATGTGCCTTCTATGAGCAGAAACATTATTTCAGTTTCGTGTTTGGATAATGATGAATTTTATTTTGTTATTAAAAATGGCAATGCTCATATTTGTTGCCAAGGCATTTCTTATGGCAATGCCATGTTGCAAAATGGCTTTTATATCCTTGATTTACAAAACAGAGAGTCCATATACAACATTAATACAAAGAGGGTTAAATCAAATGAATTGAACCCTACTTACTTCTGGCATTGTCGTTTAGGACACGCAAACGAAAAATGCATTTCAAGACTCCACAAAACTGGAGTGCTTGAATCATTCGACTTAGAGTCTTATGATACATGCGAGCCATGTTTGCATGGAAAAATGACAAAGAGTCCTTTTAACAAGAAAGGTGAAAGGACTAATGGCTTATTGCAACTAATACATACCGATGTATGTGGACCATTAAGTACACAAGCTAGAAGTGGTTTTAGCTACTTCGTGACATTCACAGATGACTTCAATAGATATGGCTATGTCTATCTAATGAAATACAAGTCTGAAACTTTTGAGAATTTCGAAGAGTTTAAGAACGAAGTAGAAAACCAACTTGGCAAAAGTATAAAAGCAATTCGATCAGATCGAGGTGGTAAATACTTAAGCTAAGAGTTTGATGATCATCTAAAAGAGTGTGGTATTATTTCACAGCTCACTCCTCCTAGAACACCGCAATGGAATGGTGTGTCCGAAAGGAGAAATCGAACTCTATTGGACATGGTTCGATCTATGATGAGTCAAGCTAATCTTCCTATCTCTTTTTGGGGTTATGCATTAGAAACTGCTGCGTTTATATTGAACCGTACTCCAACTAAAGCAGTTGAGAAGACACCATACGAGGTATGGACTAGGAAAGAACCCAATATGTCTTTTCTCAGGATTTGGGGCTGTGAAGCACATGTTAAGAAATTAACATCTGACGAACTAGAGTCCAAATCCAGTGTCTGCTTGTTTGTGGATTATCCTAAAGAAATAAAGGGATACTACTTTTACTCACAAGCCGAGAACAAAAAATATTTATTGCTCGCAAGGCTGTTTTCTTGGAAAGGAGTTCCTTCTCAAGAAAGACAGTGGGAGTAAAATAGAACTTGAAGAAATTCAAGTGCCACAAACTCTTGTAGAGGATAAGTTAGAAATGGGGTCAAGTTCACAACAAGGTGTGGAACAAGAACCCATTGCACAAAAAGATGAGTCTTGTGTGTATAAGAAGGTTAGTGGGAGCATAGTAGTATTTCTGGTCCTATATGTGGATGACATCCTTCTCATTGGAAATGACATTCCAACATCGCAAAAGGTTAAGCAATGGTTGGAAAAATGTTTCTCAATGAAAGACTTAGGTGAAGCCGAGACAATACTTGGTATTTGAATCTATAGAGATAGATCGAATCGGCTTTTGGGACTAAGTCAAGAAAAGTACATAGACAAAGTACTAAAGCGTTTTAGTATGGGAGACTCAAGGAAAGGGGTACATACCTTTGGCTTTGGGAGTTCCTTTGACTAAAGAACAGTGCCCTAAAACCAAAGAGGAAAGGGACAACATGAGTAGAATCCCATATGTATCTGCTATTGGATCTATCATGTACGCTATGTTATGTACTAGGTTGGATGTTGCTCATGCACTGAGTATAACTAGTAGGTTTCAGCAAGACCCTGGTGAGAAGCACTGGTCTGCTGTAAAAGGAATTCTGAAGTACCTGCGAAGGACTAAGGATCACTTCTTGGTGTATGGTGGTCAAAAAGAGCTCGTCATACAAGGTTATGTCGATGCTGCTTTTCAGACCAGCACTCAGTATACAAGATCACAATTTGGGTTTGTTTATGTTTTGAACGGTGGTGCTGTTAGCTAAAGAAGCTCGCAGCAAGAGACCGTTGCCGACTCAACTACATAATCTGAGTATATTGCAGCGAGTGAGGCTGCAAAGGAAGCTGTTTGGATTAGAAATTTCATTTATGGATTAGGAGTGGTCCCAAACATCCTAGATCCATTAGAAATTTTATGTGACAACAACGGGGCCATCGCACAGGCCAAGGAGCCCTGGTCACACAAGATATCCAAACACATACTCAGGAGGTACCACGTGATCAGAGAAATCATTGATCGTGGGGACGTCAAGGTTAGCAAGATAGCAAGTGAAGATAATGTAGCAGATCCTTTGACAAAATAGTTGCGTCCACATCTTCACGAAGCTCATTTGAGATCGTTCGGTATTAGGGCTATGCCTAATTAGGTCTAGTGCTAGTGGGAGATTGTTAGTGTAAGCCCTAGCCCCAATACATTGTAATAAAGCACTTAGTTAATAAAATGAGGCACTTGTTTTATCCTTTGTATTCTTGTGCATATCAATTGATAAAACTATCCAAGAGTGTTGTTTCGGTTTAAGTTATCATGTGTGAGGCACACGGTTGTAAGACCTTGAAACAAATGAGACTTCATTCTAAACATCCCTAGTCAGTCATTGTTATGGGAATAACAATGAATTAAGACTAGTATGCTCTCTCTGATATTATGAGTTCTGTCTTACGGATCATTAGGACAAGAGTGTCAATCAGAGATCATAGATACATGTTAAAGTACATGGTATCTGGATACGATCCGCTTATGAGAACACTATATGGTACAAGTCATGAGTGTTTCTCATATGCAAGTTTTGTATAAGAGTTCTTAGACCTGAAATCTCTATGAAACTCTTTATGAATTACTGTGTACTTTGACATACACCTAACGTGCTCGTAACAGAGTGACAAGTACGGGTATGATTGGGAATGCATTGATTCATGTTAGAGAGCATGAGAGAAGTGAAAGGATTACCCCTCTCAATAAGAGAGAAAATATCATCGGCCACTTGATTAGTGAACTGAGAAGTGTATGGCCATACCGAGATGAAATAATGAGTAATCATTATTTATCTGAGAGTTCAGTGTCACTGGAATATCAAGAAAGGAATTAATATATATAAGGATGACTAGTTCCATGCCTTATATTAATTCTGATATTTATGGGTAAGGGACTATGCAAAATTGCATTTGGTCACTAAATGCCATATGCATTTTCATTTAATTTGGAATGCTATAATATCTTGCTAGAGAATATATATAGCCTTTGAATTAATTTATTAATTCACTGCCAACATTAAATGGACCTATAGGATCGCACATAAAGCATTGGGCTTAAAATATTTAATTAAAGTATTGAGCATTAATTTGGGCTTTTAATTAAAGTCAAATTAATGTGTGTAATGGGTTATAAAATTGCTATTGGGCTTTGGTCCATGAGAGAGAGAAATTCAGCCCACAAGGTTTAATTTCAATTAATTAATTATCTTGTGTTAATTTAATTAATTGAGTATTAAAGCCTAAAGGATTTTAATTAAATTAATTCACTTGATAATTGGATGGTGTGGCCGAAATTCCAAGATAATATCAATAGAATTTCGGCACATGATTAATTCTTTTTTTAAGTGATTTATTTGATTAATATGTCTTACATTTATCTTAGATTAAATAAAAAAGGATTATCTTGGATTAAATGTATTATCTTAAGGTGTTTTAATCAATATATATTTCTTATTTTAAATAAGTGATAAAGGCTAAAATTAATTATTTTAAGGTGGTATATTTTAGCTTGATCACTTAAGAAAACAAAGGGATATATATTAAAGGAAATAAAACCCTAAAGATAAATTCTTTTTTTTTTGGCATGAAAACAAAAGCAAGCCACCAATTTTCTTTTGGCGTGAAAACAAAAGCAAGCAACCATTTTGCATTTTGGCGTGAATTACATCCTTCTCTCTCTCTTAATTTTTGGTCCAATTTTCATAAGGAGAAAGGATTGTTCCTCATTCTCTTGTATTCTTGGGTAGTAAAAGCAACCTAAGAGAAGTACAAAATCAAATTTTGTAGCTTCAAACTATAGCCATTACACAATACCTTAAAAGAGAGCTAGCAATCTCGATTTTAAGCCGTCGGTGTAATTGTGTGTGTGAGAATGGAGGGAGTGGCGTAAAAGGCTGTTCCTTGGCATTGGTGATCGAGATCTAAGGCGGATAGAGTCATCTTAGTTGCTGGCCATCACCAAACTCAATATTTAAAAGGCATCAAAAGTTGTAAGTTCTACAACCCTAAAATTGCATGTTTCGATTCTTGCATTGGAATTGTATGGTATGTATGATAAAAATTTTTGTTTTTTCGCTGTGCTATCATCACATTCATACCATGTCATATTCCATCAAGGGGATCTTGTGTTAGTGTAAGCCCTAGCCCCAATACATTGTTATAAAACATTTAATCTAATAAATGAGGCATTTATTTTATCTATTGTATTCCTGCGCATATCAATTGATAGAACTATCCAAGAATGTTGTTTCAGTTTAAGTTATCATGTGTAAGGCACATGGTTGCAATTCCTTGAAAGAATAGAGATTTCATTCTAAACATCCCCAGTCAGTCATTATTATGGGAATAATAAATTAATTAAGACTAGTATACTCTCTCTGATAATTTGAGTTCTGTCTTACAGATCATAAAGACTGGAGTGTCAATCAGAGATCATAGATACATGTTCAAAACATGGTATCTGGATTCAATCCATTCATGAGAACACTACATGATACAAGTCATAAGTGTTTCTCATGTGTAAGTTTTTCATCGGAGTTCTTCAACCTAAAATCTCTATGAAACACTTTATGAATTACTGTGTACTTTGACATACACCTAATGTGCTCGTAAAAGAGTGAAAACTATGGGTATGCTTTGGTATACACTTAATCATGTTAGAGAACAAGAGAGAAGTGAAGGGATTACCCCTCTCGATAAGAGAGAAAATATCATCAGCCACTTGATCAGTGAATTGGAAAGTGTATTGCCATATCGAGATGAAATAATGAGTAATCATTATTTATTTGAGAGTTCAGTGTCACTGGAATATCAAGAAAGGAATTAATATATATAAGGGTGACTAGTTCCATGCCTTATATTAACTATGATATTTAAGGGTAAGGGACTATGCTTTTCATTAGGTCACTAAATGTCATTTTCATTTTCATTTAATTTGAAATGCTATAATATCTTGCTAGAGAATATATATAGCCTTTGAATTAATTCATTAATTCATTGCCAATATTAAATGGACCTATAGGATCGCACACAAAGCATTGGGCTTAAGATATTTGTTGGAATTTAACGGTTACATGCATCACATACATGAGCGGAATTTTAAAATTTTTAACCATTAGATCTGATCTTGCCATGAATACACAATATAACTATATGAGAATAAGAAAAATCACCTTTGATTTTTGTTGAACAGTTGATTTTACTTCGCACCGGGTTGTCGCAAACCACAGTGTCCAAAATTGAACACCTCCAAGGAGTAATCCACACTAGAGAGGGGTAAATTGAACCAATAAATTGGTGTTCAACTAGGGCTGGCCGAAATTCCCAAGAGCTAGCTTGGGAAGTGGCGCAAAAAGGAGAGAGTTTTTAGAGAAAGGACTTTCCTTTTGTTTTAATCACTTAACCCTAATTCTCATTAGTTGGCCTTTTATAGTTAGGTTAAAATTCCAACTCCTTAATGAGATTGGGCTCTTTAAAATTGCTGGAGAATTATTAATTGGGCCTCTGGAATTAATTATAATCATTTGGGCTTAATTAAATCCAAATTAAATCTTTTCATAAAAGACCATTCACAAAATCCACAAACTAGGCCCTTTGTGCATCTAATTGGATTTAAATACCCAAATGGATTCCAAATCCAACCAAATTAAATATGTGAGTTCCATAACACTTATGTAACATATATAAATTAATTTGGTCCAAGAAAAAGCCCTCCAAGCCCTTCTGTTTGTAGTTGGCGTGTAGCCCTCTTCTGGAGGGCTTCCTCCAACTTCTTCATTCCTTTAGCCCTTTATAATTTCTCCAATGGTCCTATTAATTATTATATCAGTCCTATAACACTTATAGTAGTCTTATAACACTTATAAGATAATAATAATTAATCATGAAATACATTATTTCATTTAGGTCCAATTTACAGAACATTTCTCAAAAGTTTCGCGGACAATTTTATTTGATCATAATTAATTAAACTCTTTAATTAATTATTATCATATTCTCCTCTCTACCTTTATAATAATATCAAATATTATTATCCTTGTCATTTTACCATTTTACCCTTTTCTCTATATGTGTGTGACCTATTGGGTTCCTGTCCATGTTGGTAGTATAATATGTAATTGTGAGTTCTATTCAAAACTCACATGATTTAAACTCCTTTAAATCATTTTATCAATCTCTATTGATATTTTGATACATCATTATACAAGTCATGATTGGCCTCTAGCTAGGCATCATGACTACCCAAATGTCAGGAAAGTCATGTGGTTTGTCTGTACCCTTCCATAGAAACAGTTACCGTGCATTTACTCCTTTCACCACTCTTATCTCAATTAGATTATGAGTATGGATTTCTGTCAACTCATATAAATCTAATTATGTATGTTCTATTAATTTAACCATTGTTCCTAAATTCCCTTCATGGATCTCCATCCATCTCGGCATATTACTCTGGCCAGAGACTCTCTGAACAAGGCAATTATAGAATCATGCGAGATAATTTCCCTTGTTAAATCTGGGATGGTGAATCCTTTGTCAATCACTCAACTATCTTCAAGTAGGTCATGATATACCCAATCTCCTAACTATGTTCACTCCCAGTTGGAAGTAATCAGTTATGGAGTCAAAGTATACCACTTGCTACTTAAGATAACTTTGGTGATCTCAAGTCTAAGGATACTTGCACAACCGCTATGAAGAGATTCCTCACTGACATAGATTTAATATCCATATGAGGATTCTCTTTGCAGGTCTCCAATGAACTTGTTCCTCTAACAAGCATCCACATGTTAGCTTTGATTATCATCCACAATCACAACTATGAGAACCATTGCTTGAACCATTCAAGAAGCATAACATGTGCTAGTCTGTCCGAATTAACAATGTCCTATCTTGTTAATTCTATGACTAGGGATATTTAGATATTAACACATTTGCATGCGATAGACATCTCACATCATGAACACCTTCATGATTGCCTTTGCACTGTGTTTATAATATCTAGGACTTCATTTATTAATTTAAGATTTACAAACTCATGTATTCAAACACAGCATTAATAAATGAATGATGCCTTTTATTAAGAATATAAATTTCATACATATGAAAAACATCCCTATTACATGGGCTCTAGGGCATACTCTCTAACAATATTTAAATAAAGCATTGGTCTTTAATTTGTCCTTTTAATTAATGTATGTAATAGGTATTAAAATTGCTAATTAGACCTTGGTCCATGAGAGAGAAAAATTCGGCCCAATAGGATTAATTTCAATTAATTAATTATCTATGATTAATTAAGTTAATTGAGTATTAAATACTAATAGCATTTGAATCAAAATAAAACACTTAAAATAGTAGAGGGAGTGACCGAAAATTCAAGATAAAATCCTTATAAATTTCGGCAACTATATCCCTAATTAAGTGATTTATTTTGATTAAATATCTTATGTTTATTTTAAATTAATTTGAATTTAAAATTTAAAGGAATTTGCGTTAATATATATGTCACTTAATTAGGAAGTGATGGAGGTTGAAATCACTACCTAAAGAGAGTGAATTTCGGCATTCACACTTGACCTAAACAAGTGATATATATTTGTAAACTACAGGAAAGAAACCTTAAGCGTTTTTTTGGCTCTTTCTCGCTCTCTTGGCCGAAATACGCAAAGGGAAAGAATTATTTCTTGTTCTATTGTGTTCTTGGTTAGCAATAGCAACCTAAAAGAAGAAAAAGATTAGATCTTGTTGCTTAAATCCATTACCATTGCCAAATATTTAAACATAGAGCTAGCACTCTAAGTTTTAAGCCTTATTTGCAATTGTGTGTGTGAGCATAGAGAGGAGTGGCATAAAGGCAGCTCCTTGGCATTGGTGTTATAGATCTGAAGTATAGAAGTTCATCTTATATATTCGTCATCATTAAAATCAAGGTTTGAAGAGCATCCAAGCTTGTAAGTTTAAAAAACCTTAAAATTGCATGTTTTAAATTCTTGTTGTAGATTGCGTGGTATGTATAATCGATTTTTATTATTTTCCGCTGCATGATTATCATGTATATGGCATGTTATATTTCATCATCTTATTCACTTTGCATGTGATTTTTATAGATTAAAATGTTCAATGGATATTTTTTGTGTGGATAATAAAGTTTTAAAGATGAGATCTAAAGATTTTTATCATGCATGTGTTTATTGATATAGATTATAGAAGTAGAAATCTATTTTTGTTTACTAGAAACCAATTTCTTTTTTTAATCATATTTCAAGTTTTACACCTCTAAATTAAGACTTTCTAGTTGGCAATTAAACATAAGTTGTAGATTTATAATTTTGTAGCATAAACTAGAGGTTGATTTTTATTTTAAGTAGTCTTAATTTTTAATTAAAGTTTGTAGTGCGTTGCTATCTAGTTGTCGAGAGCAAGTTGCAATATTATAGATGTAATTATTGGTAGAACAATCTAATTTTTATGAGCAAAAATTTTTGACAAATTAGAAATATATGAGTGCAATTTTTGTTAAGGAATGTTAGCTTCATTGTGTACCCATTTTCATATATGAATTTTTTAAGTTTTAAATAAAACATATTTTAAGTATATTAAACTGCTGTCAAGTGTCAATGAACAGGTTGTAGTATTTTGGATATAACTCATGCTAGAAATGTCAAAATGCTAATGGAAAAAATTCTAGAAAAACAAGACTTATAAGAGTACCACTCTTATTGATAAATGTTAGTTTAATCCTATACCTATTTTACTCCATGAATTTTTTAAAATGGTCATGCAAACTATTTTTGAAAAAAAAAAGTACTCTTGGATAGTCTATAATGATTGGGTTATAACTATGATACCCCTATTGAGGCCTTAAAAGAATGTGTATGCATTTCAAAGATAATATTATTGATATATGTTGGATTAGTCAATGAATTATAGCTAGAGGACATAGAGGAATTGTTTAAAAGGATGAAGGCTAAAATGGTCATTTTAAATTAAGTTATATACATGATTAATTTTGCGAAAATATAAGTTAAGGGACCCAATTGAAAACTGAAAGAGAGAGTTAAGGGAAAGAAATCTAATCATGATGGAATGTAGGGAGTTAAGTGCAATTTTTGCAAAGCCAACACGTGGTCCCATGGAAGCTTAAACCCTAGCCTTTCTATAAGCTTCTTAAGAAAAGATGTAAGGACCCAAAATAGGCCTTAGTAGAATTCAAGGACAATTACATATTATTAAAGTCTAATTAAGCATTATTTGATGAACTATTAAGAGCTAATCTATTAATTGGGGCAAAAATATTATTAAGTTATCAATAAATATGTGATAAATATGTAAATTATATGGTATAAATTTTATAAGGTCATAATTAAATTATTATTTTGGTATAACAATAATTAAGGTTGTAATTAAAGCATGAAGTGTTAATTTAGGGGTCAATTTGTGAATATGGTATCTTTAGGGGTAAATGTGAATAAATGAATAATTGAGAGGTTAATTTAAGATAAAGAATAAATGAATAGGTTAATTTATAACATGCAAGAAAAGGAGGGGGTCAAACTATAGCATGCAAAAAGGTGTGTGATAGTTGTGTGACATGCAAATTCTTAAGGGACTAAAAAGGGAATTTTTTCTAGCCATTATAAATAGCCATTTACTAGTGGAATGAAAGAGAAAGGTAAGAAGATAGAGAGAGGGACGGAAATTGCTTTAGAAATTTTAGAATTTCTCTCATTTATTTCATTATTCTACATTCTCTCTATGTATTCTTGAAGAAAGTCCATTGCATGTTGGTCATTCAAGAATAATGTGATGTAAATCATTAGGAAGAAGAAGATTACAAGAGTATAAGAGAAGATTTGTTACAGATTTGAAGTGAATTTCAGGTTTGGGAACTTCTTCATTGCTGCATGTGGGTTTGAAATGTGAAAATGTGGATTATAATTGTATTAGATGTGTTTTGTGATGAGGTTACAAGTGTAGGAATTAAATTTAGATTTCTTGCTCTGCATGTGTATATATATAATTAAGATTTATGAGATTTAGTTATATGAACAAGTTAAAATTTGTTCTAAGGGTGTTAGAATTTGGGGATACAGTAAATAATTTAAATGTCTATTACTGGAAAATAATTATTATAAAGTTTGAAAAAAAAATAATAACTACATGCAATTCTGTTATAAAAATTCTGGGTTAAGTTCATTTGACCTAGCTTTATTAGTTTGTTAATAAATTGAGTTATAGAAAAGAAAATTGAATTATTCAAGTTGGTATGTTTTATTAAGACATTAATGTATATTTTTGTAGAAGGAAATTATCAGTAAATCTTAGTATTTTTTGCATAATTATCAGTAGAAAAGTCAAAACGTTATGATTTAAAATTCTGGATAAACTAGATACATAGGAGCACAACTTTGATGAAGGGAAGTCGGTCTAATTCTGTGAACATTTTATTTTATGAATTTTCTAATTGGTGACAAAAATTGTTCTGGTGTTATGAACAGCTTATAGTTTTCTTCAATATCTTGAGTTATAAATGTGATATTAAGGTAATTCTTGATGTTTTGGAAATTAGACACACAGGGGATTAGTATTCTCATACTTTCATGTAAATAACTAGTGAAGTAACATGAATATTTTTGTAGGATATGTTGAACAATTGTAATGAGAATAAATTTTAGGAATCTTTAATAAAGAGAAATTTGTAAGTATCATGAACTAGTTGCTGTAATTACAGCATAATTTGGGTTATAAAATCTCAATTGAGTTAATTCAAATTTCATATTTTACATGAGAAATATACCTATAACTTTGTAGGAGATACCAAGGGCTAAATATGCTTGTAAGTTATTCAAATGTTCACTTGAAATTGTAGTGAGCTATTAATTTCGATTTCGGTACAGGCTGAAGTAAAAATGATGTATTTTTGTGTGTATTTCTCAGAATGCTATGAGGTCGAATCCTATGCAAAATAGACTTATAAATTAACATTTTGTATGAAGGAAACTTTGTTTAATTATGTTTGTATGAGTTCCTAATGTTTGTTTTAAATTCTTGAAAACTGGATATACTATTAAGGAACAGATTGTGGTATTTTGGACATAAATCTTAGTAGGGGAGTCAAAAAGCTATGCTGTAAAATTATGGATAAATTAGACACCTAGGACCATGATTTTGTTGAAGGAAATTTAGGCTGAGTCACTCTCCATTGTATTCTAAAAATTTTACAAGTGGTTATAATAACTGTTTCTGAATTTATGAACAGCTAATGGTTTTTCTTGAATATCTTGAATTATAGATGAGATATTGTGACAAATTTTGATGTTTTAGAAACAAGACATATAGGGGAATGAAATTTTAGAAGGTCACATGGCCTAAAAACAATATTTACTAAACTAAAAAGGGCACCTAATTTTGATCCAGAAAGCTGCCCCTGTGCAGATTTGTGTAGAAAGAATTGTAATTTATTTTCTATATTTGGTTTAAATATAGTTATGTTAAATATGTGTATATATTATTACACATTGAATTATAAATAGCATGTAATATGATTGACAATAAAGATAGGTATAATCACATAAATTCAAACTTATGTACATGATTTATTACATGAAATTATGCTTACATGTATATACTTATATGTTGCGCTTATATGCCACTATGCAAAGTGTATATGAAGACAGTGACATATGTTCATTCAAAGATAATTGTATTGTACTGATTATACTCGTATTAATGTATATGATTATGATTATCCTGCTCATAGGCATGAATAGATTTATACTACTATGTATATAAATGCGTGATTGAAAAGGGATCATTCCTTGAACTAATTTCAAGTAGAAAATAGCAATACTCAATAATGTTTATGATCATATGTTTAAAGAAAGTATTGCATGAACATGAATATGATTACCTTGAACATCATTATACATGGGTTTTGACATACGGAATAGATTACATGATCGAATAAGATTATAAAGTATAAAGTAGTAATACCCAACAGTGAGTATATTTACAGGTTTACAGAAAGTTACACATGAGCATGTGTACGAGTACAATGTTTATAGTTACCCAAGAGTATACATGTGCATATAAGAATATGATTGAATAAATGAAAGATAAAGTAAATAGATTTTATTTCCTGCGTTGAGTCTAGGAAGTGGATAGATAGGCATGCCTATAAGGGTACCTTGCAGCTGCTTCTGAACATTTTGACCTGTTTAGGTCCACTTGAATTTAAAAGTATAGTAACCTTATTTGGGTTTAAAATTTAAAGTTAATTTAAAACAACCCTCGTGTGGGTTGTAGCTGACCTCGCTTAGGTCTGCTTGACCGGTCCATGTTATTTGTTTGACCCCATTTGGGTCCACCGATTTATCATACAGTTTTATCCCTACAAGGGATCACCATTTAATACCTATGGGTATTTCATTTATACCTTTGGGTGCCACCGTTATAACCAATAGTTTTGTACCTTAGGGTACTACCGTATAACCCGTTATCCACCTCTTTAGAATAGTGCAGGCTTTTCACCAAAGTTACTTTGGTTAAATTGATGGTATATATATGTGGGACTTTTGTGATCATAAGTCTTTTTTTTTAGATGTATGTCAATGCATGATATATGAAGGAATTTTTATTAGGTTAAAGAGTATTATAATATTTAATGGATAATTATGCTAGTACAGTTTAGTAGTAATTCGAAAGCTATTCACACGATAATTAATTGAATTTAAAGTCATAGGTCATTGGAGCTTACATTATTATACATGGTGAATGTAGCATAAATGTAAATGTTACCACTGAATTTTTTATGATTGTTAAATTTTATGTATTGAGGTAAATCATTATTATATTTGAGACATGTTGTGTGCTTGTTGACGATCACTATGAGTGGTTGTTTATCATGATTTTCGTTCCCCACTAAGCTTTATAGTTTAGCACGGGTGTTTCATCCGTGTAGGTTGCAAGGTTAAGACTTTCTCTCAGGATTGATATCTGTAGCTGGCTGGCCAACACAAGTCTTTGAAGATTATAAAGTATATAGTTGTCTTTTTGATCCTTTTTGTATTTCAAAGGTTTTATGTTGTGTTGGAAATCTTGTAAAAGTACAACTATTTTGTAAGATGTTATTAGCGGTTATATTTTTGTAAAGAGACTCTAATGTATATTGTAAAGTTTTAATAGTTTAGCACTCTTATGGATTAAGTATGAATATCAGTTCTCTATATAGTTGATATATGTTTATGTTGCACAGTAGAACATGTGTAATGAGATGAATAAAGTGATATGTATAGATTATAGAGTAAGGGTGCTACAAAAGAGGAAACCCAAGATTTTTATAGGTATAGCTAGCCACTTCAAGGAACTTCAAGGCCAGAATTTTCTCTCAAAACTCAAATACACTAACCCCTAAAATCCAACCATAGCTTTTGGAGAGCAGAAAGAATTTAGTTGTTATATTTCTTAAGGTAAGGATCCTCTATTGTCGTCTTATTTTGTTTCTCATAATTAGATATTAATTAAGGGATTAGATGAATTCTTAAGCTTAATAATCTGCAATTTATTATGAAGAAAGAGAGAGAAGCAAAGGCAAGGAGTAAAAGGAGGAAAAGCTTAAAGGAAGTGGTATCAAAGAGGTATGGGAACTTTGGTAATTTTTATAGGTGATATGTATGTGTATTAAGTAATTAGAGATAACAATTTGAGATTTTTAAGTATGTAATGCATAAATATGATTGTTAAATAGGTATAATAACCGAAATAGGAGCATATTTCTTCTAGTTAGCGAAATCTATCCTTTAGTTCACCTGACTTGTCCGGACTGTTTAGCCTATATAGAGTTTGAATGGTCCAAATTGAGTAATTATACTTGGAATAGAAACTAGACTCATAAATATAAGTTTCATAAGAAGACACCAATGTATAGTTCTTCTTCTATGATAGGCAAAATTTAGCATATGCATTAGAATCTCAGTCAAGTATATTAGATATGCATTAGAATCTAACTGTAATGGATTAGATATGCATTAGATAACATAACGTATATAAATATAACATATGCATTAGAATCTCAGTCAAGTATATTATTTCATATATCATATGCTTTATCTTTACTGTAATGGATTTACACTTTATTTTAGCTTGCTTAAGTTCTAAAGGTGGTTAATGGGATCGATGGATACTCGAGGGTATCAAACGGTGGAAATTCGATGATATTAAAACTATGGACCCAAATAGGTCAATTGTACTGTGGTCCAGTCGAATGGACCCAAAACGAGTCTACAACAACCCAAATGAAGCTATGTATGATCCAATAGGATCGATTGCATTTTTGACCTAAAAAGGTCAATAGTGGCAGCTGTAATATCCCTATAGGAGCCTATCTATCTACGATTAAACTTTATATGCAGGTGATACTTTAATTGATTTTCTTTTCAAATAACATATTCATTCATACATCATGTAATTGAAATGTGTCTATAGTCATATGAATATTGATTCATCACTACGACAAATTTCGTTTTCATACATCATGTAATTGAAATGTGTCTATAGTCATATGAATATTGATTCATCACTATGGCAAATTTCATTTGCATCAATTATATAGTCTTCCATATTCTTTTAACTTACTTCCAATAGTTCTCTCATGTGTGCATAACATGCCTTTTCAATCAAGTAGTGGAACATAACTGTTTTGTTGCTCATCATAACACATGCCTCACATATGAAGCTCTATAAGATGTCATAACATTTAATTTCATTTTATCATATAATTCAAATAATTTCCTATGTCCTACTTTATCTATACATATATTAATATTATGCTCAGATGAAATCTTAGCATGTCATATTGTTGTGCATAGTATGTAGAGGTATAACAAGTTCTCTCATACAAAAGCAAGGAAGACAAAGAAGAATTCATGTCAAATGGGCAAGTTACGAGCGCAACAAAGGTCGTGAGTGTGACTGAGGCTAATTTAACAATTCACATTTATTGCATTTTCGTGAGCGAGATGGAGGCAAATGTACAATCCACATATAGTGCACTATTGCGAGCGCGACAGATGCATATTGTACAATTGCAATATCTTTTCATTAACACAACTCTAATAAGGATTCCTTGGATTGCCAGAATGGCTAACCTAATCTTACATACTTTAAACCCCGGTTTCATGCATTAAAAATTTATAGTGCTTCCAATTAACACTTTTAACTTAGATTCCATAATTTGATATGCAATATCATTTCTAGATTTTAGTTAAAGAATTCCATTTACATACATTAGAAAGGACAAAAAGAATCATATAACCTCAACACACACAGAAATCCCATACCTTGGCCGAAAACTCCCTTAACCTAACACTTGCGCTTTTCCTTTTCCTTTGCTCGTTCCTCTTTCTTCTCCTTAATCAACGATTCATTCATTCAACTTAAACTTCCAACATTTAACTCATTTCACCACCAACCAAATAAGAAGAAGTTGAAGAGGAAGAGATGAATTACTAAATTAATAAGCTTACCTTAATGATACACACTAATTTGTCGTGATTTAATTCAGCATGTATGCATTTCTCTTCAAGGATTTCTTAGAGAGAAGTTTAACATTGTCTTTTAGGTAAAGAAAAAAGAAACTCAAAATTCTTCAATGAGAATTCCATCCCACCTTCTCTCTCTCTCTTATAAAATTTTCTTTTATATTAACAAAGGAAAATTCACTTTTAAGCCCTTTGACTTATTGTATGTCACACCTTTAACTCACACCTTTTTACATGTTACAAATTGACCTATACATTTACTACTTGTCTTAAATCAACTTCTTAAATCTTTCTTTTACTCACATTTAACCTTTAAAATGCCATAATTATAAATTTACCCCAATTTAATACTTTATGCTTCAATTATACCCTTGAATATTATTAAACTATAATATTAAATTTTATTCTCTTACAATTACTACAATATAACTAATTTATCACTTGTCCCCATACCTTATGTGTAATTCACACATTTTTTTATTCTCAATTAATTATAACCCTATTAACACATGCATTACTAGCTAGGGTCATGTGAGGGGCCTCACAAATATCTTCGCTTTAATGAATTTCATCCTCAAAATTCATACCTATCTTAAACAATTGAGGATATTGCTTCCTCATAACTGCCTCTAGTTTCCAAGTCACTTCTTGTACCTCATGAAGTCGCCATAGCACTTTAACCAGAGGAATTTGCTTGTTCTTTATTTGTCTAATTTCCCTGGCTAGGATTTTTTTTGGTTCCTCATCATACATGAAAACTAGTTGTACTTTAATATCTTGAACTTACAGTTTATGTGATTCATCCGAGTGATACCATTCTAAGCATAGACATGTGA
Organism: Excoecaria agallocha; assembly: GCA_037975025.1. NCBI lineage: Eukaryota > Viridiplantae > Streptophyta > Magnoliopsida > Malpighiales > Euphorbiaceae > Excoecaria > Excoecaria agallocha. The sequence continues at coordinate 28,386,825 of CM075819.1, forward strand.
AACACATCATGAAGCTTGGCTAATTCCATAGGAAGAGCCAATCTATATGCCACCGGTCTGACTCTGTGAAGAATTTCATATGGACCAATGAATCTCTAACTGATTTTCCCCTTTTTCCCAAATTTAAGCACTTTTCTCCAGGGAGATACCTTCAGAAACACCTTATCACCCACCTGATACTCGATATCCTTTCTCTTCAAGTCAGCATATGATTTTTGTCTATCACTAGCTTCTTTTAGACTTTGCTTGATAACTTGAACTTTTTCTTCTGTATCCTTAACATGATCAGGATCGATTATTCTGCATCCAGTCAGCTTAGTCCAATAGACTGGAGTTCTACATTTTTTGCCATACAAAGCCTCATATGGTGCCATCTGAATACTCTTCTAATAAGTATTATTATTATCAAATTCCATTAAGGCCACATATTTGTCCTAACTTCTAGAAAACTCCAAAGCACATCCCCTCATCATATCTTCTAGAATCTAAATAACCCGTTCAGATTGTCCATCCATTTGAGGATGAAAAGTTGTACTGTACTTGAGCTGCGTTCATAAGGCCAACTATAGACTCTCCCAAAATCTCGATGTAAACCTTAGATCTCGATCATAATTTATAGACACTGGTATACCATGTAACCTTACAATCTCATTCACATACAATTTTGTAAGCTTATCCATAGAATAATCTATTCAAACTGGTATAAAGTGAGCTACCTTTGTTAACTTATCTACTATTACCCAAATAGCATCATATTTTCTTTGAGTAAGAGCCAAACTGGTAACAAAATCCATGGTAATGTCTTCCCACTTCCCCTATAGAACCAGAATGGGATTCAAAAGACCTGAATGAAACTAATGTTCTGCTTTCACTTGCTGGCATATCAAACATTTAGATACATATTTAACAACATCCTTCTTCATGCTAGGCCATCAGTAAAATTGTTTGAACTCTTGATACATCTTTTTCCTGCCTGGATGCATAGTAAATGCAGTATTATGCGCTTCATGCAATAGTACCCTTTTCTTTTCTTTGTCATCAGGAACACAGAACCTGTTATGGTAGTATACACCATCTTCTTTCACAGAAAAATTTGATTGATCTCCTTCACAAACTGCTTTCACAATTTGTTGCAACTTTTCATCATCCTTCTGAGCATCTATCACTTTCTGCCTAACCATGGACCTAGCTTTATGTTGTGCTAGTAATGCACTATCCAATGCAAAATTTCTATCTGCACTGCTTTAACATTAATGCTGCCATTGTCTTGCAACTCAAGGCATCAGCAACCACATTAACTTTTCTTGGATGGCAGTCAACTATACAATTATAATCTTTGAATAATTCCAACCACCTTGTCTGCCTCAAGTTAAGTTCTTTCTGAGCAATCAAGTATTTGAGCCTTTTATTATCAGCATAAATCCTGCATTTTTCCCATATAAGTAGTGCCACCAAATCTTCAAAGCAAAAACCACAGCTGCCAACTCTAGATTATGAGTCGGGTAGTTTTGCTTATGAGGTTTCAACTGCCTAGATGCATAAGCTACAACTTTAGCATCTTGCATTAATACACATCCTAAACCAATGTTGAAGGCATCACTATACATTGCATACTATTTCCTTGACACTAGTTGAGTTAACACTAGAGCTTCAGTCAACATTTTAATTATCTAATCAAAGCTTGTTTGACAACGATCAGACAACTCAAATTTAATATTCTTCCTTAATAGCTTAGTGAGTGGTGAAGCAATGACTAAAAAATCCTTAAAAAATGATGATAATAACCTGCCAACCCAAGAAAACTTTTAATTTCATGCACATTCTTGGGTAGTTTCAAATTAACAATAGCTTCAATTTTATTTGAATCAACCCTAACACCTTAAGCAAATACAACATGACATGGGAAGGAAACTTCCTTAAGCCAAAAGTCACATTTACTCAACTTGGCATACAATTGATTTTTTTCCAAAGTTTTCAACACAATCATTAGATACTCAGCATGCTCAGCTTTATTTATGGAGTAAACAAATATCTCATCAATAAACAATATAACACATCAATCCAAATAGGGTTTGAATACCCTATTCATAAGATCCATGAATGCAGTAAGTGCATTTGTCAACACAAACGGTATAACTAAGAATTCATAATGCCTATATCGGGTTTTAAATGCAGTTTAGGAACTGATGGGATATCACATGGCATATACATGATGATCATGAAGTGGAAAAATTAAAAATTTAGATCATACATGCCATGCAATATACAACAAAGAATCAAAACATGCCATTTTAGGGTTTTTGAAAACTTACAAGTTTGGATGCACTTCAAAACTTGATTTTTAAGATGACCAGCATATAAGATGGACTTATATACCTTAGATCTTGATCACCAAACCCAAAGGAGTAGCCCTTACGCCACACCACTCTGTGTTCACACACACAATAATAAAGATGACTTAAAATCGAGAGTGCTAGCTCTATGTTTGTGTATTCGGCAATGGGAATGGTTTAAAGCCATAAGATCTTATCTTTTTCTTCCTTTTGGTTGCTATTGCTGCCTGAGAACACAAGAGATGAAGAAAGAATTCTTTCTCTTGTGAGTGGCGGCACTAGAGAGAGAAAATTATCTCTTAGGTCAAAAAAATAATTAATCAATTTATATCACTACATTAGGAAGTTTGTTGTAGCCAAAATTCCCTTGATTTTAGGTTTTATTTTTATCTTATATTTCTTCCTAATTAAGCCATTTATATTGATTCAAATCCTATTAATTTTAAATTCAATTGAATTTAAAATGGCACAAGACATGTAATCAAAAAATCCATCACTTAATTAGGGATTGTGCACATGCTGAAATTCACTAGGATATTCCTTTGGATTTCGGCTACACTATCTCCTAATTAGGTGTTTTATTTTGATTCAAATGCTATTAGGATTTAATACTCAATTAATTTAATTAATCGAAGATAATTAATTAATTGAAATTAAACCTTATGGGCCAAATTTCTCTCTCTTATGGACCAAGGTCTATTATGTAATTTTAATACCCATTACTTACATTAATTTGACTTTAAATAAAAGCCCAAATTAATGTCCAATACACTATTTAAATATTTTAAGTCCAATGCTTTGTGTGCGATCCTATAGGTCTATTTAATATTGACAAGGAATTAATAAATTAATTCAAAGGCTATATATATTCTCTAGCAAGATATTATCGCATCCCAAATTAAATGAAAATGCAAATGAAATTTAGTTACCGAATGCAAGTTTGCATAGTCCCTTACCCATAAATATCGAAATTAATATAAGGCATGGACCTAGTCATTCTTATATATACTAATTCCTTTTTTTGATATTCCAGTGACGCTAAACTCTTAGATAAATAATGATTTCTTATTATTTCATCTTGATATGGCCATACACTTCTCAGTTCACTGATTAAGTGGCCGATAATATTTTCTCTCTTATCGAGAGGGGTAAACCCTTCACTTCTCTCATGCTTTCTCGTATAAATTAGTGCATACCAAAGCATAGCCGTACTTGTCACCATGTTACGAGCACGTTAGGTGTATGTCAAAGTATACAGTAATTCATAAAGAGTTTCATAGAGATTTTAGGTCTAAGAACTCCGATGCAGAACTTGCACATGAGAAACACTTATGACTTGTACCATGTAATGTTCTTATGAACGGATCAAATCTAGATACCATGTTTTAAATATGTATCTATGATCTCTGATTGACACTCTAGTCCTTATGATATGTAAGATATAACTCAACTTATTAGAGGGAGCATACTAGTCTTCATTCATTTGTTATTTCCATAACTATGACTGACTAATGATATTTTGAATGAAATCTCAATTGTTTCAAGGCCTTACAACCATGTGCCTCACACATGATAACTTAAACTGAAATAATATTTTTGGATAGTTCTATCATTTGATATGCACAGGAATACAATAGATAAAATAAATGCCTCATTTATTAACTTAAGTGTTTTATAACAATGCATTGGGGCTAGGGCTTACACTAACAAAAACATCCCCATCCTTAACTCTGAGCTGATAATAACCTGATAGCAAGTCTATCTTTGAAAACGCACCAACACCACTCAACTAATCAAATAAATCTTTAATTCAAGGTAAATGATATTTTTTTTTCATTGTCACTTTGTCTAACAATCTATAATCGATACACATCGTCATCGATCCATCCTTCTATTTAGTAAATAGGATTGGTGACACACTAGGTCTGATGAAGCCTTTATCTAATAATTATTGTAATTGAACCTTTAGCTCTTTCAATTTAGATGGAGCCATTCTATATGGTGCCCTAAAAATTGGAGCGATACCAGGTAATAGATCAATAGACAACTCAACATCTCTTTCTGGAGGAAAACAAGGCAATTCATCAGGAAATACTTTTGGAAATTCATTCACCACAGGAATATTCTCAAGCTTCGCTGTATCCCTTTTTGAGTTAAGGACTAAAGCTAAAAATGCTTCATATCCTTTCCTAAGACAATTTCTAGCTTGCATTGCTGATATAAAATTAGTCGATGGCTTAGAACAACTGCCTTCTACTACCACTTCCTTATTGGGAATTATCGGTTACATGCATCTCATACATAAGTTGAATTTAAAATTTTTTTAACAAATAGATCTATTGTTGCCATGAATTTACAATATACATATTAATGAGAATAAGAAAAATTACCTTTGATTTTTGCTAAACAGTTGATTTTCCTTCTCACCGGGTTGTCACAAACCACAGTCTCCAAAATTGAACACCTCCAATTAGTAATCCACACTAGAGAAAGATTGAATGAACCAATAATGGAGGAATACAAGGGCTGTACGAAATTCCTTGATGCTAGTAAGGGGGTGACAGCTAGGGTTGAGAGAGTGAGAGAACATTTCTTTCTCTTAATGTTCGCTTAACCCTAAAATCCCTATCACCTGGATTTTTATAGTTAGGTTAAAAATCAAACTTCATAATAAGATTGGCCTCTTTAAAATTTATGGAGAAATATTAAATAGGCTTCTTGAATTATTAATAATTTATTTGGGGTCAATTAAATCCAATTTAAGCCCATTCATAAAGGACTATGAACAAAACCCATAAACTAGGCCTTTTGTTCATACACTTGGATTTAATCACCCAAATTAATTCTAAATCCATCCAAATTAAATACGTAGGCTCCATAACACTTATGAAATATATTTGATTTGTTTTGTTCCAAGAATTAGGCCTTTATGGCCTTTTATCTGAAGTTGGCGTGAAACCCTTCCTTTGGAGGGTTTATACGCCAAAATCAATTATTTGGGCCTTTTAATTTCTCCAATGGATCTATTAATTATTATATTAGCCCTATAACACTCATATTCCAATAATAATTAATTATGAAATACAATATTCCAATTACGTCCATTATACAAAACATTTCTAAAAAGTTATGCGAACAATTTCACTTGATCATAATTAATTAAAATTTTTAATTAATTATTCTCTTGTTCAATTCTCTTCTCTTGAAATAATATCAAATATTACTATCCTTGTCATTTTACCATTTTATCCTTTACTCTATATGTGTGTGACCTATTGGGTTCCTGTCCATATTGACAGTATAATATGTAATTATGAGTTCTATTCAAAACTCACATGATTTAGAATTCTTTAAATCATTTTATCAATCCCTATTGATATTTATGTTACACTATTATATAAATCATGAGAGGCCTCTAGCTAGGCATCATGACTACCCAAATGTCATGAAAGCCAAGTGGTTTGACTATACCCTTCCATAGAAACAGTTATCATGCAATTACTCCTTTCACCACTCTTATCTCAATTAAATTCTGAGTATGGATTTCTATCAACTAATATAAATATAATTATGTATGCTCTATTAATTTAACCATTATTTCCAAAATGCCCTTCATGGATTCCTATCCATCTGGGCATATTACTCTGGCCAAAGATTTTCTGAACAAGGCAATTATAGAATAATGTGAGATAACTTCACTTAATAAATCTGGGATGGTGAATCCTTTATCAATCACTCAACTATCTTCAAGTAGGTCATGATATACCTAACCTCTTAACTATGTTCACCCCCAGTTGGAAGTAATCAGTTATGGAGTCAAAGTATACCACTTGCTACTTAAGATAACTTTGGTGATCTTGAGTCTAAAGATACTTGCACAACCGTTATGAAGAGATTCCTTACTGACATAGATTTAATATCTATGTGAGGATTCTCTTTGCAGGTATCCAATTAACTTATTCTTCTAACAAGTATCCATATGTTAGCTTTGATTATCTTCCATAATCAGAGTTATGAGAACCATTGCTTGAACCATTTAAGAAGCATAACATGTGCTAGCCGGTCTTGTTAATTCTATAACTAGAGATATTTAAATATTAACACATTTGTATGCAATAGACATCCCACATCATGCACACTTCATGATTGCCTTTGCACTGTATTTATAATATCTAGGACTTCATTTATTAATTTAAGATTTACAAACTCATGTATTTAAACATAGCATTAGTAAATGAATTGTGCATTTTATTAAGAATATGAGTTCATACATATTATATATGTTCCTATTATATAGGCTCTAGGTCTTACTCTCTAACAATCTCCCATTTGCACTAGAGCCAATCACTCATATGTCATAGACCCATGTTATTTATATGGTGATCGTGCTTAATTTGGGAAAGTGCTTTAGTGAGGGAATCTGCTACATTATCATCTGTAGGGAAATTTTCTATTTTCACATCATTTCTAGCTACTATTTCCCTTATGAGATGGTAGCATATGAGAACATGCTTGAATTGCTGATGAGATCATGGTTCCTTTGCTTGTGCAATGGCTCCATTGTTGTCACAATATAAAGGAATCAGATCAACAATGCTAGGCATCACTCCTAGTTAAGATATGAACTTTATGATCCAGACTACTTCTTTGGATGCTTCCAAAGAATGTACTCAGCTTTTATCATGGAATCAACAGTTGTTTCTTGTTTTGAACTCTTCCAACTAACTGCACCTCCTCCTATTATGAACATAAAACTAGACTATGATTTACAGTCATCTTTGTCAGATTGGAAGCTGGCATCTGTATACCCATTTACTTCAAAACTACCTGTAAGGACCCAATCATGGCCCTAACAAGATTATAGTTAATTAATCAGGATTAAGGTTTAATGAGGCAAATTAGATTACTTTGTACTAATGAAGTTAAGTGATATTAAGGGTATAATTGTAATTAGGCACATGTGTATTGGAGTGCAGCTAAAATAGTAAGCAAGGATGCAATTGAATTAAATACGAAGTTTGGGGTTAAATGTTAAGAGAAATGAGTTTTTAGGGGTTAAAATGTATAAGGACATTTTGGAAATTTCTCCTTCTGAGATATTTATCCTACTCAAGCATTTGGGTGTGACTGGATCGGCATTTGGGAGAGTTCATTCTCTCTCTCTCTCTCTCTCTCTATGGTCACGGTTTGGAGAAGGATACTAGGGTTTGTGAGTTAACATGAAAGGTAATGTTTTTCCCTTGTAGATCTCTTCTTTCTCTTCTTGTTATTTATGATTTCTGGTGATGAGAGATTACAAGATGCTGTTGTCATCACCATGAATGAGGAATGGAGAAAGAAACAGATAAATCAAGTGAAAAGAGAAGAAGAAATCATGAGTAAAGAAGTTGGATGAAGGAATATTTGAAGCTTCAAAAGCCAAGTACTGGAATTTAGTTCTGGTACTGTTCAGGTGAATGATCTAGGGTTTTTCACTCTGTTCTAGTATGTGTCCTTCTTGAAGAGTTTTTAAAGGATAAATCTAGTAAGCTTGATGAGTATAGTATGCTTGAAAACTTAAATAATGGTATAAACAAGAGGGGAAGTGAGATTTAGGGTTAAATCCATGTTTTGCATGATTAGGATTCTGGTTTTTCTCCTTTTCTTCCTAACCCGTGGCCACACACACTTTTCTCCTTGAGAATGCATGGCCACTCACTCACTTTCTTATTCAACCCCACGGCCACGTGTGATCTTGCTCTTCCTAACCCGTGGCCACGTGTGTTTGTTCTTCATAACACATGGCCACATGATTATTTTCCTCTTCCCACCCATGGCCATGCATGTTTTATTCCCTTCCTACCCACGACCATGCATATTTACTTTCTTTCCTGCACATGGCCATGCCTTGATTTCCCTTTGAAGATGCATGGCCACATGATGTCTCTCTTCTCCTTGCACATGGCCACTTATCTTGTTCTTTTCTTCATACACGAACAGGCATGCATTTTCTCCTTTATGTACACGACCACTCACTCATTCTCTTTGAGAATGCACGGCCATTTATACACTACATTCCTTGAAGGCACTGCCCAACATGTTTTCTCCCCTCCACAATATATTCTCACCTAATATTTAAGCCATGTAACTAGATATGGAACACCGTATTATGTAGTCCATAAAATTATTAAGAGAGCAAGAATTAATATGCATTTTCTACTTTATGTACACGACCACTCACTCTTTCTCTTTGAGAATGCACGGCCATTTATACACTACATTCCTTGAAGGCACTGCTCAACATGTTTTCTCCCCTCCACAATATATTCTCACCTAATATTTAAGCCATGTAACTAGATATGGAACATCGTATTATGTAGTCCATAAAATTATTAAGAGAGCAAGAATTAAGATGAATTGTTTAATAATAAGTAAGATTGAGGAAAAATTGCTATTAAGTGAAGTTTGATATGTTAATTGATTGGAGCAATATACTATGAAAGTCTCTCTAATGCTAAAGTCTACAAATATACCTTTTAGAAAGGCCTGAATATAACATGAATTATTGTGAGAATTTAAAAGATGTCAATGTTATAATAAGAGGAAAAAGAATGAATTAAGCTATAAGTTATCCAAAGACACCTGTGAGGTGCATAAAGTATGATCACTTAATAGAAGGAATCTCCACAAGTTTTATGATAATCAAGCACATTGAGTTAAGTAATGATGGTTCACTTGAATTTTAAATTAGAGGGGCTTGCGCATGCAAGGTTAATATGAATTATGTTGCAAAAAGGTATGTTAAGGCCTAATGAGCATCGAATTGAGAATAACATGAGGCAATATAGTAATTTTAAGGATATGTTATACACTGTGTTTCATAAAATCAAAATAAGGTACGCACTAGGTCAAGGAATGGTTTTATCCAAAAATGCTATGATTTAACCTAGTGGTAATAAAAGAATAGTCGTAAGGTTGCATGTCCGAGTTAAAAGAAGCGGGACATCGCATTTTATGTTAAATTATGAAATCATAAGAGCTAGGTTATACTCCAAGTCACACGAGGAGTCAATAATTAGCTGTAATGTGTAATAACCTGCTCACTGGGTTGCTCATGCCTATAATACATTATGATTAGCACAAGAGCATCCATAGTGTATTAACGACTAAGATGATATGATCACACTTGCCTCAAATAAGCATAAAATGTCACAAGATGAAAATGCAAGTAAGACGATTGAAGTATGTATATATATATATATATATATATATATATCTTAAAATGTTAAGGTGTATAACCTAGTGTCTATAATCTGATAGACCCTAAAAGAGAATCAAGTGATTGAATATGAACATGTATTGACCTTAAGCGGTAAGAGAACTCATTTATTTTAGTATATGGACCATAAATGCTTGAGTATTGATATATATATATATATATTTACGTAACAATGTGAATGATTATGAAAATAGAGAGTTATTTATGGCAAATAGTAACAAGGTGTATCATCGAAAACTATCCATGAGGTATGTAAGTACTATATGTTGTATAGTTGATATAAGTAACGAAAGCATGTATTTTTATGATTTAAACTGCATATACATGTACGAGTGCATGTGGGTACTCGTAATGCTAACCATTAAACATGATGTGTTGTTATTGTTTTATAAACATGTAACTACTATGATATGAACGAAAGAAATTGATGCAAACATATGATCACATGACAACATCCATATATAATGGAGCCTAAAGCTCAACATAGATGTATGATAAGAATGATATGCAATCTTTATGAATTGTAGCTTGAAGCCAAATGATGTATTAAGTAACAAGGAATATGATGAATTAAGTAGGCATTGTTAAGCAATCTTTTTGAATTGTTAAGCCTGTGGGTCTTAGTTTAGTTATGGATTAGATAGGCATGCCTAAAGGGATACAGTCGCAGCTGCCATAGTTTACCTCGTTTGGGTCTTGTTCCTTAATGGGACCATTGTTTGACCCCGTTTGGGTCCATAGTTTGTTCCTTGCTGGAACCATTGCTTGATCCCATTTGGTTCCATTGTTTGATATCTTTGGATATCCATAGTTTGATACCTTTGGGTATCCAATGCTCCCGTTATCCACCTTTTGAACTAGTGCTTAGGCAGGCTATTAAAGATGATAAAATATACACGAGATAAAGTAAAACATGCATTGATTGCTCAATATATGTGATGTAAGTATGAGGAATGATCTATTGGTTGATTGCCTTAAATTATTGTCGACTATAAGCTGTGTTATTAAATGAAATGTCATGCTTTATATTAAATGATTGAGATGTCTCACATCAATTAAGGAAGATTCATCTATGAGTACTGGTGTGAGTTGGTTCCACCGATGGGATTCCATAGAGATTATATGGACCCTAAAGCGTATAATATTGTACTAGAAGTTATATAAACCATAACATATGCACTAAGTTTCAATATACTCTATTTATTAATGCATACAAGTGATATCGAGACTTTGTTTTATAATCATGACAAGTAATGCTTGTTCTTTGTGAGCACATGCAACTCTATTAGTCCGTTTATTTTTATATAAATGTTTACAGACATGTAGGCTTCATGATCACCTTTATTGAACCACGTGCAGGGCATGACATAGAATGATGCATGTAAGAGAATCAGATTACCATGCTAAGAGAACATGAAAGATGTAAAGTTGTGAATCTCATATGAGAATTGTATGATATATGTGAAGTAATTATGCCTACCAAGACTACTTGTAGATGCTATATGATTCAAGTACACTCTTATATGATGAATTAATGTTGAATGCCTATCTTAGGTGAACAATGTGATTTAATGCCATAAATGGAAATCTTGCACCATTAATAACTATGATGTCTAACCTATTGATTAAAAGGATTATAAGATGTATGATTTATACTAAGCTAAGAAGGGTAAAAGGGTAAGATGATGGTGATAGATGATGAATGAATAAGAATTTAGGAAGGGTGACGAGTTTCATAACGTGATAAATTATTCTAAACATGATACCTATTAATAAGGTCGAAGACTCTTCGAAGAATGTTATTTATGATATGGAAAATATAATAGACTCATACATTATTCTAGGTGATTGTGAAAGTTTTATACATGAATGTGGTGAATTGAGGAAAGAGGTTATATTTATATGTATAGAGTTTTATTCCCCACTAAGCTTTATAGCTTAGCACGGGTTTGTTTATCCGTGTAGCTTTCAAGATAAGTTCCAGAGGATCGGGTATGATGCAGTTGTCTTGAGGATTTCATGATTCTATAAAGGCCATTTATGTTATAATTATTTATTTATTAGCTCAATTATCTTATTGTGGCATGTAATTATGGCTTGTTCTATAATTATTATTATTTATGCCTGATCTCTATTAGTTATAATGATGATTGATGATTACCCATTGTTAAGGGGTAATTTTAATAGTGTGATCAAATTAGAAAACTTTTTCCATTTTGAAAATGTTTATTTTAGGAAATTTTTTTGCATGCATGTGTTATTGCCTTAATTATCAATCCAATTGAATATTAATTAATTATTAATAGATCATTTAATTAATTTATCATATTAAATAATTAAAAAATCAATTTTGGGCTTAAAATAAAGGGTCGGTTGAAACCCACAAAATTAAACCCTAAGATGTGTTCACACACAAACTAGTTCTGTGTCTATTGGACCATTTGGCCCTTTTGGAATAAGCTAAGCCCACTTCCGCCCTTAAAATCCATTAATAAACTTAATTATAGTTTATAATATTTAATTTAAATCAGCTCCTTGGGCGCACCAAGTCATTCACTAATTTAAACCAAGTTCGTAAACATAATTAAGCCCATTAAGTGGTTTTAATGAGTTATAATTAATCCAATTATTTCAAGGCCCGTTTTAATTAACCCAATTAATTAAAAACACATTAATATATCATATATATTAGATTTAGAAGATTAAAAACACACCAAGAAAACCAATTTATCGAACTTTTCGACTAAACTAGTTTTCATGCAAAACTTGTTTGATTTTAATTTTATTTGATCCTATGGCTTAATATCACATATTAATCACATAAATTATCATCAAAATAATTTTAGAGTGGATCAATAAATTTAATTTAAAACAATCCCTAAACTTTATTGAAAAATAAAAGGCATTCATGCTAAACATAACTATTCTTTTCTCAAAAGAATCATTTTATACATTTGATCACATATATCCATAAATCAATATTTCTCATTCATGAACAATCAAATATGATATTTTAAAGTTTATGAAATAAATAACTAAAAAATAATAACTATTTCACAAAATATAGAATTGTATATTAATGGCAAAATCGTGGCTCTGATACCATGTTTGGAATTATCGGTTACATGCATCTCATACATAAGCGGAATTTAAAATTTTTTAACCAATAGATATAATCTTTCCATGAATTTACAATATGCATATTAATGAGTATAAGAAAAATCACCTTTGATTTTTGTTGAATAGTTGATTTTCCTTCTCACTGGGTTATTGCAAACGACAATGTCAAAAATTGAAAACCTCCAATTAGTAATCCACACGAGAGATGGATTGAATGAACCAAAAATTAAGGAATACAAGAGATGGCCAAAATCCCTTGATGCTAGCAAGGGGGTGGCGGCTAGGGTTCAGAGAGTGAAAGAACATTTCTTTTCTCTTAATGTTCCCTTAACCCTAAAATCCCTATCACTTGGATTTTTAGAGTTAGGTAAAAATTCCTACATAATAGGATTGGGCTATTTAAAATATATGGAGAAATATTAAATGGGCTTCTGGAATTATTAATAATTTATTTGGGCTCAATTAAATCCAATTTAAGTCCATTCATAAAGGACTATGCAAAAAACCCATAAACTAGGCCCTTTGTGCATACACTTGCATTTAATCACCTAAATTAATTCTAAATCCTTCCAAATTATATATGTAGGCTCAATAACACTTATGAAATATATTTACCTTATTTTGGTCAAAGAATTAGGCCTATAAGGCCTTCTATCTGACTTTGGCGCGAAACCCTTCCTTTTGAGGGTTTCTACACCAAAATCAATTATATGGGCCTCTTTAATTTCTCCAATCGATCTATTAATTAATATATAAGCCATATAACACTCATATTCCAATAATAATTAATTATGAAATACAATATTTCAATTAGGTCCATTGTACATAACATTTCTAAAAACTTATGCAAACAATTTCACTTGATCATAATTAATTAAACTCTTTAATTAATTATTCTCTTGTTCATTTCTCCTCTCCCATAATAATTTAAATACTATTATCCTTGTCATTTTATAATTTTATCCTTTACTCTATATGTGTGTGACCTATTGGGTTCCCGTCTATATTGGTAGTATAATGTGTAATTATATGTTATATTCAAAACTCACATGATTTAAACTTCTTTAAATCATTTTATCAATCCCTATTGATATTTATGATACACTATTATACAAATCATGAGCAGCCTCTAGCTAGGCATCATGACTACACAAATGTCAGGAAAGTCAAGTGGCTTGACTATACCCTTCTATAGAAATAGTTACCGTGCAATTACTCCTTTCACCACTCTTATCTGAATTAGATTCTGAGTATGGTTTTCTGTCAACTCATATAAATCTAATTATGTATTTTCTATTAATTTAACCATTGTTCCCAAAATGCCCTTCATGGATCCCTATCCATCTCGGCATATTACTCTGGCCAGAGATTCTCTGGACAAGGCAGTTATAGAATCATGCGAGATAACCTCCCTTTATAAATCTGGGATGATGAATCCTTTATCAATCATTCAACTATCTTTAAGTAGGCCATGATATACCCAACCTCCTAACTATGTTCACCCCTAGTTGGAAGTAATCAGTTATGGAGTCAAAGTATACCACTTGCTACTTAAGATAACTTTGGTGATCCCATGACTAAGGATACTTGCACAACTGCTATAAAGAGATTTCTTACTGACATAAATTTTATATCCATGTGAGGATTCTTTTTGCAGGTCTCCAATGACATTGTTCTTCTAACAAGCATCCATATGTTAGCTTTGATTATCTCCAATAATCACAGTTATGAGAACCACTGCTTGAACCATTCAAGAAGCATAACATGTGCTAGTCTGTCCAAATTAACAATGTCTATCTTGTTAATTCAATGACTAAGGATATTTAGATATCAACACATTTGCATGCAATAGACATCTCACATCATAAACACTTTCATGATTGCCTTTGCACTGTGTTTATAATATATAGGACTTCATTTATTAATTTAAGATTTACAAACCATGTATTTAAACATAACATTAATAAATGAATGATGCCTTTTATTAATAATATGAGTTCATACTTATGAAATACATCCCTATTATATGGGCTCTAGGGCATACTCTCTATCATTCATTTCCTTCATCATCCTTGAGAGTTACTATTTTCATTTCACAATTCACCACTGCATGATGTTTATATAACCAATCCATTCACATAATCACATCAAAATCATGAAAAGGCAACACAATCAAATTTGCTAAAAACTCTTTCCCCTAAACTACTATAAGATAGTTTTTACATACTTTATTCACAATCACACTATGTCCCAATAGACTAGTCACACATACATCAGAATCTAACTGTTGTATTTTAGACATATCTCTACCCAAATGCCCAATACAAATATAAGAATGAGTAGAGCCAAGATCAATAAGTGCATGTATGCCATAATTACAGAGAGAAAAAGTACCCGCTATAACTTCTGGAGCATTATGTTCCTCCTGAGCTTTTATTGCATAAGCTTAACTAGAAACCATCTGAGTGAAAGGTCTATCAACTGTCTCCGACACACTCTGGGATTGGGATCCATGATAAATTGATCCACCTCAGCCTTTGCCTCTACCACATGAGGGTGCATTGGAATCTTTCCTACTGCTTTGTTTACCAAAACCTTGGTCCCATTTAAAAAGACAATTAGACATAAAATGGTCATTACTACCGCATTTAAAGCATTCTCCAGCCTATTTTTTACAGTAACCCTAGTGATGCCTAGAATAATGTGGGCATTCAGGTGCTTAACCCCCACTCTGTCTTCTAAAACATTCATTCTCAGTCTTGAACTTAGTAGTGGATTCTTGTTTTTTCCTTTGCTAATAGAACTAATAATAGACTATGTAAGCTAACCTTATTGAGGCCCTCTAAATCTTTTTCCAATGGAAGATCCTCCTCTAAAACCACTTTTTTCTGCTCCCTTTCTCTTTTAGCTATCTCATACTTCTCAACTTTCATGGCGGTTATAACCAGTTGATTAAAATCCACCACATTCAGGGATGTAAATCCAAACAATTTTTCTTTAATTCGATCATTTAGCCCATCTTGAAAATGTCTGAATTTAAAAACTCCTTAGGAACATACTTGTACAAATGGCTAAACTCTTTCTCATACTTAACCAATAATAGGGCTCTTTGTATCAAATTAAAAAAATTACTTCAATTTCCCCTCCTTGTAAGCCTCAGTAACATATTTCTTTCTAAACTATTCCTCAAAGAATTCCCATGTAAATGGATCAAGTAGCTAAGGCTATCTTAAAACCAGCTTCAACAAATCATATGCCATGCCTTGGAGTAAAGACACAACACAAGATACTTTATAATTAGCATGATAGTTAATTTTATCAAAGATCCTCTCCAACCTTTCCAACCAAAACTCCGCTTCTTCAGACTATTCTAAATTAGTGCCCAGAAACTCTTATGCCCCATGCTTCCTAATTTCAAATGTTGGAGCTTTGGGCATAGTCATCCTTTGCAGGATTTGAGCCATATCATGAGAAATTTTTAATAAGGCTTCTCCAGGAACAACAGTAGGAATTTCATTTTGGAAACAAGATGAAGTCACTGGGTTAGAAGAATTTGATCTAATCGGCAAATTAATTTCAGTCGATTTTTCTATAGCATCCCTAGATGAATTCTCCATCTTCAATCTATAAGAAAATAGGAACTTCTACATTAGGACAACATGACACTATCTCATGCAACAAAATCCTATACTCAAATTGCCTAGAAAAGACTAAAACTAGGCTTTGATACCATAATGAAACACCCTATTCTACTGCCTTTATCATATATCATATCATACCATTCAGTCATATAAGAGTAGGTTATTAATTTAAGTAAACCATCATTAATCATATCACATAATCCAATTAATAGGATAACCTATATATATATATATTAACTAGGTGTTTCACGCAACTTCCTTAACTTTAATTTCAACATACCTAATGACTTTTTATGCAACACATTTATCATATTCATGAGAGATACACTTGTCTTAGACTACATCCATTAACATGCATAGCAATTAGCAATTCATCTAGCATATATATATATATAAGCATTCTAGCTCCTATATGCATACAAATACTAGCATTCTTCTAATGAGCTTATCAAATCATTTACTTTATATGACATACATATATTATAAAGACCTTTAATACTTATGAAACATGATAAGGAACTTATACAAAGTTTATCCAAGAATATTCCTACATCAATTTCTACGAACTAATATTGGCCTGCCCTAATGCAAAGTTCATTCCTATGCAAAAACCTTGGCTATAAAACCTACACGGATAAAATAACCCGTGCTAAGGTATAAAGCTTAGTGGAGATACTAATTATGAAAGAAAACCACTCACAGAGGTTGTCAGAAACATATAACATATGATATTTGAAAATATTAAAAGTAGCATATTTAAAATAAGTATATAACAAAATATAATATCATTAATAACAATGTAACCTTATATTTAATTCAACATACTAGAACTTAAATATATCATAAAGGAATCAGTACATAACCTATATAAATATAACATATGCATTAGAATCTCAGTCAAGTATATTATTTCATATATCATATGCTTTATCTCTACTGCAATTAACTATAATGCATTTACACTTTATTTTAGCCTGTTTAAGTTTTAAAGGTGGATAATGGGATCGTTGGATACCCCAGGGTATCAAATGGTGGATATCCGAAGATATCAAAATTATGGACCCAAACAGGGCAACTATATGATGTACCGATCGAATGGACCAAAAAGGGGTCTACAACAACCCAAAATAGGTTATGCATTATCCAATAAGATCAACTGCTTTTTAGACCTAAAAAGGTTAATGGTGGCAACAACAATATCCCTATAGGTGCCTATCTATCCACTATTGAACTCTATACCCAAGCGACACTTTTGATTTTCTTTTCATATAACATATTCATTCATGCATCATGTAACTGAAATGTGTCTATAGTCCTATGAATATTGATTCATCACTATGGCATATTTCCTAAACATCAATTATTTAGTTTTTAATGTTCTTTTAACCTACTTCCAATAGCTCTCTCATGTGTACATAACTTGGCTTTTCAGTCAAGTAGTGGAACATAGCTATTTGGTTGCTCATCATAACACATGCCTCATATATGATGTTGGGAATTATCGATTACATGCATCTCATACATAAGCATAATTTAAAATTTTTTAACAAATAGATTTCATCTAGCCATAAATTTACAATATACATATTAATGAGAATAAGAAAAATCACTTTGATTTTTGTTAAACAGTTGATTTTTCTTCTCACCGGGTTGTTGCAAACCACAGTGTCCAAAATTGAATACCTCCAATGAGTAATCTACACTAGAGAATGATTGAGTGAACCAACAAAGGAGGAGAACAATGGCTGGCTGAAACCCCCTTGATGCTAGCAAGGGGGTGGCAACTAGGGTTGAGAGAGTGAGAGAAACTCTTTTCTCTTAATTGTTAACCTTTTTCCTAATATCCTATCACTTGGATTTTTATAGTTAGGTTAAAAATCCAAATCCATAATAGGATTGGGCTCTTTAAAATTGCTGGAGAAATATTAAATGGGCTTCTGGAATTATTAATAATTTATTTAGACTCAATTAAATCCAATTTAAGTCCTTTCATAAAAAACCATGCACAAAACCCACATACTAGGCCCTTTGCGCATAAAACTTATGAAATATAATTAATTTGTGTTGGTCCAAGAATTAGGCCTCTAAGGCCTTCTACCAGGGCTTGGCATGTAACTCTTCCTCTGGAGGATTTTTATGCTAAAGCCATTCTTCTAGGCCTATTTTAATTTCTCCAATGGATCTATTAATTATTATATTAGCCATATAACACTTATAGTGTAATAATAGTTAATTATGAAATACAATATTTCAATTAGGTCCATTTTACAGAAGATTTCTAAAAAGTTCTGCGAACAATTTTACTTGACCATAATTAACTAAACTCTTTAATTAATTATTCTCTTATTCACTTCTCTACTTCCATAATAACATCAAATATTATTATCCTTGTCATTTTATCATTTTATCCTTTTCTCTATATGTGTGTGACCTATTGGATTCCTGTCCATATTGGCAGTATAATATG
Source organism: Excoecaria agallocha (assembly GCA_037975025.1). Classification (NCBI taxonomy): domain Eukaryota; kingdom Viridiplantae; phylum Streptophyta; class Magnoliopsida; order Malpighiales; family Euphorbiaceae; genus Excoecaria; species Excoecaria agallocha. The sequence continues at coordinate 28,405,644 of CM075819.1, forward strand.
TAATTATGAGTTATATTCAAAACTCATATGATTTAAACTCCTTTAAATCATTTTATCAATCCTGATTGATATTTATGATACACTATTATACAAACCATGATTGGCCTCTAACTAGGCATCATGACTACCCAAATATCAAGAAAGTCAAGTGGCTTGACTATACCCTTCTATAGAAACAGTTACCATGCAATTACTCCTTTCACCACTCTTATCTCAATTGGATTTTGAGTATGGATTTCTATCAACTTATATAAATCTAATTATGTATGTTCTATAAATTTAACCATTGTTCCAAAAATGCCCTTCATGGATCTCTATCCATCTTGGCATATTACTCTAGCAAGAGATTCTTTGAACAAGATAATCATAGAATCATGTAAGATAACTTCCCTTAATAAATATGGGATGGTGAATCCTTTGTCAATCACTCAACTATCTTCAAGTAGGTCATGATATAACCAACCTCCTAACTATGTTCACCTCCAATTGGAAGTAATCTCTTATGGAGTCTGACCGGATTCTAGCAAGTGTACTGATTGGCTAGTAATATAGGAAAATAAGATTATGACCCAAAATATCGAACCCAAGGGAAACTTGTGCTTGTATGTGCTATTTCAATTTCAAAACTAATTTTGTGTGCAAAAGAAAGAAAAGAAATCCCAAATTTGTGATGATTGAAGAATTTAAACTAAAAACAATAATTTAAAACCAAAATAAAACAATTGAAAGAGCTAAAGTAAAGAAGAGATCTATTGAAAGCAAGTAAATTGAATGAGGTAAAAATCAATATTAAAGACAACTTTTACTAAAGGACCATCCACCTTAACAAGTATTACTATGACTTAAATAAAAGAAGCATACAAGTGATTATGGGGAATTCAGTTTAATAAAACCAGATAACTTTATTCAAGATTATCATTCCAAGCATCAAATTTTCTCATTCAGATAAACTTAACACTTAGCATACAGAATTGAATTAAGTCCCCTAGATGTCTATTAAAGCCTTTCTCAAGAGATTTAACTTTCAACTATTCTTGGTTACCCTTTTCTTAATCTTAACTTACTCAAATCACACATAATTATAGCTTATTCAGATTATAATCATGCATTAATCCAACTAAATTAACCTAAGAGCTTGCAAGTCATTATTTAACTTAAATCAATTAATTAACCAATGCTTAATCAAGTTAATAATTAACTTAAAATTGAGAAGAGACAAGACTATGTTTAAGAACCAAGAAATAACCAACTTGCATTGAATTGAAGAACAAACTCAAGTCATAACAATACAATTTTAAGGATTCAAGTATCCTTTAGCAAAAGTCAAAGAAAACTACTCACAAACCATTCTTAAAATTAAAACAACGTTTTTAAGAAAACAGTAAACAAAAAATGTAATAACAACTAAGAAAATAAATCTTAATTCTAATGATTGATGATGATTTCTTATGTGTTTTTGACTGCTATTTATAGGCAAAATTGTAGCAGACTCCTTGTTAAACTCCAGTCGTAAAATAGGAATCAAATTCTGCTAAAACAGGAATCTCGAAAATCCTTCGCGATATAGGAGAACTGGATCACGTGGCCACGGCTCTTAATATGCCTTCTCTACACGTGACCACGGCTCCCTTTAGCCTTCCTCCACACGTGGCCACGTGTGGTCCTTCACTGGAATCCACGTGGTCACGTGTTTTCCTTATTCTTCTTCCAAAATTCCTTTACGTGGCCACGTTCTTTCAACCTCCATCCCTTCACGTAGCCATGGCTTTATGTATCAAACCTTCACGTGGCCATGGGTGAAATTCTTCAGTATTTTCACGTGGTCACGTGTGAAGGCTCTGGACTGAAAGCCAATTTTCTCGTGACAATTCCTCATATTTGCACTTTTGACCCTAAATTTTATCCTTTTTGCAAATTAAGCCATTTATTTACAATTAAAACCTGAAAATCAAACAAAACATAGAATTAACCTCAAAAATATAAATATTACCAAATCAACTCTAATTTAACATAAATAAAACCAAAACAACTAAATAACACAACTAAAAACATATCAAAAACTACCCCACACTTAAACTTTGCTTGCCCTCAAGCAATTTAGAACAAACCCTCCTTCAAAACCATCAAACTTGTATAAAGATATGCAGTTTCAAAACCACACTTAGCATTTTAACATAAGCAGTTAATATAAACTCTAAATAGATTAACTTCAACAAGAGAATATAAGCTAGTTTCCTTGAGTGTGTGCGAGACCAAATCATTTTAAGTCATTTTGAAAATCAAAATATCAATACAACTAGGTAATGAAGTATAGAATATATGAATGCATAAGCATACAATTGGTTTCGTGCTTGAAACTCTAAAAACACAATAGGCCTCTCCTTTAGCACCGGAACCCGTAGGTCATCTCCGCTAAACAACTCAAAACAAACTTAAAATCACATAGGTCTTTCAAAGGTTGCAATGGGGCTAAGGGTATGTTTATCAAAGATGGATAAAGGATAATCAAAATGAATATAGCCACTCTAAAACACAATAGATTACAAAAACCCCATTAACTTAAACAACACAAATTTTGCTCATCCTTACCTTAATTTCACACCTTCTTTTAAGAGATAATATATCCTTTGATCAAGAAGTCATTATTTTTCCATTTTTTTCTTTTGTACTACCCCACACTTATATTTTTTCATACTTGCTAGTTCTCTTTTTTTCTTTCTTTTTCCTTTTCTCAAATTTCAATCATTTTTTTAATGAACTAGCATTTACAAGCTAACCTCAAGGTAATACAAGGTATATTTTCAATTGACTTCATCAATAACTTTGCTAAAACTTCCTTACTTCACCCAATAAAACTTTACTCTTTTCATGCATCCATTTAATCCTAGAATGGCCAATTCCATAGGGTGAGATAAAAGCTTTTTAGGTTATATGGTTAAAACATTAGGTGTAACAAGAAAATATTAATGGTACGCATTAAGCATACTTTATAGGATCAAAATGGCTTAACAAAGGATAATTTCATCAAGGTAGAACACAAGTTTTAAGAAAGTGTATCAAGAAAACTATTGCCTAGATCATTTTCTAAGTTGCTTGAGTTGTTCATATGCTTTGAAGGGTGATGAGGAAGGTTCTAGTGCTCTAAATTTTCTTACTTCACTACTTCATTGCATTGATTTTTTTTCTCTTAGTTAAAACTGGTCTAGGTGCATTTAAGAATTTGGAAACTAACAAACATTTATCAAGTTGAAGACTAACCTATCCAAAGGCATATTAAATAACATAAATGTTCTCTTGCTAAGCAAAGGTCCAGAACATGCATATTCCATATCTAAGCTCAAGGTGTTCCAAGTTTTGAAGTAACTAAGGCAAACTAAGTTTTCATGCAAACTAAATGAAAAGGTGAACTATATAAGTCTTTAATATAATTTACAACTTAAGAAAAAAAAACAAACAAAAACAAAACACAAAACACAAAAATAACAAAGTTTGATTCATGAAAAAGAAAAGAGAAGTTGAAAACAAACTCCCTGAAAGGAGACTACCCCATCCTTAAAAGTTTACTGTCCGCAGCAAATAAAGATCGATTCAGGCGGAGGTTGAGGTGGAAGGAACAGGTTAGAACAAAATTAAGATGAAAAAGAAGAATAGAATAAGTCGTGGAAAAATTTTTAAGGCTGGAGGATTAGGCGTGGCCATATGAGGTTTAAGGGAAAAACCACACTTGGTCACGTGTGCCTTTATTCTTTGGGCATGCATGGCCACGTGATGGTTCTCCTTTGAACTTCACGTGGTCACGTGAATTGAAAATGGAGGAGCAGAACTTCAAGCCGTGGCCACGTGATGTTTCTCTTGTAAAATACACGTGATCACGTGATTTTAATGGACTTGGGCACTGCATCAACCCGTGGCCACGTGAGGTTCATGGAAAGAACCACACGTGGTTACGTGTCCATGTATTTTTCTGCCTCTCGTGCATCTTTAAAACATATATGCATAATGAATCTTCCTTAAATGCAATTTTTGCTATATCAAGCTTTTAAAACACCAATTCTTTTCCAGGAAAAACATGTCTTCATTTTAAAAAACCTTGATTTACTCACTCTTTTCATGAATCAAAACACATAAACACACAAATTTTCAAAAACACAAAAACTTAACTAAAACTTAACAGTAAAAAGAAAAGAGAGAGATTAGAAGTTCTGACTTTTTAAAGTCTTCAGCTAGACTTTCCAAACCAGTTTTTAAGTATCTTGAAGAACTATGGTTGCTTCAGCAACCTCTTGCTGTCCGATTTGGTTTGATTTAAGCCATTTTGATTTCAACTTTCGTTTGGTCTTTTTTTTTGTAAAATGTTGCATTGTCGTATAACCATTGTTGAATTTTATCAAGTTCATTGTAGTATCATTGATGTTGTACTACTGACTTAAAATTATCCTTCATGGGTATACAAGAATAGCTGGGACTAACCCCTTTCAAATCGGATATTGCCCAATCAGCTTTTCTTTTATGCTTCTTGAAGATTTCAGTGAGCTTTTCTTCGTTCAACCTGTCAATAAAGATGAAATAATTACTGGCTTAGCATTATCATTTAAAGATACATATTTCAAATGTAATTTAAGTTCAGAATCTCCCTTAGGAGGGGATGGTTCATCCTCCGTTTCATCAAGTTCACTGTGCTCTTTGTCCAGATCTTGTATCAACTTAATCTCCTTTGCTTCCAACTCTTCCATTTCTTTGGTCTGCATTAAATAACTTTGAAGCTCATTATTGAGAATGATTTCCTCATGTTTTACATTGACACATTCTTGAATTTCATCGACAAAACAAATGGATTCTTCAAAATCATACGAGGGGTGTTTTAAAATTTTATTGACATTAAAACTCATTTTCTCATCGTTAAATCTTAAAGTAACCGTTTGTCCATGAACATCGATTAATGCTCTTGCTGTGTTCAAGAATGGTCTCCCCACAATTAATGGCACTTTTCTATCTTCTTCCATGTCCATCACCACGAAATCAATCGAAAACATGAAATTTCCTACTTTTACTAATATGTCCTCAATGATTCCTTTTGGCCTCTTCACCGATCTATCTGCCAATTGAAGCGTCATTTGGGTTTCCTTCAAATCGCCTAGATTCAATTTCCTGCAAATTGAATAAGGCATCAAATTAATACTAGCACCCAAATCACATAAAGCATTTCCAACAAAATTACCTCCTAATTCACAAGGTAATGTAAAACTACTTGGATCTTCTAATTTTTCAGGAATTTTGTTGGTTAATATAGCACTACAATTACCGGACAATTGAACCGTTCCTATGCCTTATAGCTTTTTCTTATTAGAGCACAATTATTTCATAAATTTAGCATATTTAGGCATTGTAATAAAGCTTCAGCAAATGGTAAGTTTATATGTAGCTTCTTAAACATGTCTAAAAATCTACTCAATTGTTCATTTTGTTTCTCTTTTCTAACTAGAACAGGAAATGGTAATTGAGACTCATCAAGAATAGTAGAAACAAGTTTGTCCTTACCTTTACCCTTCTCAACTGTTGGAGATACTTTTTTAGTATTTTTAGAATTAGAAACACTTACCTCCGTTGTCGGTTCCACCTTCTTAGAAGAATTCTTACCAATTTCATTCTCCTCTAGCTCTTTTCCACTCCTTAAGTTGATTGCTTTGGCTTCCTCTTTTGGATTTCGGTCTACATTGGATGGAATTGTCCCTTGAGCACGGTTTGATAAAGAACTAGCAAGTTGCCCCATTTGGTTTTCTAGGTTCCTAATGGATGCCTCTTGGTTTCTCATCCAAATATCTTGCGATTTCCATCTAGCATCTTGACTAGCTAAAATTGAGTTTTGGGAAGCCATGAAATTTGCAATCATTTCTTCAATATTAGATTTCTTTTCTTGAAGAGGGGGAGGTTGAGGTTTTTGAAAACCGGGTGGTTGGTGGTATGCTTATGATGGGTATTGATTTGGGTAATGAGGTGGAGCTTGGTTTTGGTATGGAAGTTGATTGTTGGAAGTATGATTGGGGTTATATTGGGGTCTAGGATTGGGGTTGGAAGAAGAACCATGATTACCTTCCCTCCATGAAAAATTCGGATGGCTTCTCCATCCCGCATTGTAAGTGGTTCTATATGGGTTCAAGGCATTGACTTCTTCCATCATTCATTCATTATTCTTCATTCCCAAAGGTCCTTGAATTCCAGCATAAGAATTAACTTCATTAGATAACATAGAAATATTTTTAGCTTTAAGCTCATTTATTTCTTTTAAATGCCTTTTTTCCATTAATTCTAATTGAGCTTTTAACATGGCTACTTCATCAATATTATGAACTCCCTGTTTCTTTTGAGTTGCTCTAGAGGATGTCCATTGAGCATCATTGGTGGCCATCTCATCAAGGAGTAAAAATGCATCCTTTAGAATTTGATTCATGAAACTTCCATTTGAAGCTGCATCTAACAAAGATCTTATTGATGGATGGGAAGATCTTATTGATGGATGGGCACCTGCATAGAAAATATACATTAATTGAAAAATAGGAATTTCATGATGTGGAAAACTCTTCAAAAGTCTCCTAAATCTTTCCCATGCTTCATGGAATGGCTCCTCATAAAATTGCTGGAAGTCACTAATTTGTTTTCTAATGAGGGCAGTCTTAGTAAGTGGGAAGAATTTGCAAAGGAATTTATCTTGCATTTGTTGCCAAGAATGGATATATTGATTTGGTAGCATTTGTAGCCAATCCCTAGCTTTTCCTATGAGGGTAAATGGAAAGAGTTTCAACCTAATTGCATCAGTTGATACATTAGGAATTTGCACAGTGTCACTCACTTCTAAGAACATATCCAAATGTTGTGCAGGATCTTCTATGTCCGAACCCGAAAATTGGTTTCTTTGTACCATAGTAATGGTAGCGGGTTTAATCTCAAAGGGTTGGTGGCGAGGAATCCTAATAGTTCTATGTTCTTCATTCCACCTAGGGATAGCATAATCCCTAATGGTTCTAGGTCTATACCCATTCCCGGGAGCTTGGTGGGGTATGTGTTGCTCTTCGATCCTAGGTGGTGGGTCATTCATAGGTTGCTCTATTTCTAGGTCATTCATGTTGCCTCTTCTATTCCTATGAAATGTCCTCTCAATTTTAGGGTCTAATGGTAGGATGGGGTTATCTCTCACCATAAATCACTAGTCTTCCAAAGAGAAAATAAGAAAATAGATGAAAAAGAGAAGAAAAACACAAAAAATAACTTTAAAATCAAAATAAACAAACTCCAATGTAGTCCCCAGCAATGGCACCAAAAACTTGATCGGATTCTAGCAAGTGTACTAGATCGGCTAGTAATATAGGGAAATAAGATTATGACCCAAAATATCGAACCCAAGGGAAACTTGTGCTTGTATGTGCTATTTCAATTTCAAAACTAATTTTGTGTGCAAAAGAAAGAAAAGAAATCACAAATTTGTGATGATTGAAGAATTAAAACTAAAAACAATAATTTAAAACCAAAATAAAACAATTGAAAGAGCTAAAGTAAATAAGAGATCTATTGAAAGCAAGTAAATTGAATGAGGTAAAAATCAATATTAAAGACAACTTTTACTAAAGGACCATTCACCTTAACAAGTATTGCTATGACTTAAATAAAAGAAGCATACAAGTGATTATGGGGAATTCAGTTTAATAAAACCAGATAACTTTATTCAAGATTATCATTCCAAGCATCAAATTTTCTTATTCAGATAAACTTAACACTTAGCATAAAGAACTGAATTAAGTCCCCTAGATGTCTATTAAAGCCTTTCTCAAGAGATTTAACTTTCACCTATTCTTGGTTACCCTTTTCTTAATCTTAACTTACTCAAATCACACACAATTATAGCTTATTCAGATTATAATCATGCATTAATCCAACTAAATTTACCTAAGAGCATGCAAGTCATTATTCAACTTAAATCAATTAATTAACCAATGCTTAATCAAGTTAATAATTAACTTAAAATTGAGAAGAGACAAGACTATGTTTAAGAACCAAGAAATAACCAACTTGCATTGAATTGAAGAACAAACTCAAGTCATAACAATATAAGTTTAAGGATTCAAGTATCCTTTAGCAAAAGTCAAAGAAAACTACTCACAAACTATTCTTAAAATTAAAACAACGTTTTGAAGAAAACAGTAAACAAAGAACGTAAAAACAACTAAGAAAATAAAGCTTAATTCTAATGATTGATGATGATTTCTTTTGTGTTTTGGACTGCTATTTATAGGAAAAATTGTAGTAGACTCCTTGTTAAACTCCAGTCGCAAAATAGGAATCAAATTCTGCTAAAACCGGAAGCTCAAAAATCCTTCGCGATATAAGAGAACTAGATCACATGGCCACGGCTCTTAATATGCCTTCTCTACACGTGACCACAGCTCTTAATATGCCTTCTCTACACGTGACCACGGCTCCCTTTAGCCTTCCTCCACACGTGGCCACGTGTGGTCCTTCACTTGAATCCACGTGGTCATGTGTTTTCCTTATTCTTCATCCAAAAGTCCTTCACGTGGCCACGTTCCTTCAACCTCCATCCCTTCATATAGCCACGGCTTTATGTATCAAACCTTCACGTGGCCACGGTTGAAATTCTTCAGTATTTTCACGTGGTCAGGTGTGAAGGCTCTGGACTGAACGCCAATTTTCTCGTAACAATTCCTTATATTTGCACTTTTGACCCTAAATTTTATCCTTTTTGTAAATTAAGCCATTTATTAACAATTAAAACCTGAAAATCAAACAAAACATAAAATTAACCTCAAAAATATAAATATTACCAAATCAACTCTAATTTAACATAAATAAAACCAAAACAACTAAATAACACAACTAAAAACATATCAAAAACTATATATAATTCACACTTATCATAGTCAAAGTATACCACTTGCTACTTAAGATAACTTTGGTGATCTCAAGTCTAAGGATACTTGCACAACTGCTATGAAGATATTCCTCACTAACATAGATTTAATATCCATATGAGGATTCTTTTTTTAGGTCTCCAATGAACTTGTTCTTCTAACAAGTATCCATATGTTAGCTTTGATTATCTTCAATAATCACAGTTATGAGAACCACTGCTTGAATCATTCAAGAAGCATAAAATGTGCTAGTTTGTCCGAACTAACAATGTCCTGTCTTGTTAATTCTATGACTAGGGATATTTAGATATTAACACATTTGCATACAATAGACATCTCATATCATGAACACTTTCATGATTGCCTTTGTACTGTGTTTATAATATCTAGGACTTTATTTATTAATTTCAGATTTACAAACTCATGTATTTAAACATAGCATTAATAAATGAATGATGCCTTTTATTAAGAATATGAATTCATACATATGAAATACATCCCTTTTACATGGGCTCTAGGGCATACTCTCTAACATATGAAGCTCTATAACATGCCATAACATTTAATTGCATTTTTTCATATAATTCAATGAATTTCCTTGGTTTTGCTTTATCTATACATACATTAATATTATGGCTAAATGAAATCTTAGCATGTCATAATGTTATACATAGTATGTAGGGGTTTTAAGTTAGTATAACAAGTTCTCTCATACAAAAGCAAGGTAGATAAAGAAGAATTCATGTTAAATGGGCAAGTCGCAAGCGCGATCGAGGCTAATATAACAGTTCACATTTAGTGCATTGTCGCAATCATGATGGAGGCGAATATACAGTCCACATATAGTGCACTATCATGAGCACGACAGGTCCAAATTATACAATTATAATATCTTTTCATTAACACAACTCTCAAAATGATTCCTTGGATTGCTAGAATGGCTATCTTAAGTTTACATACTTTAAACCCCGGTTTCATACATTAAAAATTTATAGTGCTTCCAATTAACACTTTTAACTTGGACTCCATAATTTGACATGCAATATCATTTCTAGATTTTAGTCAAAGACTTTCATTCACATACATTAGAAAGGGTAAGAAGAATCATATAATCTCAACACACATACAAATCCCATACCTTGGCCGAAAATTTCCTTAACCTCACTTTTATGCTTTTCCTTTTCTTTTGCTCCTTCCTCCTTTCTCTTCTCCTTAATCAACAATTCATTCATTCAACTTAAACTTCCAGCGTTTAACTCATTACACCACCAACCAAATAAGAAGTTGAAGAGAAAGATATGAATTATTAAATTAATAAGCTTACCTTAATGATACACACTAATTTGTCTTGATTTAATTCAACATGTATACATTTCTCTTCAAGGGTTTCTTAGGGATAAGTTTAACATTGTCATTTTGGTAAAGAAGAAAAAACTCAGAATTCTTCAATGAGAATTATGTTCCACCTTCTCTCTCTCTCTCTTAAAAAATTTGCTTTTATATTAACAAAGGAAAATTCCCTTTTATACCCTTTGACTTTTTGCATGTCACACCTTTAACTCACACCTTTTTGCATGTTACAAATTGACCTTTACATATATTCATTCTTTTAAATTAACCTCTAAAATCTTTCTTTTATTCACATTTAACCTTAAGATGCCATAATTATAAATTTACCCTAATTTAATACTTTACACTTCAATTATACCTTTGAATATTATTAAACTATAATATTAAATTTTATTCTCATGCAATTACTATAATATAACTAATTTATCACTTGTCCCCATACCTTATACGTAATTCACACCTTTATTTTATTCTCAATTAATTCTAACCCTATTAACACATGCATTACTAGCTAGGGTCATTTTAGGGGCCTCACATGGGTGCTTCCCCATTTACAACTTATACATGGCTTTTAGGCCAGAAAAGTCATTAAAAGTTGCTCGAACCTTTTGGGACACCTTTGAAACAACTTAAACACATAAAGAGGAATATACCAAGTTATAAAGCACATTTACTATATGATATAAAGCACATTTACTTATATATATCAAATTGTATGTTTGCAAATTAATGTGATTAGAGTATATGAATAATAATAAAGGCATAAACATATATACTCGAAAATACATATGTATATAAGGGTACGCAGGGATAAATAGAACTAATAATACACTAATTTTGTGAAGTATATGCTTATAACTATACATGGATATTTATACTTTCAAGAATATACATTTGTGTTCCAACCAAATTATTGTAGATAGGTATGGATATTGATATACGTATATGGATGTGTATGTATATTGGGATAAATTTGTTATATATATATATATATATGCATAATGTGATGTATTAGGCATAATATAATCGGCTTAGATATGTGTATGAATAGTATAGGTACAAGATGAATCATATAGGTATATGTGCATTTATGAATATATATAATAGTCTTTATATGGAAGTAACTCTTCTAAGTATGTCATATAGTCATGGTAATGATTATACATGACTAAATATTTTACAAATTAGATCATGTAAACTATATAAGCACTTAAAATTATACATTGATATGCTAAGCTATGCTGCTATGATTACAAAAGGACACTAATATATGTTCATATATATATGAAGGTAACTTGATATAATAACATACAAAAATGTATGAACCTATATATGATGTTATGCTTAAAGATATATAGTAATTGAGTTAAAGGCATATAAGACAATAAGAAAAAAGTAAAGATAATTAGTGTAAAAAGATATAATGTCTGCGTCTATGTCTAGGTTGTGGATAGATAGGTATGCCTATAAGGGTATATTGTAGCGGCTAACAAGTTTGACCTTATTAGGTCCATGATATAGATTTGACCCTGATGGGTCCACGATACAAATTTGGCCTTATATGGATCCACGATACAAATTTTGCCCTCATGGGTCCAGGATACACATTTAACCTTGTTAAGTCCATGATATAGATCATACCCATTTAGGTCTACAGGTTGATACCTTTGGGTATCTTTTCATACATTCTAGTACTATGTATCGCCCATATCCATACACTTTATGAGAAAAGGTGCAAGCTTAATACAATAATTAAGAAAAACAATATAAAGAGTAAATGAAGTAATAATATGATAACATATACCATGAATTAATTTCCAACATCATTATATATATATATAAATATATATGTATGTATGCATATAAACTCATGTATAGCATATGGAGAACATGAAAAAGAACATAGAGATGTTTAAAAATATGATATGTATGATGTTATAGAAACACATGTATATGATAACCATCGTGGACATGTATTATTTTTCATTATTAAGACTATTGTATTTAGGCACATAAATACCTACACAATAAGCACACCTAACTTCAGTTAATGATTGTCATTGATTGCAATATACACTTGCAACTAAATAGTAAAGTTTTGTATTGTTGTTATGAAAACATTATATTGTATTAATTAATACTACGCTTTTGTGTGTAAGTTATTGGTGGCTATAGTAAGAGGTTATTTCTAAATATTTTTCTTTGTTCTCCACTAAGCTACTAACCTTAACACAGGTGTTTATCTGTGAAGGTACTTAAAGCTAGATTTTCTATAGGTGGGATAAGATCTACTACAGCAAGTCCAATACTAGAGATAGAAAGAGTCCAATTTTGTGTGCAGTTGTAATTTATTTTTGTCTTTGTAATTATTGTATCTAGTAAAATGTGGTATAAGATAAGGATAAGAGCCAGTGTAGAGTAAGCTAAAGTTTTTCTTTGTAAATTTCATATGATGTGCTAAAAAAGGTTATGCTAGATAGTATATATGATGGCAAGTATCAATAGAGGTTAGAGTAGTCTTTACAATAACTCCTAATTTAATTATCCAGATTGAGTGGTATTTAAAGTATGTGAAACTATAGACATAAATCATTGTTTGTTTAGAAAACCAATTTGGTTAATTTAGCCGTATTATGGCAAAATTGAGACGTAAAATACAATTAAAAATTTGCCTACCCTATTTTCTTTAACCTAATTCATTGATGTATAAATGTACTATAAGTATTTATATGATTATTATAGCAATTTGATCATAAAAATGAGGATGTTGCATGTTATATAATTATAAGGAAAAATAATGGCATTAAAAATTATACATGACTATGGGGTTGAAATGTTAAAGTAAGAAAGTCAAAGAAGGTAAGGCTAGTTAACTAAAAGGAGAAGTTATACAACGATATATAAGGATACAAAGACAAGATGAGATTGTTATACTACGCGTTTATGAATTTGAATAATCTATACATATGTGAAGGCAACATATGATCAATCAGGTTGTTAATTGCTTATTTGAAATCATATGTTTATGCTCACATGCTTTTATGCACATGTTTAAACTCATATGTTGTCACTATCAAGTACATAAAGATAGTGGTATATGTTCATTCATAATGACTTGGATTGTAATGATTATACATGTATATATGTGTGTAAATATCATAGATTATGTATCATATTATACGAACATATATTTGCATGGATGTACAAATTGTATGTTTGGAGTTAATTGTATAACTATATGCAATTGTGTATGTGTGTGTGTATGTGTCAGTGCGAGTGTATATGTGAGGCCCCTAACATGACCCTAGCTAGAAATGCATGACTTTAATAGGGTTATAATTAATTTAGATTAAATTTATATTGTGAATTTCACTTACGGTGTGGGATAAGTGATAAATTCATTATATTATGATAATTACATGAAAGTAAAATTTAAAATTCTAGTTTAATAATGTTTAAGGGTATAATTGAAGTATGAAGTATTAATTTTGTGGTAAATTTTAAATTAACCTTTTTAAATATGGAAACTTAAAGGTTAATTGTGATTAAAGGTATAAATTGAGATGTTGATTTAAGAGAAGGAATAAAAGGGGAGGTCAAGTTATAACATGCAAAAAAATGACAGGGTTTAGTGAAACATGCAAAAAGAGAAAGGATTGATGAGGGAATTTTTCGTTACCTTTATAAGTAGTCATCATTAGGTTAAAAGAGAGAAAGAGGGACATCATATGCTTGATGAATTACAAAAATTTCTCTCTCATTTCATCTCATTCATCCATTGTTAAACATCCAAGAAAATCCTTGAAGAAATCATTGAAGAAATTTTTGCATGTTGATTTTTGAAGAACTAGTTAGTGTGTATCAAGAAGGTAATTAAATTAATTTTATTCTTTTTATTCTTCTTCTTTAACTTCTTGTTTTATTGAGTTATGGATTAAACAAAAGGCTGGAAGTGTGTGTTAAGAATGTGAATTGTTGTGAGATGAGAGGAAGAAGTTAGGAAGAGCAAAGGAAAGGGGAAAGCATAAGATTAGGGCTAGGGGATTTTCAGCCAAGGTATGGTTTTCTTAGGACCTCATGTATGTATGTGGTTAAATGGAGAAGAAAAATGATTTGTTATATGATAGGTTGATCAATTGATTTGAGCATAAACTTTGTAGGAGGATTGATAAGAAGAAGCAGATAAGCATCAAAAACTAGTTGCTGTAATTTAAGCATAAATTGAGTTAAGAAGCTTAAATTTAGATAATTTTAATTTTACACTTTACCTAAGTAATATATCTATAACTTTGTAGAGCAAATTAGGGCTAAATATGTCTATATAATAGTCATAATTTCACTTGAAATTGTAGAGGACTGCTGATTTAGGTTCTAGAACAACTTTTGGAACATATGATGTAATTTATTGTATAATGGTCAGAATGATATGAGGTTGAATTATATGCAAAATAGATTTATAAATGAACATTTTATATGATAAAAGCATTGTCTAATTCTGCTTGTTTGAATGTCTAATGTTAGATTGAAATTCGTGAAAATTGGTTACACTGTTAAGGAACAGATTGTGGTATTTTGGTCATAAATTTTGGTAAAGGAGTCAAAATGCTATGCTGTAAAATTGTGGATAAACTAAACTCCTAGGTAAGAACTTTGTTGAAGGAAAGTTAGGCTGATTCATTCCCTATTGTATTCTATAAATTTTTCAATTTGTAACAATAATTGTTTTTGAGTTTATGAAAAGCCTATGGTGTTTCTTGAATATCTTGAATTATAGATGTGCTATTGTGATGAATTTTGATGTTATAGAATCTAGAAATACAGGGGAATGAATTTTTAGGAGGTCACTTTGCCTAAAAATAACATTTTGTAATTCATAAAGAATACCTAATTTGGATCCAGAATGCTGCCACTGTGTAGAGTTGTGTAGGCAAAATTTTTAAATTATCTTCTATATTGGTTTAAATATAATTATGCTAAAAATGTGTTTATATGAAACACAATGAATTGGATATGGCATATGATATGATTATTGATAAATTTTATATATATATATATATATATATATATATATATGTAAGTAAATAAGTAAAGATTATTGATAATTATATTAAATATGCATATGTGATTGAATTTTTATACTTGCTTGTTATATGTAAAGTGATTTATAGGCATGTACTCCTATGAAGAGTAAATGGTATTTTAATATTCACTTAGAGTATGAAATGAGGGATACATTATTGTGACTATGTTTACATGTAGTGCCTTAATGATAACATGCCAAAGTACTTATTATGATGATTTATGCTCAATGGTTCATACTTGTATTGTAATATGCCTATATGAATTCATGTGTATATACATATACTAGTGATTATGAATATTTTTACATGATCATATACATATGATTTATTATAATGTCAAGTTCTTTTGTTAAGGCATGTTTATGATGAGCACTTGAACAGGTATGGTACATTATGTGATATTTCATGAGATAATGATTTTAAAGTATGTGAAGCATTATATGAATATGCGTATATAATTACGCCATGGCAATAATATAGCTATCCTATTGATGTACATATGCAAATTGATTAGTTAAATACAAGCATTATACATGAAAAAAAAATTAAAATAAGTATTGCTTGCACTTAGAGTTCAATCGTGGATAGATAGGTGCCTATAGGGATGTTACAGCTGCCACAGTCGACCAGTTTAGGTCTAAAGTACAGTTAATCCTATTGGATCACAAACAATCATTTGGGTTATTAATTAATCCATTTAGGTCCATTAGATCGGTCCACCTTACAATCAACCCTGGTTGGGTCTATAATTTTGATATCATCGGATATCAACCATTTTGATACCCTCGGGTATCCACTGTTCCCATTATCCACCTTTAGAACTTAAGTACGCTAAGTTACAATATAAATACATCATAGTAAGTTACAGTATAACAAGATATATGATTTGTGGAATATTATAATTAACTAAGTTTTCCAATGCATGTATTATATTCTTTTGATAATATTTATATATACATATCATTTTTATGAAGTGTTGGAAATTATGGAGACTAATTTGAATGTAAAAAACATAGTTGACCAAAATCATTATATTTTTATCATATTTTTATCGTTTATATGTTACTTTAAATGTTTGTAAATTATGTATGATTTAATGAATCTAACAATCACTATGAGTGGTTGTCCTTCAATTTTATTATCCCCACTAAGTTGTATAGCTTAGCATGGGTTATTTGATTCGTGTAGGTTTTGTAGTTAAGACTTTTGCACAAGAACGTTCGCTGCATCAGGATAGGCCAACACCAGTCTATAGAAGTTGATATAGGGCTTTTGATTAATTTTGTACAAGTTTCTTAACAAGTTTTAATATGTATAAAAGGTTATAATTTATGTATGTCATATGGAAGATAATGTTGTAATAAGCTCATAGTGAGAATGCTAGTATATGCATGCATCTAGAAGCTAGTATGCTTATATTCATATGTGTTGGAATGATGAATACTATACATGATAGTAAATAGACTAAGATAGTTGAATCTAGCATGACTATGATAATGGGTTGCATAATAAGTCATTATGCATATGAAATCAAAGTATATAAAATATGTGAGAAGCACCTAACTAATATATAGATTAACTAATTAAATGGATTAAGTGATGTGAATGTATGTAGATTTTAATTGGGTTAATAACCTAATATAACATGACTTATATATATAGTATAATGAATGATAAAGGCTTTAAATGTAGGGTATTTCAGTATATATATATATGTGTGTGTGTGTATATATATATATATATATGTATGTATGTATGTATGTATGTATATACAAATATAGGTAATCATTCGATGTGCATATTAAAGTGTAACTATAAAACGATAATGTGTATATGTAATGTTTTAACATGATTATAGTTATGATGAAAATATCATATAAAAGGGATAACAAGGTATGTATGTACACATATGATTATAAAAGCATGTTATTAACCGATTA
Organism: Excoecaria agallocha; assembly: GCA_037975025.1. Classification (NCBI taxonomy): domain Eukaryota; kingdom Viridiplantae; phylum Streptophyta; class Magnoliopsida; order Malpighiales; family Euphorbiaceae; genus Excoecaria; species Excoecaria agallocha. The sequence goes on from CM075819.1 coordinate 28,422,936, forward strand.
TGATAATAAAGTATACTTTAAAGGTAAATACGTTATAAACGTGTTCATACATACTATTTGATTAAAGAGATTAAATATAGGATGATGTTAAGTATCATCATAATTTATATGTGAAAGAGTTACATGCCTTAAACTGATTACAAGTACAGAATACCAATACTAAGTAGTGTACATGATCACATGTTTATGGAAAAGTTATACATGAACAAATATATGATTACCCTTTCCATAGTTACAAATGAGCATACATGTATATAAATGTATATGTTTGAACAGAGTAAAGTAAAATAATGAGAGATATAGTAAAGAGATTAAATTGATTGCTTTTTGTCTAGGATTTAGATAGATAGGCAGGTACCTTGCAATTGAGATGGTATAGTTTCGAGAATATTTGGGTCATAAATGGACCTGTTTGGATCCTAAATAGCCCTATTGGGTTGTAATTGACCACATTTAGGTCCGCTTGACCAATTTAAAGTATAATTTGATCCCTTTTGGGTCTTAAAGCTAAATTATAGTTTGACACCATTTGGGACTTAAAGCTAAAGTATAGTTTGACCCCATTTGGGACTTAAAGCTAAAGTATAGTTTGATCCCATTTTGATTATAAAGTATAGTGCAACTTGACCCAATTTGTGCCCTAAAAAAATAGTATAGTTTAAACCTATTTTGGTCCATATAATTGATACCTTCAGGTATCCCTACAACTCATACCTTCAAGTACCATATGTACCACCTTTTATCCACTTCTTTAGAAAAGTGCATGCCTAATTCAAAGGAAAGAAAAAGCTTCATATTAAACTAAATGATGAAGCAAACATGACAGTTCTTAAATTGATCTTCATATTGTTGTTAAATGAAATTCTTACAGTGCATATGGAAAACATGTAGTGAAAAGGTGGTTACATTATAATTATGTAATTGGTATTCTAGTATCATAAGAGCCTACTACACCTATAGATTGTGCATAAAAATTAGCACCTCATGTATGTTTTTATAGTAATTATATTGGTGAATATATGATCTTATAGCCATATGTTTTACTTGATCTTACTTATATACTATATGTATTGATGTATAATATGGGAAAACATGATATTGAGTGAAAGAGTATTTTATGATTATATGAATGAAATCTAAGAAATATGTAATTGTACTTGAGTAGTGTGATGACTTATCCTAGTTGTATCGATTAAATGTGCATTCCTTCAGCTACTCGATTCTTATGTAACCTTGTAATGATATGTATGACTTTATACATATGGAAATAAATAGATCATGGAATTGTAAGTAAGTGTATGTAATACATGTATTAGATATAAGTAAATTATTATGCCAATGTAATAGCAAATCAGAATTTTATCTAATTATGAATAAGGAATGGCATGTTAATGATAACAAAACTTGTTAGAGTCAATACATTGATGAGATACATAGGATGTTTTGCATATGATTATATGATGTGAATTATTAGTGTTTGCTTTTATTTAGGGACTAAATTTTGTAACCTAAAGTATATGATTTATTACCTAGTTTTTTTTCTATGAATTTAGATCATTACTAACAAGTAATATGTGAAAGATGGGTAAGTCAAAGTGATAAGATTAGCATAACTTATAAGAATCGAAAAAGTAAACTTAATGCATAACATTTTAAGTGTCATACAATATTTATAAGATTAAGAAAGTAATAAATAAGATGGATACTAATAGGCATTTGATATGAGTTATAAGTATAACATAAGATCCAATAGTGCTAGGAGATGTTATGATAATTGTGCTAATGATCATTTTATATGTATAATGATATGTCCATTTGTGTGTGCATTTTGATTACTTGTACAAAGATTGTCTACATGTTTTATGTTCTCCACTAAGCATTATAGCTTAGCACAGGTTTTTTTTTCATATAAGTTGCAAGGATAGGACTTCTTCTCAGGGTTTATATTTGTAGCAAGATGGCCAACAAAAGTTTTAGAAGATTGGAAAGTATATAGTCTTCTTTTAGTTTCCTTTTGGTATGGATATTTAATTGTGTTTGAAATTTTGTAATACTATAGATGTTTTGTATATGTAAATATTGTAATATTTAAAGAGATTCTCTTATAAGTAAAGTTTTAATAGTGAAGTTCAGATATTATGGTTTTAAGTTCTTATAAGAATTATGTATAGTATGGTGAGTGATTTAATAGTATAGTAAAGTTTGTTTAATGATACAAGATAAAACTATATAGCTAGGTTATATGATAAAGGTGTTACAATTAGTTGTATTAGAGCATAGGTTTAATCGTTTCTAGTTAATAAGAGTCTAGAAATTGTTATCATAGTAAGTTATAGAGTGTTGGCCTAATGTAAATATCCTTATTTTGCCTTGTTATATATTGAAAGATGGATAAGTTGAAAGAGACCGGAGAAGATATCAATAAATTTTATAGTTTTTTGTCTTTAAACACTTCTGCCCCTGATTCTATTCAAGTAACCCGTGTTAAGATACAAGCATCTTTACTCATAAGGTCAAAGGAGATAAACTGCAATTTGATTCAAATTTTACAAGAGTTAAATAAGCATAGGATCACAACAGATGTTGTAAGGAGCCATAAGAGTAAAGAAAACAATAATAAGAGTATAGAAAAAGTGAAATCAAATAAAATAAAAAGGTTGATTGAAAAAGGTTCATCTAGTAACATACCATGACCTATGCAAGGTTTAGAAAAGCAAGGTAGAAGACCCCAATCTTCTAAGTGCATATATTGTTCAATAAACCATTCGAGTATGTGCAGCATTAAAAAATAAGCTTGTTTTGATTGTGGGCATATAGATCATTTTATTACAAATTGCCTAACACCACAAAAGAAAAAGAGGACATCATTAATGAGCGAAAATAAGCTTAAGGTTCTGAAGAAATGAGATTTCATCGAACGAGCTTTTCGTATTTATTTTCTCCTCTTTTGGTTATTATTTATATGTATTGATAGATCCTAATAATTGAGATGTATAAATATATGTACACTTTCAAAATATTATATAGGATGGAAGTTTGTGAGTGACCTATATATATGATGGTATATGAATGAGATCTTAACTTCGAATTTAAAAGTAAATGATATGGAATGCATATATGACTAATGTTTGGATTATAGTACAAGTGTGTTAGTAGAGTATATAGAGATTATTTCAATATGGTATATGAGAATGAGTTTATGTATAATGGGTAAGATTTTTTATGGTTGAAGTTGTTGTGAGGAGAAATTAAGGTTGATTATGACACTCTTTATGCTTGTCAGTAATTCTTTAACCAGTGTGGGCAATTAATTAAACATTTCATTGTGGGATAGGGTAAAACATGTGCATTACATGAGAGTATGCATATGTATTTTATTACATACATGAAAACATCACTCACTCATAGCATAACATCATATTGCATTTAAAGGCCCTAACTTAAAAAGGAAACTAACAGCACATACATTTAGCACAGTAATGGTATAACAGTACGATAAGATTGCCCTTATTTTGAGATAAAGTTAAATGAGAAGTGAATCAAGTTGAAGAAGAGAATAAGAGAAAATGGTAGAGGTTGTATGGGATTAGAGACAATAGTGATTGTAACACCCATATTCTATACTTAGCTATTACCAATATATCTTGTATCATGAGACATGTTTTACTACCTTCTCAAGCTGAAAACATTTATTATTAGATAACTTATAGAAGAAATAAAAACCTTATCATTTGAACTTAAGAGTAATACCTTAATTTATATAAGTGTACTTAATACATTACAATGTTTTCTCAAATAAAACATTTGTGCTTATACAAAAATTTCCAACATAATTAAAAGCTCCAAGACTACAAAATAAAAGAAAAAAAAGAAGACTATTATTCAATCTTCTAAGACTTGTGTTGGCCAACCTACTGCAGATATCAGTATGGTGAGAAAGTCCTATCCTTGCAACCTACACGAATAAATAACCTATACTAAGCTATAAAGCTTAGTGCAGAATACAAAATATGATAAAAGGCCACTTACAGTGATCACCAACAAGGATGCACCATGAACTACAAGTATACCTTATGCTCAAATACAAGCATATGATCAGCAAGAACATATATGTATCTTCGTGAGAAAGATAGAGCATATTGAATGTATGAATGCATACATTGAATTACTAACTTACTTCCATCTCAAATACCAATATCATATTGAGATTATCACTTATAGATCTATAAATATTTTATGTTTTCATATAAGACAATGTATATGATGTCCCAATAGAAAGCAAGAACGAGTAGTTATAAGGAAAACATATAACCCAATGTATTAATTAAAAACCAATCATCAATATGAATACCTAAACATAACTCTTATATTCCATTGCAAAGAAAACACTTATATTGGCAAAACATTTTAATAGCTTGCATATATAACGAATCATACAAGTCATTTAACTAGCTTAAGCAAGCAACATATTACTATAGGGAACATACTATCTCTAACATAGTCCATAACTAGATATTAGTAATGCACTAGTTTATTCATATAACTACGTACATACAATTTTTATATGCATTAATTATGCGTAAGTGTATATTGCAAACTCTTTTAATATCATAATTTCCATATGTGATGAAAAGGAATTTCATATGTAATATATATAATGAAGTCAATTAAGGAATTTTCATGGTTCATTATACTTTAATATCAAACTTTTCTTAACTTCGGTGTAAAGCATGTACTACTCTAAAGAGGTGGATAACGGGTTGACTAAAACCCAAATGAGGTTGAAACTATCGCCGCCGTAAGGTACCCTTATAGGCATACCTATCTATCCACTTCCTAGACTCAGCTCAGGCAGTTAAAATCTCTTTGCAAAACTTGCTTCACTTAATTTCATAACTTTATTCAAATATCAAACTATATATATATATATATATATATATATATATTTATAATAATGCATTCTCGATGAAATTGTGTAAAGAAATCGACATGCAATCATTTCCACCTTTAAGTATTGCTACTCTTTAATTACAAAGAGAACAAGGCATGTATCTCCACATGAATAACATTTACTATCATATTATATTGAGTGACTCTACTCACAATATACACAATTATATTCTATTATTCCGTTAAAATATAATTATATGCAAATGCATGTACATATCTATGTTATCATTAATTAAAGACATTTCACTTAAAACATATTCCTTAAATTATTACACTAAAGCATCTTTCAAGATTCAAGCCCAATCATATATATATATATATATACACATATAATCTAAAAAACATATTACTTCTTTATAGGAATAAAGTTAACATTTCAAACTTACATATGAATATATATAATATGACAAGATTTCTTTTTTCTTGGTTCATATACTCCAACATCAAATGAAAAGTTATGGTAACATTTTAATATTAACTATCATGTATGTATTTATATCTACATTTAAGTATGTTCGTATATAACAAGCTTTTTCATTAGTAGATCATATATGAATATATATATATATATATATATATATATATATATATACCTTTATCAATAAACATATCACACGCCATGCATAATTCAATGTGCTTCCAAGTTAACACACATATAAAATATCAACATGGTCATATACTTAAGTTTGTTATCATTAGACATTACGTGTGTTTATAGCCATGTTTAAGCATCATTTATTTCAAAAGCATATATCATATAGTCTTTTATGTTCTTTTAACTTACTTTCAATAACTTTCACATACATTTTCAATCAATTAGTGGAACATACTTTTTGGTTGCTTATCAACACATGCCTCATATATGAAACTCTATAGCATTTCATAACATTCAATTTCATTTTTATCATATAAATCAATGAATTCTTTGGTAATACATTAACTTGACATATATCAATACTATGCTCATATGGGTTATGGCATACTATAGTGTTGTTCATATACAGTAGAAGTACAAAAATTGCATAGCAAGTTTTCTCATATAAAAGCATGGCAATAAAAGAAGAATACATGTTACATAGGCAAGTCGCAAGCATGACAGGGGTCGCGAGTGTGAAAGAGGTGAAATTAAAATACCACATATACTACATTATCGCGAGAGTAACCAAGGCAAAAATAAAAGGCCATATATACTACATTTTCGCGAATGCGACGAATACGGATTACACAATTCCAATAACCTTTCAACAATAACAACTCTTGTAAGGATTCCCTTTTATGCCTAAATAACTTACTCAAGTTTACACCTTTTTATCCCTAGTTTCATGCATTAATAATTCATATTACTTCCATCATTTTTAGCAAAAACTTCCTTCTACAATTTTGTAGATATATGTCTTGTGTAACTTTATAAATTTTAATGTTGTCAATTAGAGGTTTCTATTTTAACTTATACTAAAATTATAGTCACTAGGCCAAGTGGTTTCATGTCATCTCTTCATGCACACTTCTTAAGTTTTATTCTCTTTTTAATTACTCAAAATTCAAATCATTTACACAAAATTTCTACTAACACCATGCACATACAAGCATTAAAATCCTAATTCCAATTGACCGAATTCTAGCAAGTGTACTAGATCGGCTAGTAATATAGGGAAATAAGATTATGACCCAAAATATCGAATCCAAGGGAAACTTGTGCTTATATATGCTATTTCAATTTCAAAACCAATTTTCGTGTGTAAAAGAAAGAAGAGAAATCCCAAATTTGTGATGATTGAAGAATTAAAACTAAAAACAATAATTTAAATCTAAACTAAAACAATTGAAAGAGCTAAAGTAAAGAAGAGATCTATTGAAAGCATGTAAATTGAATGAGGTGAAAATCAATAGTAAAAACAGCTTTCACTAAAGGACTATTCACCTTAACAAGTATTGTTATGACTTAAATAAAAGAAAACATACAAGTGATTGTGGAGAATTCAGTTTAATAAAACCAGATAACTTTATTCAAGATTATCATTCCAAGCATCAAACTTTCTTATTCAAATAAACTTAACACTTAGAATAAAGAACTGAATTAAGTCTCCTAGATGTCTATTAAAGCCTTTCTCAATATATTTAACTTCCACCTATTCTTAGTTACCCTTTTCTCAATCTTAACTTACTCAAATCAACACACAATTATTGCTTATTCAGGTTACAATCATGTATTAATCCAAATAAATTAACCTAAGAGCATGCAAGCCAATAACCAATTCAAATAAATTAATTAACTAATGCTTAATCAAGTTAAAAATAAACTTAAAATTGAGTAAAGACAAGACTATATTTAAGAACTAATAAATGACCAACTTGCACTGAATTGAAGAACAAACTCAAGTCATAACAATACAAGTTAAGGATTCAAGTACCCTTTAGCAAAAGTTAAAGAAAACTACTCACAAGACATTCTTAAAAATAAAAAAAAAAAGTTTTGAAGAAAGCAATAAAAACAAAGAATGTAAAAACAACTTAAAGAAAAGTAAAGCTTAATTCTTAGAATCCTCTTGTTCCTCCTCTCTTTCTGTGTTTCCGCTAGCTATTTATAGGCAAAAGAAGATGTGGATTCCTTCTCAAACTCTTAGAATCAAATAGGAAGTAATTTCTGCCCAAAATAGGAAGTTCGATAAAATCCTTCGTGAAATTGGAATAGCATCACGTGGCCATGCCCTTCATTGTGTATTTCTACACGTGACCACAGGTTCCCTAAGCATTCCTTCACATGTGGCCATGTGTGGTCCTTCTCTTGGAATTCACGTGGTCACATCCTTCCTTTGCTCTTCTTCAGTTGATCTTCACATGGCCACGGCTCTTCATCCTTCATTCCTTCACGTGGCCACGGGTATAATGCTTCAATGTTTTCACGTGGTCACGTGTGAAGGCTCTGGACTGGATGCCAATTTTCTTGCATTAACTTCCAATATTTGCACTTGTGGCCCTAATATTTGCCCTTTTCGCATTTTAAGCCCTTTTATATCAATTTCAACTTTAAAATCAAACAAAACATGGAATTAACCTCAAAATCATCATTGTTAACTAATTACCTCTAAATTAACCTAAATAAAACCAAAACAACTAAATAACACAACTAAAAACATATCAAAAAGTATATATAATTCACACTTATCAAATACCCCACACTTAAACTTTGCTTGCCCTCAAGCAAATTAGAACAATTCCACCTTCAAAACCATCAAACTTGAACAAAGATATGCAATTTCAAAACCAAACTTAGCATTTTTAACAAAAGCACTTAATTTAACCTCTAAATAGATCAACTTCAAACAAGAGAATATAAGATAGTTTCCTTGAGTGTGTGCAAGACCAAATCTTTTTAAGCAATTTTAACAATCGAAACATCAATACAACTAGGTAATGAAGTATAGAATATATGAATGCATAAGCATACAATCGGTTTCGCACTTGAAACTCTAGAAACACAATAGGCCTCTCCTTTAGCACCGAAACCCGAAAGTCATCTCTGCTAAACAACTCAAAATAAGCTTAAAATCACTTAGGTCTTTCAAGGGTTGTAGTGGGGCTAAGGTATTGGTTAACAAAGAATGGATAAAAGATAATCAAAATGAATAGCCACTCTAAGATAAAATAGATTACTAAAGCCCAAGAACTTCAACAACATATTTTGCGCGTTCTTGCCTTACTTTCAAACTTTCTTTATGCCCTTTCACCAAGAAGTCAATATTTTTCATTTTTTTCCTTGTACTATCCCACACTTATATTTTTTTCATATTTGCTAGCTCTCTTTTTCTTTCCTTTTCCTTTTCTCAAACTTCAAACATTTTTTTTAAGAAACCAGCATTCACAAGCTAACCTCAAGGTAATACAGGGTAAATTTGTCACTTTCAATAACTTTTCATAAGATTTTCTTGCTAAACCCAATAAAACTTTAATCTTTTCATACATCCAATTAATCCTAAAGTGGCCAATTCCATACGGTGAGATAAAGGCTTTTTAGGTTATATGGTTAAAACATTAGGTGTAACAAGAAAATATTAATGATAAGCCTTAAACATACCTTATAAGCTCTAAATGGCTTAGCAAAGGATAATTTCATTAAGGTAGGATAAAAGTCTTTTAAGAAAGTTTATCAAGAAAATTATTGCCTATATCATTTTCTAAGTTGCTTGAGTTATTCATATGCTTTGAAGGGTGATGAGGAAGGTTCTAGTGTTCTAAATTTCCTTACTTCACTACTTCATTGTATTGATTTTTTCTAAGTCAAAAACTCGTCTAAGTGCTTTCAAGAATTCGGAAACTAACAAATATTTATCAAGTTGAAGATTAACCTATCCACAAGCATATTAAACAGCATAAATGTTCTCTTGCTAAGCAATGGTTCAAAACATGCATATTCCATATCCAAGTTCAATTTGTTCAAAGTTTTGAAGTCAACTAGGGTAAACTAAGTTCTCATGCAAACTAAGTGAAAAGGTGAACTACATAATCTTTGACATGTTTTACAAACTTAAGAAAACAAACAAAACTTAAAATAAAAGAAAAACAAAACACAAAAAACAAAACACAAAATAACAAAGTTTGATTCATGAAAAAGAAAAGAAAGATAGAAGACAATCTCCCTGAAAGGAGGCTACCCCCTCCTCAAAACTTTGTTGTCCACAACAAATGAAGATCTATTCCAGTGGAGGTGGAGGTGGAGGAAGCTGCTGCCAAAAGTGATGGATAAAATGCTCAACCTTCCTGCCATCATTGAATGTGAGAACCGAACCAAAAATACCAGCACAAAGTGGAAGTGGTGTGTGTGAGTTGTGAAAACCCTACAATAATAAAGACAATATGGAGAAAGAAGAGAAGATGGGTCAATTTGGTGATAGGGAGGTGAGAGCAAACTAAAACAAAGAAGAAAAAAGAAAAAAAATGCGCTAGTGTTTCAAAAGAGCAGGAGTAAAAGGCGTGGCCACGTGAGGTTCAAGGGAAGAACTACACGTGGTCACGTGTGTTCTTATACAAGGATCATGCATGTCCACGTGTGGTCCTTCTCTGGGAATACACGTGGTCACGTGAATTAAGTTAAATGGGGCAGTAACCTTAGACGTGGCCACGTGATGTTTCTCTTGGGAAATACACACGATCACACGATTCAAATGATCTTGAGCAGTACATTAACCCATGGCCACGTGATGGCAAAGGGTAAGCCACACGTGGTCACGTGTCCATGTATTTTTTTGCATCTTTGAACATATACGCACAATTAAGTTTCCTTAAATGCAATTTTTTCCATTTCAAGCTTTTAAAACACCAATTCTTTTTCAGGAAAAACATGTCTTCATTTTTTTTAAACCTTGATTTGCTCACTTTTTTCATGAATCAAAACACACAAACAACCAAAATAAGAAAACACAAAAACTTAACTATAAACGTAAAAGAGATAGAAAGTTGAAGTTCTGAGTTTTTAGAGTCTCCAGCTAGACTCTCCAAACCATTTTTAAGTATCTTGAAGTACCATGGTTGCTTCAGTAACCTCTTGTTGCCCGATTTGGTATGGTTTGAGCCGCTTTGATTTTAGATTTCGTTTGGTCTTTTCTTTACAAAATGCTGCATTGTCATATAACCATTGTTGAATTTTATCATGTTCATTGAACCTTCGTTGAGGGTGCACTAAGGGTTTAAAATTATCCGCCATAGGTATACAATGTGTGCAATGACTAATCCTTTTCAAGTCGGATGTTGCCCAATAAATTGCTCCTTTGTGCTTTTTAAGGATTTCAATGAGCATTTTTTCTTCCAAATTTGCCCATAAAGATGAAACAATTACCGAATCAGCATTATCACTTAAAAAGACATATTTTAAATGAGATAGAAGTGTTTTACGTTTAAAATCTCCCTTAGGAAGGGACGGTTCATCCTCCATTTCCTTATCTTCACTATGCTTTTGTTCCAGCTTTTGTATTAACTCTTTCTCCTTTGTATCCAACTCTTCCATTTTCTTAGAATGCATTAAGCAACTTTGAAGCTCATCATTGAGAATGATTTCCTCTTGTTTTGTATTGACACATTCTTGAATTTCATCGACAAAATGAATAGACTCTTCAAAATCATATGAGGGGTGCCGTAAAATTTTATTGACATTGAAACTCATTTTCTCCTCGTTGAATCTCAAAGTGACCGTTTGTCCATGAACATCGATTAGAGCTCTTGCTGTGTTCAAGAATGGCCTCCCCACAATTAATGGCACCTTCCTATCTTCTTCCATGTCCATGACCATAAAATCAATCGAAAAGATAAAATTTCCGACTTTTACCAATAAGTCCTCAATTATTACTTTTGGCCTCTTCACCGATCTATCCGCCAATTGAAGCGTCATTTGGGTTTCCTTCAAATCACCTAGATTCAATTTCCTGTAAATTGAATAAGGCATCAAATTAATACTAGCACCCAAATCACATAAAGCATGCCCTAAAAAATTTCTTCCTAGTTCACAAGGCAATGTAAAACTACCAGGATCTTCTAATTTTTCATGAATTTTATTGGTTAATATGGCACTACAATTACTGGATAATTGAACCATTCCTATACCTTCTAGCTTTTTCTTATTAGTGCATAATTCCTTCATAAATTTAGTATATTTAGGCATGTGTAATAAAGCTTCAGCAAATGGTAAGTTTATATGTAGCTTCTTAAACATGTCCCAAAATCTACTCAATTGTTCATTTTGTTTTTCTTTTCTAGCTAGAACAGGAAAAGGTAATTGAGATTCATCAAGAACAGTAGAAACAAGTTTTTCTTCACCTTTACCCTTCTCAACTGTAGGAGGCACTTTTTCATTATTTTTAGAGTTAGAATTACTTACCCTTCTCAACTGTAGGAGGCACTTTTTCATTATTTTCAGAGTTAGAATTACTTACCTCCGTTGTCGGTTCCATGCTTGGGGGAGAATTCTTACCAATTTTAGTCTTCTCTAACTCTTTCCTACTACTTAAAGTGATTGCTTTGGCTTCCTCCTTTGGATTTCAGTCTACATTGGATGGAAATGTCCCTTAAGTACGGTTTGATAAGGAACTAGCAAGTTGCCCCATTTGATTTTCTAGATTCCTAATGGATGCCTCTTGGTTTCTCATCCAAATATCTTGCAATTTTCATCTAGCATTTTGACTAGCTAAAATTTAGTTTTGGGAGGCCATGAAATTTCCAATCATTTCTTCAATGTTAGATTTCTTTTTTTTAGGAGGGGAAGGTTGAGGTTTTTGAAAACCGGGTGGTTGGTGGTATGATTGTGATGGGTATTGATTTGGGTAATGTGGTGGAGCTTGGTTTTGGTATGGAAGTTGATTATTGGGAGGGTTATTATGGTCAAATTGGGGTCTAAGATTAGGGTTAGAAGAAGAACCTTGATTACCTTCACTCCATGAAAAATTTGGATGGCTTCTCCATCCTGCATTGTAAGTATTGCTATACGGGTTTAAGGCATTTACTTCCTCTACCATACTTTCATTGTTCTTCATTACCAAAGGTCCTTGAATTCCTTCATAAGAATCAACTTCATTAGATATCATTGAAACATTTTTAGCTTTAAGCTCATTTATTTCTTTTAAATATCACTTTTCCATTAATTCTAATTGAGCTTTCAACATAGCTACTTCATCAATATTATGATCTCCCTGTTTCTTTTGAATTGCTCTAGAGGTTGCCCATTGAGCATCATTGGTAGCCATCTCATCAAGAAGCAAAAATGCATCTTTAGGAATTTGGTTCATGAAACTACCATGTGAGGCTACATCTAGCAAAGATCTTGTTGATGGATGAGCACCTGCATAGAAAATGTGCATTAATTGAAAAACAGGAACTTCATGATGAGGACAACTTTTTAAAAGTCTCATAAATCTTTCCTATGTTTCATGGAATGGCTCCTCTGTTGTCGGTTCCACCCTTTCGGAAGAATTCATACCAAGTTCAATCTTCTCTAACTCTTTTCCACTCCTTAAGGTGATTGCTTTGGCTTCCTCCTTTGGATTTCGATCTATATTGGATGGAAATGTATCTTGATTACGATTTGATAAAGAACTAGCAAGTTGTCCCATTTGGTTCTCTAAGTTCCTAATTGATGCCTCTTGGTTCCTCATCCAAATATCTTGCGATTTTCATCTAGCATCTTGTCTAGCTAAAATCGAATTTTGGGAGGCCATAAAATTTGCAATCATTTCTTCAATGAAATTTAATTTATACAATATTGATAATTGTACACAAAGTTATCACCATTTAATCACAAGCTGTTCTAGAGCCTATTTTTATAGTTCACATGATTTTTCATTAAATAATAGAAAATGGTTAGAGGATGAATTAAGGCCTGGTCCCTTCTACAATTCTATAGGTTTATGTCTCGTTTAACTATATAATTTTAAATTGATTCATTTTGAGGTCTCTAACTCATATTACACTAAAATTCCCATACCATGGCCGATTATCTCTCATTGACCTAGTCCTTTGCCACTTCTTTCCCTTTTCTCCTTCCACTTTCCTCTTCTGATTCACAAGCATCATCATTATCAATTTTAAACTTCTAGCACTCAACAACAACTATCCCAACTGAATGTAAAAGAAGGAGAAGAAGAAGATGATAATTACAAAACCAATTACCTTAATTTTGATGACCAAACCTTGATTAAATCTCTTACATGCAAGGATTTTCTTCAAGATTTCTTAAGGAACTTAGAGTTATGAGAGAGGAAGAAGTTTTCAGAGTTTTCATAAAAAAAAATACGGTCTCTCTCTCTCCTTTACCTTGACTCATATAGTGTCAAGGCAAAGATCCCTTTTTGGTCCCTTAACCTTTATGCATGACACACTTTCACCTAGCTAAAATTTGCATGTTATACATTTGACCCCACTTTCTTCTTTTTCATACATTGGCCTATTCATTAAATCTTTCTCTTAAATTAACATCTCAATTTATGCTTTTATCCACATTTGACCCCTAATGTGAGGACTCAATCATGGCCCTAATAGGATTATAGTAATTTAATCAGGATTAAGGTTTAATAAGGCAAAATTTGATTATTTTGTATTATTGAAGTTAAGTCACATTAAGAGTATATTGGTAATTATGCACATATGTATTAGAGTGTAGCTAAAATAGTGAGGAAGGATGTAATTGAATTAGATAAGAAGTTTTGGAGTTGAATGTTAAGAAAATAAGTTTAAGGGGTTAAAATGTATAAGGGCATTTTGGAAATTTCTCTTTGGGAGATATTTACCCCACTAACTATTGTATTTAGCTTCTTAAAGAAGGAACCCTTAGGGTTTTGGTTGTGGGGATCAGCTAAGGCAAGGAAGCTCTCTCTCTCCCTTTCTCTCTCTCTGGTTACGGGTTGAAGAAGAGAAACCTAGGGTTTTGGTGTTTCAACCTTGTGAAGGTAATGTTTTCCTCTCTTGGATCTCTTCTTTATGTTTGATTTAATGGAACTACGGATATATAGAGTATGATATATCATGTATGTTATCTCAATGTACAAAGAGAAGAAGGGAATCAAGAAAAAAAGGGATGGATCAAGTAAAGTGAGGGAGGCTTCAATGTGAGGTACGAGATTCATTGTTTTTGGATGGTTACTGTGCATGTTTTCCCTAGCATTTTGTTATTCTTTGATAATGAGATTAAGGGTTTAATCTAATAGGTGTTGAGGATTATAACATGATTAGTAACCTAAAGGATCACGGAAACAAGTGGGGAAGTGAAATTTAGGGCTTAATTCTTGTTATGTATAATCGGGGTTCTAGGATTCCTTCATTTCTTCCCATGCATGGCCACTCACCATGTTTCTCCTTGATGTGCACGGCCACATGATGTGTTCTTCTTCTCCTACCCGTGGCCATGTGATGTTTTTCTCCTTCTCACCCACGCCCATGTACTGCTCTTTTATTCTCACACATGGCGACGCGCCCCTTTGTTCATAAAAAACATGGCCACACATCCCTTTGCTTATAAAACACACGACCACTTGTGTGCTTCCTCTTGGAAACATGTGGCCACATGTGTGTTTCCTCTTGGAAACACATGGCCATGTGTATAGTTTCCTCTTGGAAACACACGGCCATGTGTGTGATTTCTTCACGACCTATCTGGACTGTTTTGCTTATAAGTTCAGCTAGAGAACCCCAAATTGAATGATTCTTGTTGTCTTGGAAAATAGACTTCCATACCTATATTTCATATGAAGAAAAGAAATCCTAAATTGGTTTCTAAATAGGTTATATTTCAGCATGAATTCATGATCAATTTTCTGCCCAGTCACTAGGAGCAGACCTCAGTATTTTGTAAATATCTAAAAATATAGAAATGATATCAAGGTGATTTTTGATGTTATAGAAACTAGAAACATATGGAACAAGTTTGTAGAAGACCATTTGTGCTGAAAATGCCTTTTGATATTCAATAACTGCTCACAAGTCGAGCTCAGAAAATTGCCCATGACTATTCACGACTCGTGACATATGTTACTCTTGAACAAGTGCATGAGTCACGAAGTTTACTCTCTTTCACGAGTAGTGACACTCCTCACGACTTATGACACTTCCCTACTTCATCCAAACATAATTTTAAAGCCCTTTTGTGTCACCAAAGCTGGTCTAAACCTTTTTATATAACTTAAAAGCATTTTAAGCATAAAATAAAGATAAGTTGTGACACTAAACATGATTAAATGAAGCGATATATGAGAATAAAGGTAGTAAATGAACACTAACATTGGAATACATGAAAGTGTTTACTTGTAATTGATTGTATTATAATGATTATACACATGTGATTGGCTTTGCCAAAAAATATTTCATATTGACATTCCTTTACAATGACATGAGAATACAAGAACATAGCCTAGTGATAATAAGAGAATAGGTACAAGGTTACATGTCCGAGTTAGAAGAAATAAGACATCATAATTTGCATTAAATTATGAAACTATAAGAGCTGGATTACACTCAAGGTCATAAATAGAATTAATGATCAGCATTGATATATATGTAATAACATGCTCGCTTGTTCGCTCATGTCTATACTATATTATAATTAGCATATGCCCATCAGTAGTGTGCCAACGATTAAGATGAAATAATCTCACATAACTTACCTAAGTATAAATGTTATAAGATGAAAAATACAAGTAAGATGATTGAAGTATATATGTGATTACGTTAAAGTGTATAACGTGTTATCTAGAACTTGATAGGCTATTAAAGTTAATCGAGGAATTAAATATGAACAAGTGATGACCTTAAGCTATAGATGAACCTATTTATTTTATTATATAGACCATAAATGCATGAGATTTATTTTAAGTGATTATGTATTGATGTGGGCTATGATGACGTGTGAAAGCTACTCACGACAGATGGTAACAAGGTATGCCATTGAGAATTATTAATGAGTTAGGTAAGTCAATGTTTGATAATTGATTCAACTATGCTATGATGAGTAGTTTAATTCATAATGTGAGTAAATATGAGAATCCCAAAAGTATGAATTGCTATGATTATATATATGGACACGCATAAGATATTATGAAGCTTTTTAGTTGCAAGAACTACACTTTCATAATTGCCTCATTGGCTTCATACATAATTATAAGTATAGCAAGATAGATCGATGGAAGTAATGTTTTATATGTTTGCATTATAATGTAAACCACTACGATGAGTATGAATGATGTTGATGCACTATGTGATGACATGACTTGCATCCATGTGTAATGAAACTTAGAGCTTAATATTGATGTATGATATGAATGATGATGCATATTTTTTATGAAAAGTGGCTTTAAGCCAAACGATGTGCTAAGTGAAGAAGGATATGTTAAATTAAAGATGTTCTTAAGTGGTTAAGCCTGCGGGTCATAGTTCAGTTGTGGATTAGATAGGCATGCTTGGAGGGATACAGTCGCAGCTGCCATGGTTGACCCTATTTGGGTCTTGTTCCTTAATGGAACCATTGTTCGGCCCTGTTTGGGTCTATCATTTTTTCCTTATTGGAACCATTGTTTGACCCCATTTGGGTCCATTGTTTGATATCTTCAGATATCCATAGTTTGATACCTTCGGATATCCATAGTTTGATACCTTCGGTTATCCATTGTTTCCGTTATCCACCCTTTGAACTATTACTGAGGCAGGCTATCAAAGATGATAAAATGTACTAAGATAAAGTAAATCATGCATCAATTTCTTCATATACATAAGGTCAACACGATGAATGGCCTATTAAATTGCTTATCATGATTTCTTTTGCTATAAACCATTTGAATGAAATGAAATTATTGGAATGTATATCTATGAGAGTTAAATTGCCATGGTTTGATAGAACACATATAATGTTATAATAAGAACTGCTTGGCCTATAACTTACACAATGAGTTTCATATGCTTTGGCAACTATGAACATATTATAAAACTATCTCTATGAAATGAAATGCTATATTCATTATGATATGATTTTGATATCTAAAATCTCTTATGTGGGAATTATGACATGTTTAGCCATGGTATGAAGACTTTGTCTATTAATCATGGTGTGTAATACATATTCATTGAAATAGCATGCAAATCCGTTAGTATGTATATGAACACTTGCACAGGTATATGCATATGTATGATTTTGATATAAACCAAAGTGCAAATCATGATATATATTATGATTAGTTATGATGTTTAAAGTAAAATGATGGGATAACATTACAGGATAAGTTGTATGAACCTGAAATGACAATTGTATAACGATATATAAAGAAATCATGTCTAACCATAATTCTATGACTGTTTCATGGCATAAGTACCCCGTGTGCGTGGATTAATGCAGAATGCATAACTTATGTAACAATATGATTAATGTCTTAATTCAAAGTTTTGTACTTTCAGCAAATGGATGTTTGAATTATGACAAGTAGTAAGGATCAGGAAAGGAATGAATAAAGCCAGTTTAATGAAAGAGAAAGAGTAAGATGATGATAGTAATTTGACAAGATTTAAGACAAGATAATTTGCGGACTACTCTAGACATAAAGTAAATATAGTATTCTTAATAATTTGGAGGACTTCCCAAAAATGTTCATTATGAAGTGATCAATGCAATAGATTTAAATGTTATTCCGTGTTACTGTGAAAATTATAAGAAATGAGATGAATTATGGTAAGAAGTTATCTATAGAGTTTTGGTCCCCACTAAGCTTTATAGCTTAGCACGGGTTTGTTATCCGTGTAGGTTTCCAGGATAAGTTCTAGAGGATCAGGCAAGATGCAGTTGCATTAAAGGATTTTAAGATACTTGAAGGCTATTTATGTTATTATTATTTATCGATAAGCTCTATTATTTTTATTGTGGCATGTAATATTGGCCTGTCTTATTATTATTATTATTATTATTATTATTATTATTATTGCCAAGTCTTTAATAGGTTTATGATGATGATGATGATTGATGATTAATGATTATCCATGGTTAAGGAATTAGGGTGTTACACCTAAATTTTTAAAATTACAAATTTACCCTAAAATAATACTTTTTACTTCAATTACACCCTCAATTAATATTAAACCATACTATTGAATTTTATTTTTATGCAATTAACATATCAACATGATAATTTACCCCCTTAACTCATGCTTATATGAAATTAACATATAATTAAATTTTAATCAAATAAAAAATCCCATTCAAAAAATATGTAAATTAAATTAGGGTCATGTTAGGGGCCTTACAGAAAAACAAGCCAAAACTAGTTGGATATAAGGTGGACCACTTACTACAAAATTCGAAAAACATAATTGTGTCTATTATGCTAATGTAGCATAAAAAAATTAAAAATGAATGTGTGTATAAGTATTAAGTATTGTTATAAAATAAGAGGTAGAGGACGTCGAAACTACATTTATGAATCTCAAGGAAAACGAAACAAATATTAAAGGAAGGGCCACTCGCTTAAATTCAACATAGCGTTACAATATATATATATATATAATTAAAAAAGGGATGGATGCCTTTTCTAGCATAAGACATTCCAATAATAGTATATTGGGTGCATAGTTAATTTAAAGATAACTATTTATATGCATGATGTAGCTTTTGTTTTCTTAATAGTTTTTTACATTCAATTGGCATCAAACAAGATATTTTTCTACACAATTATGTCAAGTAATAACAAAGCAAGGTTACTTTAATCAAAGAATTTGAGTATAATCCAAGAATCCAATGAAATTAATTTAAAGAAATGCATAGGTATTACTCCCAAACAAATGGTAATTTAAGCTTCCCTTTTGTATGAACTCATAGACAATTAGGAGATTTTCATTTTCCTTATAGTAACCTAAAAGCTTGACAATGTTATGATGAGAAAGCCTTGCTAAGAAACCCACTTCTGTCTATAAAACAACAAATCACAGTAATCAGTCAAGCAATAAACCTTGAACTTTTCTATTCCCTTGTTAACTGTGAAAAGCAAACATACTTGCCATTATCAAAATCTTGGCTTGCTAATTGCATCCAATTTCTTTAAAGCAAACTTACAACAATTATCGTGAAACTAAAGCAAAGCAGTATCTATATAGAGCTGAGATCAATCAAGTGGCATTCAAAGCATTTTTCATATAATTTATAGTTATGAAAATGTAAGCATTAGTCACAAAATAGTAGCGTAAGGTTTTTGCTTTGACTCTACTTTGCTTCTATTATCATAAGACAAGAGTTATCTCAATCATCAAATGTTGATTAGGAATAACAAAGTATAGTTAAACTTGTAAAATACAAAGTCATTAAAGAAACTAACTCCCTGCAATACATGCAAACTCAAAGAAGCCATGAATGTTGGACTAGCCATTTTTTAGTGCTGAAAACTCTAAAATCTAAAATAAATGTTGCAGCTTATGAACCCTACATTTTGCAGCAAACAAAGTTCACTTTTACTTTAAGTATTTGTAATTGCACTCGAGGGTTGTCTCAATATATATATGTTGTGATAAAAAGATTTTGCTAACCTGGAATCTTACTGAAATTAAGAAGTGATTTCTAGTTCTTGTATTTAGATTTTGGATTTTGCAAAAATTTTTGGTACTTTAGATTTTGCAAAAATTTCAAAACCAAAATAATACCATGGCATTTCGATTTTGCAGAAATTTTTGGTTCTCATATGCATATTTGCCAACTTACTAAAATTTGGCCATGAAAAATATGACAGTACTTGATGTAAATCTCAAATGCAAATCATAATACCCTTAATTCTAATCCTTCAATTCTTAATTTACACCAACTCGTGACTCTAATCCTTTAATTCTTAATTTACACCTACTCTTAGAGATAAATATCATATATTTTTAACTATTCTATGCTAAATATTATATTCCTAACTTCTATCCATTGAACAATGTAGTCAAAGAAAAAATTACCATATATATAAATATAATACAATTCTTATAATATTTCAACTTTTAGTCGACTTAATTCACAAAGAATATCACATGCGTAATAATGCCCAAAATAAATCATTTATTCAAAAATTATATAATTAAAATTAAACTAGATAATTTTTTAGACTATAACGAAAATGTCTTTATTAGTTAAGCAACCCCAGTAAAAGAGAAACAAAAATCAAGTCCAACAGCAAGAAAAAAATAGACCTACTAAAACTCAAGCTTGTACGCCATAGAAAAATAGCAACACAACCCTACAACAAAGTAAGCTCGTAAACAAAGCATGATATAGCCTTTTCCTAAGAATAGAGCTTCAATAGGACATACAAATCTCGAAGGAAATATTCAGCAGTGTAGAACAAACCTAAAAGAATCGAGCTTCAAATGCAAAGCAAGTGTCGTGGCTAACAAAATGGAAACACAGAAGGAGCCTCAAATCCAAATCCCTCAATTAAGCTTCAATAGCAAAGCAAGTGTCGTGTCAGTCCAATTCCTAATAGTAGCTAATTAGGAAGTCCCAAATTAAATTAGGGTTAGGTTTCGCTCCATGAGGAAATCCAAGAAATTGATGCAAAAATCAAAATTGAAGATAGAGATGGAGATGACAAGCATACCTACAAAACTCAAATTGGTAGGTGACCGACTTACAAAACCCTTGATGGAGGCGGTGACGCTCGGCATCAAGGCTATCTAATGTAGGAGGAAGGGAGCAAAAAAGAAAGATGAGAAATGGCAGAGAGAGTTAAGAGTGAGGGGAGAGAAAAAAAATAGCTTATATACCTAGGGTTAACATTTTGAAAATACTAAAATGTCCCTCCCAATTTTCATCATCATATCTTTATATTCAGGGATAGTTTAGTAAATATATATAATTAAAATTTCTAATAATTTAATATCTAATCAAATTTTAACAAAATAAAAATAAATTACAAATTTGTTCATAATTATTTAAATAAAATAGTAAATTTTATATTATTATTTTCTAAATATTTTTTTATTAATTTTTATAGTGTAATTATATAATAATTGCAACAATTATTTTATTATTATTATTAAAAGTGAAAATTTTCTAAATAAATAGTAAAGATTTTGGGTAATTGAAAAAAGAGTTATTATCATTTCAAAATACTTATAATATACAATATTTAAAGGTTTATATAATATTTTATGATTAATAATATATAAAAACTCTTACAAAAAAAATACAACATAATTTCTTTAATATAAACTAAAAAATAGAAATTATATGGATCAAATTTCATGTGTAAAATTAAATTATTTAATTAACCAAAAATATGTATATAAATTTTTTATTAATATTATATTTTAATCTTAATTAGAGGAAGCAAAACACACCTATCTACTACCACTTCCATTGAAAAGAACCAAAAAGGTAACAAATTGAACATGAAAAGTATAAGAGAAAAAAAAATAAGATAAACCCATCACACCGTAAATGTCAGATATAAAAAGAATGAAGTGCTTGGAGTTAGAAAAGCTAGTAACATAGCAATCATAATGGTACGTATGGATCTAAAAAGAATGCTCCCAAACTCGGTGTCTTGACTCCTATAGGTGGCACTAGTAGACTGAGAAACAAATGAGAGGTGCAACGGTGTATCAGGGGAGAGAGAGAGAGATAGAGAGGGGCAGTGAAAGTTACGGGAGTTTCACTTTGAGGGAGGAGATGAATAAAAGAATATCAATTTTTACCTAGGGCAATTTAGGAATTAGCAACAAAATATACTTTCGTTGCTAATTTATCAATGAAAAATAAATTCCATTGCTAAATTAGTAATGAAAATCAATTTGGCTGCTATTCTAAGATTTGATTTTTTCCAGCTCTGTAATATGGCAATGAAATTCAGTTTTCGTTGCTATTTTAGCAACCAAATTTATTTTTGTTGCTAATTTAGCAACGAAAATTAATTTTGTTGCTATTTTCAAAACTGGATTTTTAAGGTCTATTATTTAGCAATAGAATTCAATTTCGTTGCTATTTTCACAACAGGAATTTTTAAGGCCCGTTATTTAGCAACAGATTTTGAATTCTGTTGCTAATTTAGCAATGGAAAACAAATTTTGTTGCTATTTTCACAACTTAATTTTTTAATGCTCGTTCTTTAGCAATGGAATTTGCATTTTGTTGCTATTTTAACAACTGAATTTTTTAAGGTCCGTTATTTGGCAGCGGAAATTTAGTTCCGATGCTAATTTAGGAACGAAAAATAATGTCCATTGCTATTTTTACAACTGGATTTTTTAAGGCCCGTTATTTAGCAATAGAATTTTATTTCCATTGCTATTTTCACAACTTGATTTTTTAAGATCCATTATTTAGCAACAAAATTTTAATTCCATTACTAATTTAGCAACTGAATTTTATTTTTGTTGCTAGAATTGTATTCCATTGCTATTTACCACAACTTGATTTTTTAAGGCCGGTTATTTAGCAAGGGATTTGGATTTTGTTTCTAATTTAGCAACAGAATTTGAATTTCCTTGTTACTTTCACAACTGAATTTTTTAAAGCCCATTATTTAGCAATGGAATTGTATTTCGTTGCTATTTACCACAAATGGAATTTTTAAGGTTTGTTATTTAGCAATGGATTTGGATTCCATTGCTAATTTAGCAACAAAATTTGAATTTCATTAAGAATTTAGCAATGAAAATTAAATTTCGTTGCTAAATTTTGTTCCTAAATTTGGCAGCATTTTGTGCCATTTGTTGCTGCCAAATTTAGCAATAGGTAACATATTTTGTTGTTATTTTTTGGCACTAAAATTTCATGCACTTTTTAGCAATGGACTTCAACCATGTTTTTTTTGTTTCTAAATAGCAATGGAAATCACATTCTATTGCTAAATTAGGATTGAAAAATTTTTCGTTGCTATTTTCATATTTTCTTGTAGTGATACAAACTTTAAATAGTAAAGAGTTCACTTCAAATTGAAAGATTTTTTTTGTATGTTTTTCTTTTTTCAAAGTATCTATACTACTATTCAATGACAATTATAAAACTTTTGTCTGTGGCATCTAAGAGACAAATGGAAAATATCATATAGGGAAAAAATGAACTAATTATCATACCTCTAGAGAACACAGTTGCTCCATGAGATTAGCTATTGAGATTACTTTCATGATGCATACAAATTGAAAACTAAGAAGAATAACTTTCATGATGCAAACAAATTGAATAAAGTCTAAAAAGTGGATTAAAAATCATGATCATCCCAGAAAACAAACTTAGGAATTAAAACAAATAAACCATGTTGAAAACAAACTTGGTTGTCCCAGGAAGTAGCAACCAACAAATTGGCCATGGGACCAAAAGTGAGACTTGAAACTGAGTCACTAGGAGGTTGAGCTAAGAAGTTGAGGTGACGTGAAGTACAAATAAAACTGAGTCATCAGCTTAGAATGACTTCCTTCAGCTACCACTTTAATTCCTTCATCATCCCTGAGAGTTACTGTTTTCATTCCACAATTTACCACTACATGATGCTTAGATAACCAATCTATTCCCAGAATTGCATCAAATTCATAAAAAGGTAAAACAATCAAGTCTGCTGAAAACTTTTTCCCTTGAACTACTATAGAATAGTCTTTACATACTTTGTTTACAATTACATTATGTCCTAATGGACTAATTGCATAAACATCAAAATCTAATTATTGTATTTTTGACATATTTCTACCTAAATCTCCAATGCAAATATAAGAATGAGTGGAGCCAAGATCAATAAATGCACGTATGTCATAATTGTGGAGAGAAAAAGTACCAACTATAACTTTTGGAGCATTATGTTCCTCCTAAGCTTTCATTGCATAAGCCTGACTAGAAACCATTTGAGCAGAGGGTTGATCAACAGATTTTAGCACATTCTTAGATTGGGATCCACGATGATTTGATCCACCCCTTCCTCTGCCTCTACCTTTACCAGATGGGGGTGCATTAGAAGCTCCCCTGCTACCCTATTGCCTAAAACCTTGGTCCTATTTCAAAGGATAATTAGCCATAAAATGGTTAAGTATGCCACATCTAAAGCATTTTCGAGCCAATTTCCTACAATTACCCAATGATGTCTAGAACAATGAGGACATTCTGGTGCTTGACCCCAACTCTATCTCCCTGTAGCTTCTTTTTCAGACTTAGGCATTGTAGTGGATTCTTGTCCTTTTCCTTTGTTAGCAGAGCTAAAAATAGACTCTGCGGGTTAACCTCCTTGAGCTCCTCTAAATCTCTTCCTAGTGGAAGATCCACCTCTAGCACCACTTCTTTTATGTTCTCTCTCTTTTTTTACTACTTCATACTTCTCAACCTTCATAGCTACTATAACTAGTTGATTAAAGTCCACCATATGCAAATATGTGAATCCTAATAATTTTTCTTTAATTTGATCATTCAGCCCATCTTCAAAGTGTCTGTATTTAAAAACTCCTGTTAACATCTACTTGGGAACATACTTGCATAAACGGCTAAATTCTTTTTCATATTCAGTAACAGATGAAGTTCTTTGTCTCAAGTTCAAAAACTGGTTCAATTTCTCCTCCTTGTATGCCTCAGTAACATATTTCTTTATGGACTCTACTTTAAAGAATTCCCAAGTAAGTGGGTTAGGTAGCTGAGGTTGTCTTAATACCAGCTTCTACCAATCATATGTCATACCTTGAAGTAAGGACACAACACAAGATACTTTATGATCAGTAGCACAATTAATTTCTGTAAATATCCTCTCCAACTTTTCTAACTAGAACTCAGCTTCTTCAGATTATTATGAATTAGAGCCCAAAAATTCTTGTGCTCCATGCTTTCTAATATCAGATATTAGAGCTTTGGGCAATGTCATTCTTTGTAGGGCTATATCCTAAGAAATTTTTAACAGGGCTTCTCTAGGAATAGCCACAGGAATTTCATTCTAGTTAGATGATGAGGACACTAGGTTGGAAGGATTAGATCTAACTGGCAAATTGCTTTCTATCGATTCTTCAATAGCAACTCTAGAAAAATTCTCCATCTTTATTCGATAAGAAAAATAGGAACTTCTGCATTAGGCTAACACAACGTTATCTCTAATTATAAAATCTTATACTCATATTGCCTAAAAAAGACTAAACATAGCCTCTGATACCAAATTGAAACACCCTAAATCTAGTGCCTTTATCATATATTATACCCTACACTGCAGTCATATTAGAATAGGATATTAAACCATTAAACCAACATTAATTATTCTCATGATCCATTTAATCAATCAACCTGTATATTAATTAGGTTTCTCTCACAACCTTAATTACCTTAATTACATATGCATAACCACTCATTATGCAAACCACGTATCATATTCAAGCTAGACACAACTACCTTAATTTATATTCATTGTCATGCATAAAATTTAGCATTCCATCTAATATATATATATAAGCATTCTAGCTCCTATATGCATGCACATACTAACATTTTTCTGATGAGCTTAATACAATATCATTTATCCATAGGATATACATATATTATATAACCTTTTATACATATTAAACATATTAAAGAAACTTATTCAAAATTAACCAAAAATCCCTATATCAACTTCTATGAAATGATGTTGGCTTGTCATGATGCAGAGTACATTTTCGAGCAAAAGCTTTTACTACAGTAGAACCTATATAGATAAAATAACCCATGCTAAGCTATAAAGCTTAGTGGGAAATACTAAACATAGAAAAATCCACTCACAATTATTGTCAAAATGTTATATATCATACATCAATTGAAACATTAAATAAGACATGTTAAAGATAGGTATATGATAAGATATGTAATTTTAAACAACAACATAATCATAGATTTACTTTAGCATCCATAATTATAATCATTACATAAAGGATATGTACATTTATATATATAATACCTACATTAGAAACCATTGTTAAAAAAGTTATTCCATATAACATATGCAAAAGTTATACATTATACTATAATTAACTATGATGTATTTATACTCAAATCTAGTCTAATTAAGTTCTAAAGGTGGATAACGGGTATGGTGGATATCCTGAGGGTATCAAAATGGTTAATATCCGAGGATATCAAAATTATAAAACCAAACGGGGTCGACTATATGGTGAACCAATCAAATGGACCTAAATGGGGTCAACTAACAACCCAAATGGGATTGTTCATGATCAAATAGGATCAACAGTACTTTAGACCTAAATAAGTCAATGGTGGCAACTGCAATATTCCTATAGGCTCGTATCTATCCACAATTGAACTCTAATTACAAGCAATTCTCTATTTAATTCTCTTTTTATATATTAGGTTTGCACTTACAGTATTCAATTTGCACATGTATAATCATAGGATAGACATATTGTTGCTATGGCATAATTATGTATGCAAAGTTCTTATAATGATTCAAATACTTTTTAACATGCTATCATTAAATATCATATATTAGCTTGATCATTATATGTTAATCAAGTAATGTATCATACATAGGGCACAAGAATTTATAGGCACTAATTTATAACAATTTGAAGAAGCTGACTTATGGTTGGAAAGGCTAGAGAGGATATTTGATGAAATTAACTGCCCTAAAAATCACAAGGTATCTTATGTTGTGTCCTTACTTCAAGGCATGGCATATGATTGGTGGAAACTGATATTAAGACAAACTTAGTTACTTGACTCACTTACCTCAGTTTCTTTGAGTAGGAGATCAAAAAGATATATGTTACTGAGGCTTACAAGGAGGAGAAATTGAAGCACTTTCTGAGTTTGAGGCAAAAAGCTCTATCTTTGGCTGAATATGAAAAAGAATTTAGCTGGTTATGCAACTATGTTCCTAAAGAGATGTTGATAGGAGTCTATAAATACAAACACTTCAAGGATGGATTGAATGATCGAATTAAAGAAAAACTATTTTGATTTACATCTTTGAATGTGGTGGATTTAAATCAACCGGTTGTGACTACCATGAAAGTTGAAAAGCATGAGATAGCTAAAAGAGAGAGAGAGAGCAGAAAAGAGGTGGTACTAGAAGAGGGCCTTCCTTTGGGAAAAAATTTAGAGGATCTCAAGGAGGCAGCCTGCAGAGTCTATTTTTAGTTCTGTTAATAAAGGAAAGAAACATGAATCCTCTACTAAGTTTAAGTCTGAGAAAGAAACTTCAGGAAGACAGAGTGGGGGTCAAGCACCTGAATGTCAATATTGTTCTAGGTACTATTGAGGTAACTATAGGAAACTAGCAGGGGAATGCTTTAGATGTGGCAGTGCTGACCATTTTATGGCAAATTGTCCTTTGAAAAGGGATCAAGGTTTTAAGCAACAAGGTAGTAGGGGAGCTTCTAATGCACCCCCATATCGTAGAGGTAGAGGCAGAGGAAGGGGTGGATCAACTCATTATGGATCCCAATCATAGAATGTGTCTGAATCAGTTGATAAACCTCCTGCACAAATGGTTTCTAGCCAGGCTTATGCAATGAAAGCTCAGGATGAACATAATGCTCACGAAATTATAGCTGGTACTTTTTCTCTTTATAACTGTGATATATATGTGCTTATTGATCCTAGCTCTATTCATTCTTATATTTATAATTGTGATTTGGGTAGAGATATGTCTAAAATACAACAATTAGATTTTAATGTATGTGTGACTAGTCCATTGGGACATAGTGTAATTATTAATAAAGTGTGTAAAGACTATCCCATAATAATTCAGGGGAGAGAGTTTCTAGCAGATTTGATTGAGTTGCCTTTTCATAAGTTTGATGTAATTCTAGGAATGGATTGGTTATCCAAACATCATATAGCGGTGAATTGTGAAATGAAAACAATATCTCTTAGGGATGATGAAGGAAAGGAAGTGGTAGTAGAAGGCTGTTTTTCTAATCTACTAACTAATGTTATATCAGCAATGTAAGCTAGGCATTGTCTTAGAAAAAGATGTGAAGCATTTTGAGCTTTAGTTCTTAACTCGAAGAGGGATACAGTAAAGCTTAAGAATATACCAGTAGTGAATGAATTTCCAGAAGTATTTCATGAGGAATTGCCTGGTCGTCCTCCAAAAAGATATGTTGAGTTGTCTATTGATCTATTACCTGGTACCCGCCCCAATCTCCAGGGCACAATATGGAATGGCTCCATCTAAATTAAAAGAACTAAAGGTTTAATTACAAGAATTGTTAGAGAAAGGTTTCATGAGCCCTAGTGTGTCACCTTGCGGTGCACCAATCCTATTTGTTAAAAAGAAGGATGGATTGATGAGGATTTGTATCAATTATAGGCAGTTAAACAAAGTGACTGTGAAGAACAAATATCCTTTGCTTCGAATTAAGGATTTGTTTGATCAGTTAAGTGGTGATGGTGTGTTTTCAAAGATAGATTTATGATTAGGTTATTATCAACTTAGAGTTAAGGATGGAGATGTTCCTAAAACTGCATTCAGAACCCATTATAGGCATTATGAATTCTTAGTTATGCCATTTGGTTTAACTAATGCACTTGCTGCATTCATGGATCTTATGAATAAGGTATTCAGACCCTACTTGGATCAATTTGTTATAATGTTTATTGATGACATACTGGTTTACTCCAGAAATGAAGCTGAGCATGCTGAAAATCTGAGGATTATGTTGCAATGTTTGAAAGAGAATCAGCCATATGCCAAGTTGAGTGAATGTGACTTTTGGCTTAAGGAAGTTTCTTTCCTCGGTCATGTTGTGTCTTTTAAAGGTGTTAGGGATGATTCGAATAAAATTGAAGCTATTGTAAATTGGAGACCAACCAGGAATGTACATAAAATTAAAAGTTTTCTTGGGTTGGCAGGTTACTTTCATCATTTTGTGAAGGGATTTTCTGCCATTGCTTCACCCCTCACTAAGCTGTTAAGGAAGAATATTAAGTTTGAGTGGTCTGATCGATGTCAAGCAAGCTTTGAATGGTTAAAGACGATGTTGACGGAAGCTCCTGTGTTAACTCAACTTGTGTCAGGGAAACAGTATGCAATGTACAGTGATGCCTCCAAAGTTGGTTTGGGATGTGTATTAATGCAAGATGTTAAAGTTGTAGCTTATGCATCTAGATAGTTGAAGCCGCATAACCAAAACTACCCGACTCGTGATCTAGAACTGGCGGCTGTGGTTTTTGCTTTAAAAATTTGGCGACACTACCTGTATGGGGAAAAATGCAGGATTTATATTGATCATAAAATCCACAAATACTTGCTTACTCAGAAAGAACTTAATTTGAGGCAGAGAAGATGGTTGGAATTATTCAAAGATTATGATTGTATAGTTGACTACCATCCAGGAAAAGCGAATGTGATTGCTGATGCCTTAAGTCGTAAGAAAGTGGTAGTATTGATGTTAAAGCAGTATAGATGGAAATTTGCATCGGAGGGTGCATTACTAGCATAGCTTAAACCTAGGCCCATGATTAGGTAGACAGTGATAGATGCTCATAAGGACGATGAAAAGTTACAACGGATTGTGAAAGTAGTTTGTAAGGGTGATCAATTAGATTTTTTAGTAAAAGAAGATGGTGGTGTATACTACCATAACAGGTTGTATGTTCCTGATGATAAAGAAGTTAAAAGAATATTATTGCATGAAGCACATAATACTACATTTGCTATGCATCCAGGTGGGAACAAGATGTATCAAGAGTTGAAATAGTTTTACTGGTGGCCTCGTATGAAGAAGGATATTGTTGAATATGTTTCTAAATGTTTAACATGTCAACAAGTAAAAGTAGAACGTTAGTTTCCTTTAGGTCTCTTGAATCCCATTCCGGTTCCACAGTGGAAGTACGAAGACATTACCAAGGACTTTATTACTGGTTTACCTCTTACTCAGATAGCATATGATGCAGTCTGGGTAATAGTATATAAGTTTACAAAAGTAGCTCACTTTATACCAGTTCGAACAGATTATTCCATGGATAAACTTACAGAGTTATATGTGAATGAGATTGTAAGGTTACATGGTATATCAGTATCCACAATTTCGGATCAAGATCAAAGGTTTTCCTTGAGATTTTGGTAGAATCTACAGCAAGCCTTGGGAATACAGCTCAAGTATAGTACAACTTTTCATTCTCCAACAGATGGACAATCTGAAAGGGTTATCTAGGTTCTAAAAGATATGATGAGGGGATGTGTTTTGGAGTTTTTTGGATGTTGGGACAAATATATGGCCTTAATGGAATTTACCTAAAATAACAGTTATCAGATCGTTTCATATGAGGCTTTGTATAGTAGAAAATGTAGAACTCCAATCTATCGAATTGAGCTAAATGAAAGTAGAATAATCGATCCTGACCTTGTTAGAGACACAGAAGAAATAGTTTAAGTTATCAAGTAGAGGCTGAAAGAAGCTAGTGATAGATAGAAATCATATGTTGACTTGAAAAGAAATGATATCGAGTATCAGGTGGGTGACAAAGTATTTATGAAGGTATCTACCTCGAGAAAAGTGCTTAGATTTAGGAAAAAGAGAAAGCTTAGTCCGAGATTTATCGGTCCATATGAAATTCTCCAAAGAGTCGGACCAGTGGCTTATAGATTAGCTCTTCCCATAGAATTAGCCAAGCTTCATGATGTGTTTTATGTGCCCATGCTTAGAAGATATCATTCTGATGAATCACATAAGGTGCAAATCCAAGAAATTCAAATAGAGCTGGATTTCACGTATAATGAGAAACCAAAAGAAATCCTAGCTAGGGAAATTAGAAAATTGAGGAATAAGCAAATCCCCTGGTCAAAGTGCTCTGGCAACATTATGGTGTACAAGAAGTGACTTGAGAACCAGAGGCAGTCATGAGGGAGCAATATCCTTAATTGTTTGGACCAGGTATGAATTTTGAGGATGAAATTCTTTAAGGGGGAGAGAATTATAAGGATCCTAACAAGACCCTAATTGAAATTTGCATGTTTCGAGTAGGATTTTATTTGATTAAGATTAATTTAAAATGTGAATTTCATATAAAGTATGGGACAAGTGATAAATTATTTTGTTATTATGTTAATTGGTTGAAAAAAAATAAAATAAAATAGGATATTATAGTTTAATATTATTGAGGGTATAATAGTAGTATAAAGTATTAATTTGGGGTAAATTTGTAATTATGGCATTTGTTGGGGGCAAATGTGAATAGAAGAATAAATTTGAGAGTTCAATTTAAGAAAAGGAATAAATGTATAGGTCAATTAGTAACGTGCATAAAGGAGTGAGGTTAAAGGGTGACATGCAAGTTTTTAAGGGACCAAAAAGCGAATTTTTCCTTGTTAGTATAAAAGTCAACATTTGAGGAGATAGAGTGTGCATATGGGATGGATTCATCTTGAAGGGAATTTCAGAAATTTTCTTCTCTCAACCCTTATATTCATAGTTGATTCTTAAAGAGTTCTTAAGGAGGAATGCATGCATGTTGAATTAAATCAAGACCAATAGTGTGTATTATTAGGTAAGCTTAATAAATTAGAATTCAACTCTTCTTGTTCTTTATCTTCTTCTCATTTTGGTTGATCCGATTGGATCATGCACAACCCTATTTAGGTCCCTGACTAGTCTATTATACAGTTGACCCTGTTTGTGTTCATAGTTTTGATATCTTCGGATATCCACCCTATGATACCCTCGAGTATCCACCGATCCTGGTATCCATCCTTAAAACTTAAGTTGGCTAAATTAAAGCATTAATGATTCATAGTTAATCACAGCATGATTTATGCATCTGATATATGGGTTATCATGCTTAACTGTGGTTTCTAATGCATTTATTTATATTTCTTTACATAATGTACAAATCTTCTTATGAATTGTTCAAATTCAAGTATGTTGAATTAATTGAAGGGTTTAATTGTTGTTTAATACGTTGTGCTTTATCTTATACTTATTCCTATTATGTAAGTTTTATTTTCAATTATTGTATATTATATATATTTTTGACGACAACTGTGAGTGGTTGTCTTTCATGTTTAGTATCCCCACTAAAATTTATAGCTAAGCACAAGTTATTTTATCCATGTAGGTTCTATAGTCAAAACTTTTGCTCAGGAACGAACTCTGCATCAAGGCCGACCAACACCAAAGACATAGTAGATGATGTAGGGATACTTTTGGTTAATTTTGTACAAGTTTCTTTCACATGTTTAATATGTATAAAAAGGGCCAATAAGTATATGTATGTCATATGAAGTAAATGATGTAATATGCTTATTGAAATAGTGCTAATGTATGCATGTATATAGGAGCTAGAATGCTTAGTCATACATATATGCTGGATGAATCGCTGAATGTCATGCATGACAAAGACCAAAGTTGAGATAGTTATAACTACATGAAAACGATGAGTATGTTGCAAGATAAGCTATCATGCATATGTAATTAAAAAGACTAAAATTGTGGGAAACTCCTAATTATTGTACATGATACTTTAGTAAATAGAATATTTGTATGATAAATGTACATTACATTGGGTTAATAACCTATTATAGCAGGACGTAATGGTATAATATGATTTATGTTAAAGGCATTAGAGGAGGATGTTTCATTGTTTTCCAAATTTGGCTACAATACCAGCTTGGATAGGTTTATATCAAGCTATTTCAAATGTAGCAAAAAAGGTAAATAAGAGGTTGATTCATTAGCTTTTAGGTGTTGGTGATGGATGTTTACTATGTGTGTTAATATGATAAATGACTTGTCTACTGCTGATAATTGCCTTTTCTTTTATCTTTAAAGGGACTCTTGATAAATTGCTTTTTTTAGAATCCTTCTTTGTGTGGGCCAACCACAATTGCTGCTTGCTAAAGTGTAGCTAGCATATCTTTTCTTTTGCCATTGGTGGTGATAAAACATTATGTTTCTAAAATTATGAAACTAAATTCTATTTTTTTTAATTTTTTCTAGTCTATGAATTCTAATTATTACTAATAATAATAAAGTTATTAACTTGATCATGAGTTCATGCAGCTTCACCATTTCAAATGAAAGTAAATATATGCAAAACTTAGATAGTTAAGACTTTAGAGTATAGTTTTTATGAAGTTCACTTGTATTTTGGTTTATTAGAGTTCATCTTCAAAGTTTCCATATAGACTTCATTGCAGTAAAATATATTAATTATACATAACTTAAATAGGTTCAAAAGTCTGGACTTCTTCTTTCTTGAATTTGTACACTTCCATTATTTACCTTTTACATTAAATTTGCAAACTTTAATTTATTTGCTAAACTGAGTTTAATATATATAAAACTCTGCATTTGAGAAACAAGGTTGTCAAGTGGACACTCTACACTCTAACTTGGGGTTAAATATAACTAAAATAAATGGAACACAAACAAAGCTCACTTAGGGGGCAATATTCTCATTCTGTTAGTTGTTATAGTGAATCAACTTTTCATTATATTGAAGAAGCTAAGGTATGTGGCTTATTTTTCCCACATCAAATAAATGTTCTTCCAACTACTATGCCAATTTGATGGTTCTATTAACACATAGTGATAGCTTATCTAGTGTGAAGTTATATGTTAACCAGTTGCTAGTATGAGATACTTGTTGGGAATATAGTGCTTACATTTGGTGGAATATTTACATTTGATTTTTGGGATTTAGTTCACTTGGCTCGGCTTCTAATTGAGGCTTTTTTATTAACTCTCGTTAGAATTGTTCCTCTCTTTTTATGGTTACTATCTTATTCTTCATAGCCAATGATATGCTTATATTATTCTTGAAGTTGTATGAGAAATTCCCACAATTTAAATCCCAATAACTCTTTCTTATAGGAGAAGGCTATGTAGGTGCCAAAAAATGGTTTTTAAACTTCAATTTTTTTTCTATTATCTACAATTCTTAGTTTTATTTATTAATCCTCTTTTTAACTACTTAGTTCATTAGTCTTATAAATTTTCTCACGTTTGATAATATTGATGTATAGGGCATTACATACCACAATTGGCTAAGCTTCTACTATGTCATAATGCACAGTCAAGTGGTTTAAAGTTTAACATCAAAGGAGTTATTGTAAGAATACCTCCCATTATTAATGTTTAGTTTGATAAAGTATCTAGATTGTGTTTTCTATTTTTTCCTAGCATGTTGTGCTTGCTATGTAAGTAATTTTGCCATTGTTCAGCCTTTTTGTCCTCTAGTTTTGATTTACTGTCATTAGATTGGGAGCCTGCTCCCTAGCATTTTTGTTGTGATGAGTTGGCTTCGTAATGGGAATTTATTGTATTTGTTTTTTGATAAGATGTATTATGGTAAGTTTTATTTATTAATGCTAATGTGTTTTTTGCCATTCAAAAATATGCTATCTACTCTATTATTTAAGAATTTTATTAGAATTCCAATTATATGTTGAGCAACTTCTATTAGGTTGAAGTTTTTCCTTAGTTATCTCATTCTTTATTACAAAATCATGTAAATTAAATTAAATAGGTCTGAAAAGGTTCGAGTAACATAAAATCTTATTCATAATTAGAATTGAGACAGTTACAAGTAACAGTGGCTAGATTTGATGAAGTTTGGGGTTAAAATACATGTAGTTTGGGATAGTTCAGATAGGATGTTTTAGTTGATAATTCACTTAGTAGTAAAATATCTTTATAGCCAAGTTAGACCTCTGTCTTTGACCCATAACTCTAACCTTTTACTAGTTCCAAAACCTAGTGTGTCAGAAACAAATTATCCTTCACAACTAACAAAATCATACTATAGCTTCTGAATTATTAAAATATCACAATACTCAAATTTAATTACAGTGAAGTTTACCAAAAATTATTTTTGGAAAATGTTGTTATACATGCCAAAAATTATCTTTCACATCTCTAAAGATGCATCACTTAATTAGAAAGAATTTTAAGTAATGAAACATTAACATTAACAGAAGTTGCTTAACTTAATTTGAATTCTAATAAGATGTACTTTATTTCTAAAGTTCTTGGTCCTCACTATATAGTTCCAACTAAACATCAATCTCTTCCCATCTATTGCTCTCATTTACATTCTGAATGCTTTACTAAATAAATTATATTGTTCTTTTTTCTTTATTTTTTTTATTTTTTCCTTTGAACTGATACAAGGATTATCTCTTAGCTAGAATAATTTCTAGAGCTGTCATACATTTTTTTAAGTAGTATCTATTGCTCTAGACTCAATTTGGCTTCGATTGTTAGATAAGACATGATTGATTTTGGTTTAGTAAGTGTTGAGTGTTTCTCATTCCAGGCATCAACTATTGGTCTTTTTATGATTTTTTTGTATGCAGTTCACATCCCTCTAGTGTACCTCTGCTTGTAGCCTTAACAGTTTTGATGTCAGTTAATGTGCATTACACATTGAACTATGAGTTTTTGTTTGACCATGTTTATCATTTTCATAGGAAGTGTTCATTATAGGAGGTGGTAAAGGCTTAACTGCGAGAGAAATTCTAAGACACAAAACATTGGACAAGTTTGTCATTTGTGATATTAACGAGGTACAATTTCTTCTTTTCTTAATCTTTATAAATAATTTCCTAATTTTTTTATTAGAAAAAAAATATTAATTTCTTATTTTTATTTTTCTAATTTATAATTAATTAGCTCTTAATTATGTACAATTCTTGAAATTTCGTAGCTTTAAATTCAAGTAATTAAATACTGAATTTATCACCCTAGGGAATCTCCTTTCATAAAATCAACTTTAATTCCTAATTAATATTTGAATGAAGTTGCTAAAACTGACTTTATCAAAATTCCTCTTCATTATTGTCAAGTTGACCTTAGACTAATTGTGATAATGATCACTAATATGTTTTCTCTAATAATCAATTTAATCTAGAAGTGAGAGTGCATGTGAAACTACATAGGCCTATAATTAATTTAGGATTTATCATGTTGATTGTAGCAATTATAGGCATTGAAATTAAAACATTAAACAATCTAACATGTGTTTAATTATAGATCTAGATAAGGTAAAAAATACATATTTGATAATCTCAAACCACATCTTTATTAAAAAACATAACTACATAAGGTAACAAAGGCTAGTCATCAAGCTTAATTTTTAATGATAGAACTTGAGAATATATTTGCATGAGGTAAGTTGGAAATTTAAGTCTTTTTCTTATATTATATCAGTAAATATATGATTTTGAAAAGAAGGGAAAAATGTTTGAACTGATTTTTAGATAGTATGAGAGACTACATCAATGGGGCAACCTTGATGTTGATCTAAAAATAACTTTTTATCCACTTTCTTCTATCTGTGCTCAAAGTGTGAACATTTCCAAACACAACAAAAATTTTATTAAAAAGAATTTATGTAGTATTGACGGATGTAGTCTAGTGGTCAAGTATTATATTAAGGAAATAAAGGTGAGATAAGGTGAAAGAGGTATGACACAAGAGTCTTCTTGAAAAACTCATTAGAATAAAAGCTATAAGTGACAGACAATCATGTCTGCACTACAAATAGTTAATTTAATGAATGATAAGATTTTTGGTTTCTTCACTTCTCTAGAATTAAATAGTTAGCTCACTATGCATGCTCTGTTTTGGTCCCTAGGGTGCTTATGCCTCTTTCAAAACTAAGTAGATAAATATTATTACCATAGCTTACTGGCAAAAGCAAATTTAAATATATGGATGTCATGTGTTTGATTATTACTTAAAATTTAGAGTATCATCTATCTATTTTTTATTTTATTTTTCTATATAATGTTAGTTAATAGGTTTTTATTTGATGATGTTATGCCTTACCTTCTTGCTATATGGATAATAGGTACGACTAGGAAAAATAAATATCCACCATTTCTTCTTTGATCAAAACTTCTTGATGTTTTGCTTCTCATAATTGTTTCTCTGCATGTGTGTGTGTGTGTGTGTGTGTTTGTCTTGATATTTTGCTTCATATAATTGTTGTATCTACTAATTATTCTTGACTCCTGTAAGCTATAAATAAATTCTTAGTTTAAATTGGTAAAAAATGCAGGAAGAAGGAGTCAATCAAGATTTCTACCCTACT
Organism: Excoecaria agallocha; assembly: GCA_037975025.1. NCBI lineage: Eukaryota > Viridiplantae > Streptophyta > Magnoliopsida > Malpighiales > Euphorbiaceae > Excoecaria > Excoecaria agallocha. The sequence continues at coordinate 28,460,359 of CM075819.1, forward strand.
TTAAATTGATACTTGTTATGAGAATTGCATATTGTTAAGTGAAAAATGTTATAGAGGATTTTATTCCAAATTTAGATTGATTTTTAACTTATTTTCTATAACGGAAGGAATTTGTGGTTATGACATATATATTTTAATGGTATATTATAGGAATTTTTAGGTGTATGGGTCTTTAATTGAGGAGTTGATTTTCTTGCAGGCTAGAGGTAAACTGATAGATTTTATAATTGAATTAAGAATAAATGATGCTGCTAAGACATTTTGTGAAAATGTACATATTTCATTTGGTACTGGTGTGAGTGTAGCAATTAGTGTCATTGGAAGAGCAGTTAAACCTAATCTAAGAGCTGGCTATGAAGATTTAAAGAACTAAAATTGACTACAAAGATTTGAAGGAACTTGAAATTGTTGGCTAGAATTTTTTGTTTTTAAAATTTTCATCTTATTTTGCTAGAGAATTTTTTTGGAAAGGCATTGTATAAATGGGTGCTAACTTTGTATTTGTAACGAATTAAAAATTAATTATTTATAGAAGTATAATTTTATTAGCTGTGTATCCATTTATTAGATATTATATATAAATTGTATGTCATATTTAAAAATAAAGGGTAAAAATATGATAATTATAAGTTCCATGATAATTACTTTTAGGGATTATATTTTTGGTCCTTGTTATACTTTTAAGGAATAGTTTTATAGTCCTTAAAATAACATATATTCACATGATTATTACCTTTAAGGATGAGATTTCCCATCCTTGTAATGATTTTAATCGGGACCAAATTTTATAATGATTAAGGACTAAATTTTAATTTGGTCCTTAAAAGTTTATGGTCACTATTATACTTTTAAAGACCAAATGTATAGTCCTTAATGATCTAAATCCTTATGTGACCTACATTTTTAAGGATGGAAAATCTGGTCCTTAATACTTTTTTAGGACAAGTTTTTTATCCACCTACTAAAAGTGTTGGATTTTACCGGTTACATGCATCACATACATGAGCGGAATTTTAAAATTTTTTTACCCATTAGATCTTATCTTGCCATGAATACACAATATAACTATATGAGAATAAGAAAAATCACCTTTGATTTTTGTTGAACAGTTGATTTTACTTCGCACCGGGTTGTCGCAAACCACAGTGTCCAAAATCGAACACCTCCAATGAGTAATCCACACTAGAGAGGGGTAAATTGAACCAAAATATTGGTGTTTAACTAGGGCTGGCTGAAATTCCCAAGAGCTAGCTTAGGAGTTGGCGCAAAAGGGAGAGAGAGATTAAGAGAAAATACTTTCTTTTTGTTTTAATCACTTAACCCTAATTCTCATTAGTTGGCCTTTTATAGTTAGGTTAAAATTCAAAATCCTTAATGAGATTGGGCTCTTTAAAATTGCTGGAGAATTATTAATTGGGCCTCTGGAGTTAATTATAATCATTTGGGCTTAATTAAATCCAAATTAAATCTTTTCATAAAAGACCATGCACAAAATCCACAAACTAGGCCCTCTGTGCATCTAATTTGATTTAAAAACACAAATGGATTTCAAATCCAACGAAATTAAATATGTTAGTTCCATAACACTTATGTAACATATATAAATTAATTTGGTCCAAGAAAAAGCCCTCTAAGCCCTTCTGTATGGAGTTGACGTGTCAAAATATCTTCCGCCAACTTTCTTTATTCCTCTGGCCCTCAATAATTCTTTCAATGGACCTATTAATTATTATATCAGTCCTATAACACTTATAGTAGTCTTATAACACTTATAATACAATAATAATTAATCATGAAATACATTATTTCATTTAGGTCTAATTTACAGAACATTTCTCAAAAGTTTCACGGATAATTTTACTTGATCATAATTAATTAAACTCTTTAATTAATTATTATCATATTCACTTCTCTTCCTTCATAATAATATCAAATATTATTATCCTTGTCATTTTACCATTTTATCCTTTCTCTATATGTGTGTGACCTATTGGGTTCCTGTCCATGTTGGTAGTATAATATGTAATTGTAAGTTTTTCTCAAAACTCACATGATTCAAACTCCTTTAAATCATTTTATCAATCTCTATTGATATTTTGATACATCATTATACAAGTCATGATTGGCCTCTAGCTAGGCATCATGACTACCCAAATGTCAGGAAAGTCATGTGGTTTGATTGTACCCTTCCATAGAAACAGTTACCATGCAATTACTCCTTTCACCACTCTTATCTCAATTAGATTCTGAGTATGGATTTTTGTCAACTCATATAAATCTAATTATGTATATTCTATTAATTTAACCATTGTTCCCAAAATGCCCTCCACGGATCTCTATCCATCTTGGCATATTACTCTGGCCAGAGATTCTCTAAACAAGGCAATCATATAAACATGCGAGATAACTTCCCTTGTTAAATCTGGGATGGCGAATCCTTTGTCAATCACTCAACTATCTTCAAGTAGGTCATGATATATCCAATCTCCTAACTATGTTCACTCCAAGTTGGAAGTAATCAGTTATGGAGTCAAAGTGTACCACTTGCTACTTAGTATAACTTTGGTGATCTCAAGTCTAAGGATACTTGCACAACCGCTATGAAAAGATTCCTCACTGACATAGATTTAATATCCATGTGAGGATTCTCTTTGTAGGTCTCCAATGAACTTGTTCTTCTAACAAGCATCCACATGTTAGCTTTTATTATCTTCCATAATAACAGTTATGAGAACCACTACTTGAACCATTCAAGAAACATAACATGTGCTAGTCTGTCCAAATTAACAATGTCCTATCTTGTTAATTCTATGACTAGGGATATTTAGATATTAAGACATTTGCATGCAATAGACATCTCACATCATGAACGCCTTCATGATTGCCCTTGCACTGTGTTTATAATATCTAGGACTTCATTTATTAATTCAATATTTACAAACTCATGTATTTAAACATAGCATTAATAAATGAATGATGCCTTTTATTAAGAATATAAATTTTTTATACATATGAAAAACATCCCTGTTACATGGGCTCTAGGGCATACTCTCTAACAATCTCCCACTTGCACTAGAGCCAATAACTCATATGTCTCAGACCCATGCTATTTATATGGTGATCATGCTTTATTTGGGAAAGTGCTTTAGTGAGGGGATCCGTCACATTGTCATCTGTGGGAACCCTTTCTATTTTCACATCATTTCTAGCTACTATTTTCCTTATGAGATGGTAGCGTCTGAGAACATGCTTGGATCGCCGATGAGACCATGGTTCCTTTGCTTTCGCAATGGCTCCATTGTTGTCACAATATAAAGGAATCAAATCAACAATGCTAGGCACCACTCCTAGTTTGGTTATGAACTTTTTGATCCAGACTGCTTATTTGGCTGGTTCTGAAGCAGCAATGTACTCAGCTTCCATCATGGAATCAGCAGTTTTTTCTTGTTTGGAACTTTTCTAACTAACTGCTCCTCCTCTCATTATGAACACATAACCAGATTGTGATTTACAATCATCTTTGTAAGATTGGAAGCTGACATCTGTATACCCATTTACTTCCAAATTGCCCTCTCCATATACCAAGAATATATCCTTACTCCTTCTCAAGTACTTAAGAATATTCTTGACAGCTGTCCAGTGTTCCTCTCAAAAATTGGATTGGAATTGCTTGTTACACTTAAAGCAAATGCTACATCTGGACGTGTACATAACATAACATACATGATAGAACCAATTGCAGATGCATATGGTATTCTATTCATGCTCTCTCTATCCTCTAGTGTCTATGGACACATAGACTTAGAAAGGTGTTTCCCATGCACCATGGGTATAAACCCTTTCTTAGAGAGACCCATATTGAACCTCTTCAATACTTTATCTATATATAAACTTTGAGAAAGACCTAGCAACCTATTGGATCTATCTCTATAGATCCTTATTCCCAAAATATAGGATGCTTCTCCAAGGTCTTTCATGGAGAATTGCTTTGATAACCATATTTTAACAGATTGGAGAAGAGAAATGTCATTTCCCATGATCAATATGTCATCTACATATAGAACTAGGAAGACGATAACAGTCCCACTGACCCTTTTATACACACAAGGTTCATCTTCATTTTGTGAGAAACCAAACTCTTTGATTGTCTCATTGAATCGTATGTTCCAGCTCCTAGAGGCTTGCTTCAATCCATAAATGGATCTTTAAAGCTTGCATACCTTTTTGCCATTTCCTGATGTGAATCCTTCTGGTTGTGTCATATACACATCCTCAGTAAGATTTCCATTAAGGAAAGCTGTCTTCACATCATTTTGCCAAATCTTATAATCATAATGAGCTACAATGGCTAAAAGTATTCTTATAGACTTAAGCATCGCTACAGGAGAAAAAGTTTTGTCATAGTCAATACCTTCTTTTTGACGATAACCTTTTGCTACTAAGTGAGCTTTATAGGTAACTACATTACCTTCCATGTCAGGCTTCTTTTTGAAGACCCATTTGCACCCTATGGGTTTTATCCTTTCAGGTGGTTGAGTTAAAGTCCATACTTTATTCTCATACATGGGGTTAATTTCGGACTGCATAGCCTTAAGCCATAAATCACGTTCTGAACTGTTCAAAACTTCTTGATAGCTTGTAGGCTCATTGTCCTCTACTACAGTTATGCCTCTATTTGAATCAATGTGAAATCCATATCTCACAGGGATAGAATGCATCCTAGTAGATCTTCTAGGATTTTGTGTATAATCAGGTTCAATTGTAATCTCATCATTATGAAATTCAGTTTCGGGTTCAATTGGTTGATCATCTTCTATTTGTGGGCTTGAACTTCACCAAGTTCAATTTTACTCCCACTGTCCTCTCGTAGGAGAAATTCTCTTTCCAAGAAGACAACATGCCTTGAATCAAACACCTTTTGTTCTAAGGGATGATAGAAATAATATCCGAACGTTTCTTTTTGATATCCCACAAATAAACATTTGTCAGACTTAACATCCAGTTTGTCTGACATTGTCCTCTTCACATAAGCAGGACAACCCCATACTTTCATATGAGAAAGCGTGGGTTTCTTGTTATTCAACATCTCATATGGAGTAACATCAACTGATTTACTAGGAACTCTGTTTAACACATAAATAGCAGTTTCTAGTGCATATCCCCAAAAGGACTTAGGCAAGTCCACTCTGCTCATCATTGATCGAACCATATCTAATAGTGTTCGATTTCTCCTTTTAGATACACCATTGTGTTGTAATGTATATGGAGGAGTACATTGAGATAAAATCCCATTATCTCTAAGATAATCCTGAAACTCTTGACTTAAGTATTCTCCACCTCGATCTGATCTAAGTGTTTTAATACTTTTGCCAAGTTGTTTCTCTACTTCTTTTCTGAATTCTTTGAACTTTTCAAATGCTTCTGATTTATATTTCATTAGATAGATATATCCAAACTTGGAATAATCATCTATGAAAGAAATGAAGTAAGAGTAACCTCCTCTGGCATGTGTAGTCATTGGACCACATACATCTGAATGTATTAAGTCAAAAACCATTTTTTTCTCATTCTCCTTTACCAATAAAGGGAGCTTTTGTCATTTTCCTAATAAACAAGATTCACATGTATCAAATGATTCATAATCAAATGATCCCAAATCACCTGACTTGTGTAATTTGGTCATGCGTTTTTCATTTATATGGCCTCAACGATAATGCCATAAGTATGAGGTATTTAGATTATCATGTTTCATTCTCTTGGTATCCACATTATGTACTTCTTTAATTAAATCAAGAACAAATATACCATTCTCAATGATAGCTTTTGTATAAAACATATTGTTCTTAAAAATGTAACAACATTTGTCCTTTAAAGAAATATCATAATCGTTCATCAAACGACTAAAAGAAATAATACTTTTGGATAAGGCTGGAACATAATAACAATTATTTAATTCCAGTACTAATCCACTAGGAAGAGGCAAATAGTAAGTCCCCACAACTGTTGTAGAGATGTTCTGTCCAGTAGCTGACTGCAAACATATCTCTGCCTTTCCAACTCTTCTAAAGCTTTTAAGCCCCTGTAGATCATTACATAAATGAGATCCACATCCGGTATCTAATACCCAAGATTATTTTGAAGCAAAAGAATAAGTATTAATTTCAATCATATGAATACCTGATGTAGAAGCATAAGCTTGCTTCTTCTCCTTGAGAGAATCTAGATAGGCCTTGCAGTTACGCTTCCAATGACCATCCTTTCCACAATAGAAGCAAGTTCCTTTGGGATTCTCTTTCTTGGCAACCTTCTTCTTGGAGATCCCACCATTCTTTGGCTACGCCTTGGTTATCTTCTTCTTCTTCTGCTTCTTGCCTTTAGCAGAAGTGACAACCATGACACTTTTTGGATCCTTCTTAAATGATCCATCAGCTGTCTTGAGCATATTGATTAACTCAGGAATGGATACTTGGATCTTGTTCATGTTGAAGTTAAGCACAAAAGGTGCATAACTTGGAGCCAATGAGTACAAGATGAAATCTATGTATAGATTATTATCCATAACATAGCCAAGTCTACTCAAATGCTCAATATACCCGTACATCTTCAATGCATGAGTAGCAGCTGAAGTGCCTTCCACCATTTTGCAGCTAAATAGAGCTGAGCAATCTCATATTGCTCAATTCTAGCCTAAGAAGAATAAAGCTCCTCTAGATGCAAAATGATGGTTCTAGCATCCATCATTTCATGTTGCTTCTGAAGCTCCGAGGACATAGCACCCAGCATCAGACATGCTCCTGCTTCACTATCCTCCATGTATTTTCGATAAATGCCTTCGATCTCATCAATGGCATCATCTGATGGAAGTGGTGGTGGATCTTTATCCAAGACATAGTGGATCCTTTCAGCTCTGAGAACAATTCTCACTTGCCTGATCCAGTCAAAAAAGTTATTGCCAACTAGCTTGTTATCCACGATTGAACGTATATTAATGTTCGACGTGCTCATGATGATGACCTAGATGTGAAAAAGAAAAGATATGAGAGTATGTTCATATATATGTATGCATTATAAGGTCTTTAATTAATCCATTTACTCCCACTATTTTATTGCGAATTAATAGCCCTTACTATATAATCCGAGAAAACCCAATGGTTTTCTTAGTGGGCCAATATCCAATCCTTGATATGTAATTTGACCTTGACTATGGTCAACAAGACAAATTCCATACCTTCGAAAGGTAGGTATCTCTATACCAATTGTGTCTCTACAAAACTATTGGATCATTAGGTTATCAACTCTTGATGCATGCATATCATATATGCATTTCCTAATCTTGCCTCTAGAACCATTAGCCTTGACTGTGGTCAACAAACTAATGGGCTAGCTAAGATGACCAATTTAATTAGATTTGAACTTATTCGATATAATGTGAGCTTGACTGTGGTCAACAACCCACACTATAAAGAACTCTGGTTCTCCTTAAATTAATGGAAGGCTTATATACCATAGTATTTGTTTGAGGGTTTTAGTTAATTATGTCTCATCATACATGGTTGGCATACATTGGTATGCATCCTATATCTATCACATAAATATAAGCATACAAATATGGTATAGTTATAGACTTCACTACATTGATTTCCCCGAGCCAAGAGGGAAATCAAAAGGTCACACCTAGGTAGTATGCATGATTCAAACAAGAAAAATAATTACATTATCTTCAAGCTTGTTGGATCTCCATCCGGCCCATCTTGCTCCTTGAAATGGTCTCCATCTCTATTTCTAATTCTAATCTAAGTAATATAATTACATATTACAATTTGAAATGAAATACAAACCAAAAACAAGTGGCCGGGACATGAAAGTCCTTATTGGGCCAAAACATGCATAATGCTCAATCACATTGGGCTTTGTCCATAACTATCCATCATGCCAATCATACACCCTTATATACTTTTATAATGCATAAAGAAATGGATTACTATCTTTTTTTCAACCTTTGAAGCAATATTTTGAGTTATTTTAATGATGTGATTAAATTAGAAAACTTTTATTTTAGGAAACCTTTTGCATGCATGTGTTCTTTTCTTAATAATCAATTCAATTGATTATTAATTAATTATAAATTTCTTATTTAATTAATTAATCATATTAAATAATTAAAAGAATCAATTTTGGGCTTAAACAAATGTAGGCCGAAACCCACAGAAGAAAAACCCTAACAGTGTTCACACACAAACTAGTTTTGTGTCTTTTGGACCATTTGGGCCTTTTGGAATGAGCCAAGCCCACTCCAGCCCTTAAAACCCATTAATAAACTTAATTAATGTTTATAATGTTTAATTTAAATCAGCTCCTTGGGCCCACCAAGTCATTTACTAATTTAAACCATGTCCGTAAACATAATTAAGCCCATTAAGTGGTTTTAATGGATTAAAATTAATCAAATTAATTTAAGGCCCATTTTAATTAATCAAATTAATGAAAAATACTTTAATATATCATATATATCAGATTTAGAAGATCAAAAGTCGTTCTAACCAAGAACACATCAAGAACACACGAAGAACACCAATTTATCGAACTTTTCGACAAAACTAGTTTTCATGCAAAACTTGTTTGATTTTAATTCCGTTCGATCCTACAGCTTAATATCACATATTAAACACATAAAATATCATCTAAATGATTTTTAAATGGACCCATAAGAAATTAAATTAGAACAGCCCCTACATCACCTAGGGTTTCACGCTAAATCCTAATGGGTTTCACGCCAAACCCTAATCACAATCCTTCAAAAGTTTCGTTTTTGTTTCCACCAAATTTATTTGATCACACATACAACCAGAAATCAATATTTCTCATTCATGAACAATCAAATCTAATATTTTAAAGTTCATGAAATAAATAACTCAAAACAAAACAAAACATATTCCGCAGAAAAATATAGAATTGTATATCCATGGCAAAACCTGGCTCTGATACCATGTTGGATTTTAACGGTTACATGCACCATATACATGAGCGGAATTTTAAAATTTTTTTAACCATTAGATCTAATCTTGCCATGAATACATAATATAACTATATGAGAATAAGAAAAATCACCTTTGATTTTTGTTCAACAGTTGATTTTACTTCGCACTAGGTTGTCGTAAACCACAGTGTCCAAAATTGAACACCTCCAATGAGTAATCCACACTAGAGAGGGGTAAATTGAACCAATGAATTGGTGTTTAACTAGGGCTGACCAAAATTCCCAAGAGCTAACTTAGGAGTTGGCGCAAAAGGGAGAGAGACATTAAGAGAAAAGACTTTCTTTTTGTTTTAATCACTTAACCCTAATTCTCATTAGTTGGCCTTTTATAGTTAGGTTAAAATTTCAACTCCTTAATGAGATTGGGCTCTTTAAAATTGCTGAAGAATTATTAATTGGGCCTCTGGAATTAATTATAATCATTTGGGCTTAATTAAATTCAAATTAAATCTTTTCATAAAAGACCATGCACAAAATCCACAAACTAGGCCCTTTGTGCATCTAATTGGATTTAAATACCCAAATGGATTCAAAATACAACCAAATTAAATATGTGAGTTCCATAACACTTATGTAACATATAAAAATTAATTTAGTCCAAGAAAAAGCACTCTAAGTCCTTCTGTATGGAGTTGGCGTGTGGCCCTTACAGAATGACTTCCGCCAACTTTCTTTATTCCTCTGACCTTTAATAATTCCTCCAATGGACCTATTAATTTTTATATCAGTCCTATAACACTTATAGTAGTCTTATAACACTATTAAGACAATAATAATTAATCATCAAATACATTATTTTATTTAGGTCCAATTTACAGAGCATTTCTTAAAAGTTTCGCAGATAATTTTACTTTATCATAATTAATTAAACTCCTTAATTAATTATTATCATATTCACTTCTCTTCCTTCATAATAATATCAAATATTATTATCCTTGTCATTTTACCAATTTATCCTTTCTCTATATGTGTGTGACCTATTGGGTTCCTGTCCATGTTGGAAGTATAATATGTAATTGTAAGTTTTTCTCAAAACTCACATGATTCAAACTCCTTTAAATCATTTTATCAATCTCTATTGATATTTTGATACATCATTATACAAGTCATGATTGGCCTCTAGCTAGGCATCATGACTACCCAAATATCAGAAAAGTCATGTGGTTTGACTGCACCCTTCCATAGAAACAGTTACCGTGCAATTGCTCCTTTCACCACTCTTATCTCAATTAGATTCTGAGTATGGATTTCTATCAACTCATATAAATCTAATTATGTGTGTTCTATTAATTTAACCATTGTTCCTAAAATGCCCTCCATGGATCTCTATCCATCTATGCATATTGCTCTGGCCAGAGATTCTCTGAACAACTCAATCATAGAAACATGCGAGATAACTTCCCTTGTTAAATCTGGGATGGTGAATCCTTTGTCAATCACTCAACTATCTTCAAGTAGGTCATGATATACCCAATCTCCTAACTATGTTCACTCCCAGTTGGAAGTAATCAGTTATAGAGTCAAAGTGTACCTCTTGCTACTTAAGATAACTTTGGTGATCTCAAGTCTAAGGATACTTGCACAACCGCTATGAAGAGATTCCTCACTGACATAGATTTAATATCCATGTGAGGATTCTCTTTGCAGGTCTCCAATGAACTTGTTCTTCTAACAAGCATCCACATGTTAGCTTTGATTATCTTCCATATAACAGTTATGAGAACCACTGCTTGAACCATTCAAGAAGCATAACATGTGCTAGTCTGTCCAAATTAACAATGTCCTATCTTGTTAATTCTATGACTAGGGATATTTAGATATTAAGACATTTGCATGCAATAGACATCTCACATCATGAACACCTTCATGATTGCCCTTGCACTATGTTTATAATATCTAGGACTTCATTTATTAATTTAATATTTACAAACTCATGTATTTAAACATAACATTAATAAATGAAGGATGCCTTTTATTAAGAATATAAATTTTTTTATACATATGAAAAACATCCCTATTACATGGGCTCTAGGGCATACTCTCTAACAATCTCCCGTTTGCACTAGAGCCAATCACTCATATGTCTCAGACCCATGCTATTTATATGGTGATCATGCTTTATCTGGGAAAGTGCTTTAGTGAGGGGATCCGCCATATTGTCATCTGTGCGAACCCTTTCTATTTTCACATCATTTCTCGCTATTATTTCCCTTATGAAATGGTAGCGTCTGAGAACATTATTGGATCGCTGATGAGACCGTGGTTCCTTTGTTTGCGCAATGGCTCCATTGTTGTCACAATATAAAGGAATCATATCAACAATGCTAGGCACCACTACTAGTTTGGTTATGAACTTTTTGATCCAGACTGCTTCATTGGCTGCTTCTGAAGCAGTAATGTAATCAGCTTCCATCGTGGAAGCAGCAGTTGTTTCTTGTTTGGAACTTTTCCAACTAACTGCTCCTCCTCCCATTATGAACACATAACCAGATTGTGATTTACAATCATCTTTGTCAGATTGGAAGCTGGCATCTGTATATCCATTTACTTCCAAACTGCCCTCTCCATATACCAAGAATATATCCTTACTCCTTCTCAAGTACTTAACAATATTCTTGACAGCTGCCCAGTGTTCCTCTCCAAAATTGGATTGGAATCTGCTTGTGACACTCAAAGCAAATGCTACATCTGGACGTGTACATAACATAGCATACATGATAGATCCAATTACAAATGCATATGGTATTCTATTCATGCTCTCTCTATCCTCTAGTGTTTGTGGACACATAGACTTAGAAAGGTGTTTCGCATGCACCATGGTTATAAACCTTTTCTTAGAGAGATCCATATTGAACCTCTTCAATACTTTATCTATATATGTACTTTGAGAAAGACCTAGCAACCTATTGGATCTATCTCTATAGATCCTTATTCCCAAAATATAGGATGCTTCTCCAAGGTCTCTCATGGAGAATTGCTTGGATAACCATATTTTAACAGATTGGAGAAGAGAAATGTCATTTCCCGTGATCAATATGTCATCTACATATAGAACTAGGAAGACAATTGTAGTCCCACTGACCTTTTTATACACAAAAGGTTCATCTTCATTCTGTGAGAAACCAAACTCTTTAATTGTCTCATTGAATCGTATGTTCCAGCTCCTAGAGGCTTGCTTCAATCCATAAATGGATCTTTGAAGCTTGCATACCTTTTCGCCATTTCCTGATATGAATCCTTCTGGTTGTGTCATATACATATCCTCAGTAAGATTTCCATTAAGGAAAGCTGTCTTCACATCCATTTGCCAAATCTCATAATCATAATGAGCTACAATGGCTAAAACTATTCTTATAGACTTAAGCATCGCTACAGGAGAAAAAGTTTTGTCATAGTCAATACCTTCTTTTTGACAATAACCTTTTGCTACTAAGCAAGCTTTATAGGTAACTACATTACCTTTCATGTCGGGCTTCTTTTTGAAGACCCATTTGCACCCTATGGGTTTTATCCTTTCAGGTGGTTGAGTTAAAGTCCATACTTTATTCTCATACATGGAGTCCATTTCGTACTTCATAACCTTAAGCCATAAATCACGTTATGAACTGTTCAAAACTTCTTGATAGCTTGTAGGCTCATTGTCCTCTACTATAGTTATGCCTCTATTCGAATCAATGTGAAATCCATATCTCATAGGGATAGAATGCATCCTAGTAGATCTTCTAGGATTTTGTGTATAATCAGGTTCAACTGTAATCTCATCATTATGAAAGTCAGTTTCGGGTTCAATCGGTTGATAATCTTCTATTTGTGGGTCTTGAACTTCACCAAGTTCAATTTTACTCCCACTGTCCTCTCGTAGGAGAAATTCTCTTTCCAAAAAGACAACATGCCTTGAAACAAACAAATTTTGTTCTAAGGGATGATAGAAATAATATCCAAACGTTTCTTTTGGATATCCCACAAATAAACATTTGTCAGACTTAACATCCAGTTTGTCTGACATTGTCCTCTTCACATAAGCAGGACAACCCCACACTTTCATATGAGAAAGCGTGGGTTTCTTGTTATTCCACATCTCATATGGAGTAACATCAACCAATTTACTAGGAACTCAGTTTAACACATAAACAGCAATTTCTAGTGCATATCCCTAAAAGGACTTAGGCAAGTTCGCTTGACTCATCATTGATCGAACCATATCTAATAGTTTTTGATTTCTCCTTTCAGATACACCATTGTGTTGTGGTGTATATGGAGGAGTCCATTGAGATAAAATCCCATTATCTTTAAGATAATCTTGAAACTCTTGACTTAAGTATTCTCCACCTCGATCTGATCTAAGTGTTTTAATACTTTTGCCAAGTTGATTCTCTACTTCATTTTTGAATTCTTTGAACTTTTCAAATGCTTCTGATTTATATTTCATTAGATAGATATATCCAAACCTGGAATAATCATCTATGAAAGTAATGAAGTAGGAGTAACCTCCTCTGGCATGTGTAGTCATTGGACCACATACATCTGAAAGTATTAAGTCCAAAACCATTTTAGCTCGTTCTCTTTTACCAATAAAGGGAGCTTTTGTCATTTTTCCCAATAAACAAGATTCACATGTATCAAATGATTCGTAATTAAATGATCCCAATCACCTGACTTGTGTAATTTGGTCATGCGTTTTTCATTTATATGGCCTAAACGACAATGCCATAAGTATGAGGTATTTAGATTATCATGTTTCATTCTCTTGGTATCCACATTATGTACTTCTTTAATTAAATCAAGAACAAATATACCATTCTCAATGATAGCTTTTGCATAAAACATATTTTTCTTAAAAATGTATCAACATTTATCATTTAAAGAAATATCATAATCGTTCATCAAACGACTAAAAGAAATAATATTTTTGGATAAGGCTCGAACATAATAACGATTATTTAATTCCAGTACTAATCCACTAGGAAGAGGCAAATAGTAAGTCCCCACAACTGTTGTAGAGATGTTCTGTCCAGTAGCTGACTGCAAACATATCTCTGCCTTTCCAACTCTTCTAAAGTTTTTAAGCCCCTGTAGATCATTACATAAATGAGATCCACATCCGGTATCTAATACCCAAGATTTTTTTGAAGCAATAGAATAAGTATTAATTTCAGTCATATGAATACCTGAAGTAGAAGCATCATCTTGCTTCTTCTCCTTGAGAGATTCTAGATAGGCCTTGCATTACGCTTCCAATGACCATCCTTTCCACAATGGAAGCAAGTTCCTTTGGGATTCTCTTTCTTGGCAACCTTCTTCTTGGAGATCCCACCATTCTTTGGCTGCGCCTTGGTTATCTTCTTCTTCTTCTGCTTCTTCCCTTTAGTAGAAGTGACAACCATGACACTTTTTGGATCCTTCTTAAATGATCCATCAGCTGTCTTGAGCATATTGATTAACTCAGGAATGGATACTTGGATCTTGTTCATGTTGAAGTTAAGCACGAAAGGTGCATAACTTGGAGCCAACGAGTACAAGATTAAATCTATGTATAGATCATTATCCATAACATAGCCAAGTCTACTCAAATGCTCAATATACCCGTACATCTTCAATGCATGAGTAGCAGCTGAAGTGCCTTCCACCATTTTGCAGCTAAATAGAGCTCGAGCAATCTCATATTGCTCAGTTCTATCCTGAGAAGAATAAACCTCCTCTAGATGCAAAACGATGGTTCTAGCATCCATCATTTCATGTTGCTTCTGAAGCTCCGAGGATATAGTACCCAGCATCAGACATGCTGCTGCTTCACTATCCTCCATGTATTTTCGATAAATGCCTTCGATCTCATCAATGGCATCATCTGATGGAAGTGGTGGTGGATCTTTATCCAAGACATAGTGGATCTTTTCAGCTCTGAGAACAATTCTCACTTGCCTGATCCAGTCAGAAAATTTATTGCCAACCAGCTTGTTATCCAAGATTGAATGTATATTAATGTTTGACGTGCTCATGATGATGACCTAGATGTGAAAAAGAAAAGATATAAGAATATGTTCATATATATGTATGCATTAATAAGATCTTTAATTAATCCATTTACTCCCACAATTTTATTGCTAATTAATAGCCCTCACTATATAATCCGAAAAAACCCAATGGTTTTCTTAGTGGGCCAATATCCAATCCTTGATATGTAATTTGACCTTGACTGTGGTCAACAAGACAAATTCCATACCTTTGAAAGGTAGGTATCTCTATACCAATTGTGTCTCTGCACAACTATTGGATCATTAGGTTATCAACTCTTGATGCATGCATATCATATATGCATTCCCTAATCTTGCCTCTAGAACCATTAGCCTTGACAGTGGTCAACAAACTAATGGGCTAGCTAAGATGACCCATTTAATTAGATTTGAACATATTCAATATAATGTGAGCTTGACTGTGGTCAACAACCCACACTATAAAGAACTCTAGTTCTACTCAAATTAATGGAAGGCTTATATACGTTAGTATTTGTTTGAGGGTTTTAGTTAATTAAGTCTCATCATACATGGTTGGCATACATTGCTATGCATCCTATGTCTATCATATAAATATAAGCATACAAATATGGTATAGTTATAGACTTCACTACATTGATTTCCCCGAGCCAAGAGGGAAATCAAAAGGTCACACCTAGGTAGTATGCATGATTATAATTACATTATCTTCAAGCTTGTTGGATCTCCATCCGGCCCATCTTGCTCCTTGAAAATTGTCTCCATCTCTATTTCTAATTCTAATCTAAGTAATCTAATTACATATTACAATTTGAAATGAAATACAAACCAAAAACAAGTGGCCGGGACATGAAAGTCCTCATTGGGCCAAAACATGCATAATGCTCAATCACATTGGGCTTTGTCCATAACTATCCATCATGCCAATCATACACCCTTATATGCCTTTCTAATGCATAAAGAAATGGATTACTAACTTTGTTTCAACCTTTGAAAAAATATTTTGAGTTATTTTAATGATGTGATCAAATTAGGAAACTTTTTCCATTTTGGAAACTTTCATTTTAGGAAACCTTTTACATGCATGTGTTCTTTTCTTAATAATCAATCCAATTGATTATTAATTAATTATAAATTGATTATTTAACTAATTAATCATATTAAATAATTAAATGAATCAATTTTGGACTTAAAACAAATATAGGCCGAAACCCACAGAAGAAAAACCCTAACAGTGTTCACACACAAACTAGTTTTGGGCCTTTTGGAATGAGCCAAGCCCACTCCAGCCCTTAAAAACCATTAATAAACTTAATTAATGTTTATAATATTTAATTTAAATCAGCTCCTTGGGCCCACCAAGTCATTCACTAATTTAAACCAAGTCCGTAAACATAATTAAGCCCATTAAGTGGTTTTAATGGATTAAAATTAATCAAATTAATTTAAGGCCCATTTTAATTAATCCAATTAATTAAAAACACTTTAATATATCATATTTATCAGATTTATAACATCAAAAGTCGTTCTAACCAAGAACACATCAAGAACACATGAAGAACACCAATTAATTAAACTTTTCGACAAAACTAGTTTTCAAGCAAAACTTGTTCGATTTTAATTTCGTTCGATCCTATGGCTTAATATCACATATTAAACACATAAAATATCATCTAAATGATTTTTAAATGGATCCATAAGAAATTAAATTAGAACAGCCCCTACATCACCTATGTTTCACGCCAAATCCTAATGGGTTTCACGCCAAACCCTAATCACAATCCTTCAAAAGTTTCATTTTTTTTCCACCAAATTTATTTGATCACACATACAACCAAAAATCAATATTTCTCATTCATGAACAATCAAATCTAATATTTTAAAGTTCATGAAATAAATAACTCAAAACAAAACAAAACTTATTCCGTAGAAAAATATAGAATTGTATATCCATGGCAAAACCTGGCTCTGATACCATGTTGGATTTTAACGGTTACATGGATCACATACATGAGCGGACTTTTAAAATTTTTTTAACCATTAGATCTAATCTTGCCATGAATACACAATATAACTATATGAGAATAAGAAAAATCACCTTTGATTTTTGTTGAACAGTTGATTTTACTTTGCAGTAGGTTGTCGCAAACCACAGTGTCCAAAATCAAACACCTCCAATGAGTAATCCACACTAGAGAGGGGTAAATTTAACCAACGAATTGGTATTTAACTAGGGCTTGCCGAAATTCCCAAGAGCTAGCTTGGGAGTTGGCGCAAAAGGGAGAGAGAGATTAAGAGAAAATACTTTCTTTTTGTTTTAATCACTTAACCATAATTCTCATTAGTTGGCCTTTTATAGTTAGGTTAAAATTCTAACTCCTTAATGAGATTGGGCTCTTTAAAATTGCTGGAGAATTATTAATTGGGCCTCTGGAATTAATTATAATCATTTGGGCTTAATTAAATCAAACTTAAATCTTTTCGTAAAAGACCATGAACAAAATCCACAAACTAGGCCCTTTGTGTATCTAATTGGATTTAAATACCCAAATGGATTCCAAATCCAACCAAATTAAATATGTGAGTTCCATAACACTTATTTAACATATATAAATTAATTTGGTCCAAGAAAAAGCCCTCTAAGCCCTTCTGTATGGAGTTGGTGTGTGGCCCTTACAGAATGGCTTTCGCCAACTTTCTTTATTCCTCTGGCCCTTAATAATTCCTCCAATGGACCTATTAATTATTATATCAGTCCTATAACACTTATAATAGTCTTATAACACTTATAGGACAATAATAATTAATCATAAAATACATTATTTCATTTAGGTCGAATTTACAGAACATTTCTCAAAAGTTTCGTGGATAATTTTACTTGATCATAATTAATTAAACTCTTTAATTAATTATTATCATATTGACTTCTCTTCCTTCATAATAATATCAAATATTATTATCCTTGTCATTTTACCATTTTATCCTTTCTCTATATGTGTGTTACCTATTGGGTTCCTGTCCATGTTGGCAGTATAATATGTAATTGTAAGTTTTTCTCAAAACTCACATGATTCAAACTCCTTTAAATAATTTTATCAATCTCTATTGATATTTTGATACATCATCATACAAGTTATGATTGGGCTCTAGCTAGGCATCATGACTACACAAATGTCAGGAAAGTCATGTGATTTGACCGTACCCTTCCATAGAAACAGTTACCATGCAATTACTCCTTTCGCCACTCTTATCTCAATTAGATTATGAGTATGGATTTCTGTCAACTCATATAAATCTAATTATGTATGTTCTATTAATTTAACCATTGTTCCCAAAATGCCCTCCATAGATCTCTATCCATCTTGGCATATTACTATGGCCAGAGATTCTCTGAACAAGGCAATCATAGAAACATGCGAGATAACTTCCCTTCTTAAATCTGGGATGGCAAATCCTTTGTCAATCACTCAACTATCTTCAATTAGGTTATGATATACCCAATCTCCTAACTATGTTCACTCCCAGTTGGAAGTAATCAGTTATGGAGTCAAAGTGTACCACTTGCTACTTAAGATAACTTTGGTAATCTCAAGTCTAATGATACTTGCACAACCGCTATGAAGAGATTCCTCACTGACATAGATTTAATATCCATGTGAGGATTCTATTTGCAGGTCTCCAATGAATTTGTTCTTCTCACAAGCATCCACATGTTAGCTTTGATTATCTTCCATAATCACAGTTATGAGAACCACTGCTTGAACCATTCAAGAAGCATAACATGTGCTAGTCTGTCCGAATTAACAATGTCCTATCTTGTTAATTATATGACTAGGGATATTTAGATATTAAGACATTTGCATGCAATAGACATCTCACATCATGAACACCTTCATGATTGTCCTTGCACTGTGTTTATAATATCTAGGACTTCATTTATTAATTCAAGATTTACAAACTCATGTATTTAAATATAGCATTAATAAATGAATGATGCCTTTTATTAAGAATATAAATTTTTTTATACATATAAAAAACATCCCTATTACATGGGCTCTATGGCATACTCTCTAACAAAAAGTTTTGATGATTGGTTTATAGATGTCCTAAATTGTCACTAGCGGCCAAGCCCATAAGGATGCGATAGTGACTAAACTTTCCCATCCATTTTGGCTTTTAGAGACCAGACTAGCTCTTTTAAGGACCGAATTCCCCATTCGTATAGGCCTTTTTTTCTTATAGCGTATGATCTAAAAATGGTTTCTTTTTGGTTAAATAGGAAAGGTTATAAAATGACCTTTAATGAATTTATTAAGCACTTATGATTTCAAATACATGGGACTCGGTTTTTAGATATTACAACAAGTAGAGCATTTGGGATGCGATTTGTGATGATATAACCCCATCAGATTATGTCACGAGGCTTACCGAAATGCGCAACCCCCATAATCATGTGCTTTGTATCTTGCACAAATTTTTGGCTATTTTAGTGTTCACTCATTTAGAAGGACTGGGATAAGTAAATACATCTAAACCCATTAGCCTTTATGCCATGATACTAAAAGTTTAGTTAAATGGTGCCTTCTATATTTGGAATAAGATTGAAGAGCTATAAAACTACCCTAAGAAAGGGAAGAAGATCGTTCTAGGAGGAATTGTTACAATGTTGGCCGAAGCAATCAACCATGCCACCTTGGGCTAGGACATCGAACAACAACTATCGATTGATTGCAACATGCTAAAAAATATGAAAAGAATAGCTAATAAATTATGTTTGTTTTATGGAATATGGTTGATAAAGAGTTAGGAATATCTTGTTTTTTCACTAAAGGTCACACCAGTCTTTTCGATGCTATATATGCTAAGGAAGTTACTTTGTCATCTAAACAATTGCTAATTTGCTCACTCAATTGGAGAATTTACACATTGGCCAAGCAAAGTTTGATCCCAAATGGATCAAATGATGGCATCCATAACTGACTTAACATCAAGATTTGATGCTCAATTCCCAACATCACCACCTCCACCTCCACCACAGCTATATGTCAAGGGAGTCCCTAACCCCTATTTTTGTGTTCTTTAAATTCCATTTTGCTGGGGACAGTGGATTACTTTGTTAGAGGTTTTTGAGAGGATGATTTGAGTTGGTGGTTTGTTAAATGTTGATGAAACTTTGCCATAATTTTTGCAATCTTTTATAATTTGTAAGTAGTTTTTTATTATTGTCTATTTTTTTAGTTAATTTTACTGTAATTTTAATTATGTTAGTATTTTTATTGTAGTTTCAATTGTTACTTTTTTTTTATCCTTAGTATTTGTTTCATTGTTAATTTTAGTTTTTATTTTCAACTTCTATTTTCCTATTTCTTTAGTTTGTATTTGTTGTTTGCTTTAGATTTTCTTTAATTGTTTTATTAAGTACTTTTTGCACGTTAGTTTAAGTTCACCTTTGAAGTTATTCTCGCTATAAATAATTTTAGACTTTAAGTTAGAATTGCTTACTTAGATACTTTTGAATAATAGTAGAGTAGTTATTTGTTTAGTGAATTTTCTTTACCAATTAGCTTTAATTAGATTAATACTTATTAGTTTCCTAACCAATTTACACAATAGGCCATTTTAAAAAATATAATGAGAAAAACTAGTGTATGAAGCTAGTTATGTTAGGAATTCTAGAGTGCTAGAACCTTCCTCATCACCCTTTGAAGTAATTTAAAAAATTAAACTTTGTTTAGGACATGATTTGGACATTTTTTCTTGATCAGTCACTTTAAAAGACTTCCATCCTACCCATTATACATTTTATTCATTGTTAATCCTCTTTGAGCCTATTAGGCATGCTAAATACGTGCCATGGGAATTTTTTTTTGTTACACATATTGTGATACCTTAAAACTTAAAAGTTGTTATCTCTCCCTTTTATGAATTGGCCACTCTATGAACGACTTGGGGTATATGTTGAGGGTATATATGTAGATAAAGTAATGAAGGTGAAAGTTTAAATTTCAGGAAATATGGATGTTGTCAATTTTAATTTCAAATTTTAAAATGTAGTCATCAAATGCCTTGCTATCCTTTTTAGATATATTTAAGTAAGCTATTTTATTTAACAAAGATAACTAATTGTATGACAAACTTCAAATGTGGGCTATTTTAAATAAAGAAAAAAAGGGTTTAAAATTTTAAAAAATGTCCGAGTTTTTGCAAAAAAAATAATTGTTTCACTAAGCCTTCTTTTTATTTGCTTTTATAGGATAATTGTTATATATTTTAGAAATTTAGTTTTAGTAATAAAGGTAAACTAAGTGTGTGTATGTCTTATTTTTAGAAGAAAGTTATTCTAGGAGTAAACGGTGGTCATTCTTAGTTTGATTAATTGTATTCTTCCTTGGTAGCCATCACCTTAGCCAACATTACAACCAATTCTAAATCCTAATGATCCTTTCTTATTTTGAGTTGTTTGTCATAGATGACCATAGGGTTCTAGTGCTAAAGAAAGGCTTATAGTGTCTTTTGAGTTTCAAGTGTGAAACTACATGTGCAGTCTGAAGCACATTAATTCTTTTTCTTGATTATTGGATTGTGTTGAAATTTTAGTTTTGAACACTATTAAACTATTTTGGCCTAGCAAACACATACAAGGAAACTAGATATTATGATTTAGTTTAGATCTTATTGGTTAAGAATTTCATTGAGTGACTTATGCTAAGTGTTGTTTGAATCTATTTGAATTTGCATCTGTCATCTTGAAGTTTGAAATTATGGAAATGAAGTCCCTTCATTTGCTCGAGAGCAAGCAAATGCTAACTGTGGGGTATTTGATAACTCCAATTCAGTGTTTGTTTAATGTTTTTTTTGTCAATGTTTTTATTTATTTTAGTGGTGTCTTTAGTGTTTTAACGTTTAATGTGTTAAATTCTAAAATCTTAGCCAAATTTGATATTTTTGAGTAATTGTGATTCATAGTGTGCTTAAAAGTGAATTTTATTCTATTTTATAGGTTTTTGGCATAGGTTATGATTACCATGAAATGGTTACAACCATGACCCCTAAAGAATTCCCAAAACTATGAGTTTTATAATGGTCACGGTGGAGACATATTGGTTACTACCATGATCTCAACACTTTTCGTGAGTTTCAGTCTAGAAGTATTAATCACGATGGGGAGAAATTGGTCTCTATCATAACCTATCTAGTGTTTAGGATTACACAGCTTCATCACGATAGAGGGGGAATGGTTACCACCATAGCCCTTTCAATATTTAAAAAGGCAGAAATCTATTTGGCAAAAAAGCGAAGAAGATTTTTGAGCTTTTCTAAGTTTTCAATGTTGTTTTTAGGGTTTATTATTTTTCTTCTGATGTAAACACTATTTTTACATTAATTTCAATAGAGTTTTTAGATTAAACATCAGGTTAGTCGAGTTTTAGTTTACTTCTCCTCAAAGTTCTATTGAGATTGGAAGAGAAGGAGCTGGTTTTAGATTTCATCATCAGTTTCTACAAATGGGTTTAGTAATTTCTTCTTCTCTTTTCACTTTCGTTTTATCAATGTGTAGTGAGTAGTTGCTTTATTGCTTAGGGATCTATGGATTCCTACGCCTATATAGTAACTTGAATTTTTTTTAATTTAATATATGATTTGATGTTTCATTCATCCTTATATTGATCAGAATATCCATTTTATTCAAGTATTTTATCACTCTTTTGTATTGGTTGAATGGATTTTATGCTTGTTTAAATTCGGTGTTTCATGCTCTATTTTTACATGTTTATGTTGTAAGTTTAATGGTGATTATAGAATATAGGCCATTAGATCTAGTGTTTAAGCATTGTAGATTACAAAAATTGAAGGAAGATTGAATGGGTATTAGGTTGATTAGCTCTAGAATGGGATGTTAATCCATATCTAGGATTTTGAGACCCGTGGTTAGGCCAATTAATTGAATGGCTCCAAAATGGGAATTCAATTAGCTATAATAGTCTACTCTATAATGAGAACTTGGGTTTAGATGGGTTATCCACTTTTAGATTATATTATCTTTGTGTTAAAATCAATTGCAATGGGTATAGGGAGGATTAGATACCTTGGCAACCTTATAATTAATTGGTTTAATATAAAATCTTATTTTCCACTTTGCCGCATTTTAATTTTAATCTATTTAATTTAGCTCATTTAATCTTAATTTTTAGAATATCAAACATAATAAATCATTGGGAAATTCTTTAGCATACTTTTAATTATTTTCCTTGCATCACAATCCCTTGCGTTCGATAATTTTTAGGGTTTTAAATAAATTTCCCTTATATTACTTACCCGATCATGTGCACTTGCTAGTATCCATTCATAGATTGCATTTACCTGACTAGATTGAGATTCAATCCATTCTAGTAGGCTAGTTTGTTTCAGTCCAAAATGCATGTGAACCCACAAGATTGGGAGCCAATCCACCCGAGTTGATTACAAAATCCCAAATTCTACATAATAAAGTTTTATTACCATTTGCTTCCCTTAACCATAGGTTTCCAACCAATTTCTCACTTAACCAATATTTTTGTAATAATTTTTTTCAATCAATAAGAAATATACCACCAAAAGCTATTCAAAAGAGAGTCTATCTCTATTTCACCCAACTTGCTCCCTAGAGCAAGATAATCACTACTTCACCTACTCATCTTAAATTTGAGTACTATAAAGCTTAATTCAGACTTGGTGTTCTTCATAAGATATCAAGATTTAGGTGTCTAGTTTCTATTCCAATTGACTTTATTCCATTTACATCCTAAAATCTTCAATTATGCATCAACTATATTTGACAGGTCCAAAGGAACATGTGCTCGCTTTTCATCTATTTTTAGTTATACCTAAACTACATTTTCTTGCATAACTTAGTATTTTAATAAACTTCCACATCAATTACAAGTTCTACGTAACATTTTTATCAAAATTCTATGTAGCATGCACACTTATAAGAAATTAAAGATTCCCTAACATTAAAATGTTGAAGTTTCCCTTTAATCCTTCTTAGCTTCTTTCCCTTTCCTTTTGCTTATTTAACATTCTACAAATCATGAGTTACATTTATAAGTATTTAGTTCTTACACTCATGACAATTTGTAGAAATTAAAGTCTAGAAGGCAATGAAGAAGAAGGAGACTTACCTTAAAACTCTAACCCCTAAATCCTTTCTCTTCACAACTATAATTAACTAAGATAGAGAAGAGCATTTGTAAGAGAGAAACTGATAAAAATACTAGAGAGAATTATCGTAAATGGCTCTAGAATGGTTGGCTACATAATTCTTCCTTAACCTCACCTCTTTTCAGCATCTTCTAAAACTTTTAAATGTCATTTTCCTATTGGCCCACTTGTGGCCACTCGGAAAAATCCTCTTTGCTCCCTTTAATTTAACTTATTCTCTCAATTATGCCTTATCTTTATTATTGTTTCCAATAAAATTCACATTTTAGCTCTTTTAAGTATGCATATGCATGCCTTGTCAGTGATCGGCAAGTGCACCAAATCGATAAGTAATAAAGTAGGGTATTTTTAAGACTTGCAAGTATCAAACCCTAGGAAATAAGATTTACACAAGCAAAAATGGTTGATTTGAGTCATGTGATTAAAGAATTACCCAATTATTGTTGGTTGTGATTTGATTAGCACTACTGACAATTAATATAAGGTAAATTAAACACAAAGTATAAAACAATTAAAATAAAAAGAAGAAAAAATTGTGAAATGTATGAAATTAACAATAGCTAAAAATGTTGTTTAGGAACCTAATCCTCCTTATTCTCATGCAAGGTTCGTTTTAACATAACACTAATATATTTTAGATGTAGCCAACCCATCTATACCTCTAGTATCCCATTCTAGAGCCTACTACTCTAACTACCTGATATCCCATTTTGGAGCCCATTCGATAATCAGCATAAGCATGAGTCCCAAAACCTAGGTATAACTAATATCTAATTCCAGAGCTTACTAATCCAATATCTATTTAATTTTCTCCATTTTTCTAATTTTTACATCACATAAACCCTAGATCTAATAGCTCCCATTCATGTAATGCCATCAAAACTATAGCATATATGAAGAAAAATAGAGCATGCATGATATAACTATTAAACTATAGCATCCATCCACCAAATTATATAAGATTAACAGCATAAATACTTCTACAACAACCATACTAAGATGAGCACAAGGGAAAAGAAATATCTAAAACATACAGTTAAGAAAATAAGTTCATATCCTTACATGGTTAGGGGATATAAAGATCCCAAAATAACAAAAGAACTACTCACTGCTCATAATGAAAATAATAAGGAAAATATAAGAAGAAACTTTAAAACCCATTTGGAAGTGTAGATCTTATGTTGCAATAGCTTCCCTTCTTCTTCTCCAAGCTTGGTCTTGATTGAAAACTATAACTTTAACCTATAACTAAAACTATGATTATGCATTTTTGTATTTTTCTATAAACTATTTTGAAAATATAAATTCTTACAAGTAAATCTATAGAAACTAAGTATATAAACCCTAAAAATATAAAGAATTGTGAGCTAAATAACAAAGAAAAACCTTACTATTTAAAACATAAAAAGATCTCCTTTAAAGCCGGATAGAATGCAACTTTTATACAAGTCTGTAGTGGGACACATCAGAGACACTTTTGTCTCAATCGAGTCAAGTCGGCTAAAATAGTATTGTAGCTTCAAGACACGATTGAGACACTTTTGTCTCAATTGAGTGCACTTTTAGACTAAATCATCCTTGAACTCTACATTAGACATTGCAGAGACAAATGGCCTTAGCCAAGTCCCTTGGTGAAATGATGCATTTTGTAATTCTTTAAGGCACACAACTAAGACAAATGGGAAAATCTTAGTTTAAGCCTAACTTTACTCATGCTATGTACATGTAAATACTCAAAACACATCTTATACATAAAAATTCAAAATGCTCAACAAAGGAGGGACTTTTAATCTAAATCATACTAAAAAAGAACAATAAAATAAAATAAAGAGATCAAAGTAAAACAAATAACAAAGATTACTTACTTGTTTTGATGCCTCACAAAGAAGAAAATGTACTAAGAAGGAAGAAAATTGTAAGAGAATGCAAAATTCCACAAGCAAAGTAGAGGAGAAGTGAGAGAGTAAGTTAAAATACATGATTTTTGGGTCTATTTATAAGTGGACAAGATGGAGTGCCCTAAGGACATGGCTGAAACCAAATGGTCTCGGCCGAGTACGACATATGACTCAAAATGCAAAGCTTTGAAATTTTAAAGGGCATGGCTGAGACTAAATGGTCTCCGTCGAGTGACCCTTCTAGTTTGAAAAATCATGATTGCATATGGCCGAGACCAAATGGCCTCGACCAAGTGACCCATTTTGTACGAAAATGATTCATATTCACATGGCTGAGACCAATAGCCTTGGTCGAGTGGCCCAAATTGTATAAATTTAACTCTTAATAGCACACGGCTGAGAACAACTGGTCTCGGTCGAGTAACCTCTACTGGACTGAGAACTCAACTTGCACACAGATGAGACCAATTGGTCTCAGCCAACTAATACCTTCTATAATTGGACTAAGGTGTTGCACATGGTTGAAACCAAATAGTCTCAGTCGAGTGCCCTATTATGGAACCCAAACATTAAATGGGACACGACTGAGACAAATTGGTCTCTATTGAGTCCAATAAAATTTTTGTTCACTTAGAAAAATTTTCACCCTCACACATGCATATGATAATGATAACACTTAGCAATCATACATAACATCAAATAACCACTTATTAATACTAAAGACAAAAACATAAAACAACAATTTAAACAAAAATTAAGGATATACTTAAAGGAAATAAGTTATAAGATTTGATTTAGAAAAATTTATAGGTTTAACAAGTTACTAGCTCGACTTTTGATCCTCTCATGATATGTCTTTGAGTTTTATTACTACCGTAGTCACTTTAAACCTTGATTTGAAGTATGGCTTGAGATAGTGACCATTGATCTTGAACTCTCCACCATCAACCAGGTGTTTAATGGTGACTACTCCATATCGAGTGACATCCATAGCTTCATATGGCCATTCCATCTTGATTTAAGCTTTCTTGGAAACAGTTGAAGAAAGCTATCATACACCCGTACTTTCACTCCCAGGCTAAATTCTTTGGGCACTAGCTTGTGGTCATGCCATTTCTTTTGGTATAAACATTTTTCAAATGTAAATTTCTCAAAGTAAATCTATAAAAACTAAGTACATAAACAATACGAATATGAAGAACTACAAGCTAAACTATAGAGAAAAACCTTAATATTTAGAAACCTAAAAAAGATCCCCTTTAAAGCCAAACATAATGTAGCTTTCATATAGGTCTGTAGAGGGACACGACAGAGATACTTTTGTCTCAAGCGAGTTGATTCAATTAAAATTGTATTATAGCATAAGAAAATGACTAAGACACTTTCTCTCAATTGAGTACACCCTTCTAGACTAAATCATCCTCGAACCTTACATTGGACACGATAGAGACAAATGGTGTCAGCCAAGTCCTTTGTTGAAATAGTGTGTTTTGTAATTTTGTGGGGTAAAAGGCTAAGACAAATGGTCTTAGTCGAGTGCATGTCAATTTTTCTTTACAAAAGTCAAAATTACACCATTAAACACATAAAAACTTTATGAATCTTAAGATAATCCTATTCGGCATAAAAATAGAAATTTAACACCAAAAACATTAAAAGCACACAAAATGAGATGAAAACCTTGATTAAAATACACTAAAAATAAACAATAAGTCAGAGTTTTCAATGCCTAAGGCCAAAGTACTAAATAACCCTTTTCTTTTGAATGTATACCAATATGTCCTAATCTCTATTTCATCACTTCACTTATCCATGTCATATGCTCATTCTCCTAAGGCTTATGTTAGGGCCTCACATTTCTCTCCCCCTTAAAAGAATTTCATCTTTGAAATTCATACCTAAATTGAATCATTACAAATGTTGAATTCTCGTAGCTACTTCAAGTTGCCAAGTTACTTCTTTTATGCCATGATGTTGCCACAACACCTTCACAAGTGGGATTTGCTTACATCTCAAATGATGAACTTCTCTAGCTAAGATCTCTTTTTGTAGAGGGTAAACCCCCAAAAAATCATGCTGATATTCTCCTATTTCCTTTATAGAATTGGAATGGGATTTAGAAATCTAGAAGGGAGTTGGTATTTCGCTTTCACCTGTTGACATGTTAAACATTGTAAAACATAGTCCATAACATCCCTCTTAAATTCGAGCCAACAATAATACTATTTTAGGTTATGATACATCTTAGTTCCACTAGGATACATTATGAATACCATTTTATGAGCTTTATGTAATAACATCTTCCTTAATTCTCTATCATTTGATTCGCAAAGTCGATTTTGAAACACTTCTATTCTCCTCTAGTTTGTATTTAGATTCTATTTCCTCATGCACAACTCATACTATTCATTGTAACTTTTCATCTTTTTTTAGCATTCATAATAGGTTGCTTCAAGTTGGGCTATGCCTTCAATTGAGCCATTAATGCTCTATTTAGTGCCAATCTCTATTCACACCATTATAAAGTTAAAGCTACCATCATCTTATGACTTAAAGCACTTGCCACTATAGTAGCTTTGCCTGGATGATAATTAATGATACACTCATAATCTTTAAACAACTCCAACCATCTTTATTATCTTAAATTTAGTTCTTTTTTAGTAAATAGGTACTTAAAACTCTTATGATCTATATACACCCTACACCTTTCTCTATATAAGTAGTGTTGTCATATTTTTAAGGTGGATACCACCATTGTAAGCTTTAAGTCTTGTGTATTGTAATTCTACTCATGAAAATTAACTTTTTGATGCATAAGCCACCACTTTATCATCTTGCATCAAAACACAACCAAAACCATTCTTGGAAGCATCGCTATACATTATATATTTTTTGCCTAAATTTGGTTGTGTGAGCACTGGAGCTTTAGTAAGCATCATTTTTAACTACTTAAAACATGCTTGATATCTATCATTCCATAAATACTTGTCACCCTTTTGGAGCAATTTGGAGGGTGGAGAACCCATAACTGAGAATTCTTTTACAAAGCGGCAGTAGTAATCTATTAAGCCTAGAAAAAATATTACTTCAATTACATTTCAAGGTGATTTTTAGTTAATAATAGCCTCAATCTTACTTGGATCCAATCTAATACCTTTTGAATATACTACATGTCCAAGAAAGGACACTTCTCTAAGCCAAAAGTCACATTTGCTTAGCTTAGCAAACAAATGCTTCTCTCACAGCAATTTCAGTACTACCCTCAAATGTTTGGTATGTTGGAATTTAACGGTTACATGCATCACATACATGAGCGGAATTTTAAAATTTTTAACCATTAGATCTGATCTTGCCATGAATACACAATATAACTATATGAGCATAAGAAAAATCACCTTTGATTTTTGTTGAACAGTTGATTTTACTTCGCACCGGGTTGTCGCAAACCACAGTGTCCAAAATCGAACACCTCCAATGAATAATCCACACTAGAGAGGGGTAAATTGAACCAACAAATTGGTGTTCAATTAGGGCTGGCCGAAATTCCCAAGAGCTAGCTTGGGAAGTGGCGCAAAAAGGAGAGAGTTTTTAGAGAAAGGACTTTCCTTTTGTTTTAATCACTTAACCCTAATTCTCATTAGTTGGCCTTTTATAGTTAGGTTAAAATTCCAACTCCTTAATGAGATTGGGCTCTTTAAAATTGCTGGAGAATTATTAATTGGGCCTCTGGAATTAATTATAATCATTTGGGCTTAATTAAATCCAAATTAAATCTTTTCATAAAAGACCATGCACAAAATCCACAAAGTAGGCCCTTTGTGCATCTAATTGGATTTAAATACCCAAATGGATTCCAAATCCAACCAAATTAAATATGTGAGTTACATAACACTTATGTAACATATATAAATTAATTTGGTCCAAGAAAAAGCCCTCTAAACCCTTCTGTTTGGAGTTGGCGTGTAGCCCTCTTTTGGAGGGCTTCCTCCAACTTCTTCATTCCTTTGGCCCTTTATAATTTCTCCAATGGTCCTATTAATTATTATATCAGTCCTATAAAACTTATAGTAGTCTTATAACACTTATAAGACAATAATAATTAATCATGAAATACATTATTTCATTTAGGTCCAATTTACAGAACATTTCTCAAAAGTTCCGCGGATAATTTTATTTGATCATAATTAATTAAACTCTTTAATTAATTATTATCATATTCTCCTCTCTACCTTTATAATAATATCAAATATTATTATCCTTGTCATTTTACCCTTTTCTCTATATGTGTGTGACCTATTGGGTTCCTGTCCATGTTGGCAGAATGATATGTAATTGTGAGTTCTATTCAAAACTCACATGATTTAAACTCCATTAAATCATTTTATCAATCTCTATTGATATTTTGATACATCATTATACAAGTCATGATTGGCCTCTAGCTAGGCATCATGACTACCCAAATGTCAGGAAAGTCATGTGGTTTGACTGTACCCTTCCATAGAAACAGTTACCGTGCAATTACTCCTTTCACCACTCTTATCTCAATTAGATTATGAGTATGGATTTCTGTCAACTCATATAAATCTAATTATGTAATTTCTATTAATTTAACCATTGTTCCTAAATGCCCTTCATGGATCTCCATCCATCTCGGTATATTACTCTGGCCAGAGATTCTCTGAACAAGGCAATTATAGAATCATGCGAGATAACTTCCCTTGTTAAATCTGGGATGGTGAATCCTTTGTCAATCACTCAACTATCTTCAAGTAGGTCATGATATACCCAATCTCCTAACTATGTTCACTCCCAGTTGGAAGTAATCAGTTATGGAGTCAAAGTATACCACTTGCTACTTAAGATAACTTTGGTGATCTCAAGTCTAAGGATACTTGCACAACCGCTATGAAGAGATTCCTCACTGACATAGATTTAATATCCATATGAGGATTCTCTTTGCAGGTCTCCAATGAACTTGTTCCTCTAACAAGCATCCACATGTTAGCTTTGATTATCATCCATAATCACAACTATGAGAACCATTGCTTGAACCATTTAAGAAGCATAACATGTGCTAGTCTGTCCGAATTAACAATGTCCTATCTTGTTAATTCTATGACTAGGGATATTTAGATATTAACACATTTGCATGCGATAGACATCTCACATCATGATTGCCTTTGCACTGTGTTTATAATATCTAGGACTTCATTTATTAATTTAAGATTTACAAACTCATGTATTCAAACACAGCATTAATAAATGAATGATGCCTTTTATTAAGAATATAAATTTCATACATATGAAAAACATCCCTATTACATGGCCTCTGGGGCATACTCTCTAACATGGTATGCTCCACCTCATTTCTAGAATAGACAAGTATATCATTAATAAACACCATAATGAAGTGCTCTACATAGGGTTTAAACACCCTATTTATCAACCTATAAAAGCTACTTGAGCATTAGTTAACACAAAATATTCATACTGGCCATAATAAGTTCTAAAGCCAGTTTTTAGGACACCTACATCTTTAACTTGAAGTTGATAGTACCCCAAATGTATATCAATCATTGAAAATACATCTACACCCTTTAGTTGATCAAATAGTTATTCTATTCTAGGCAAAGGGTACTTATTCTTTACTTTTACCTTATTGAGTTATCGGTAATCTGTACACATTCTTAGCATACCATCCTTTTTTTCCACAAATAAAACCAGTGCTCCCTAAGGTTAGATACTAGGTTTAATGAAGCCCATATTTAGTAGCTCTTATAATAGAATTTTCAATTCCTTTAACTTTGATAGTGTTATTTTATAAGGTACTTTTGAAATAGTAGTTGTACAAAGCATCACTTTGATAGACAGTTCTACCTTTCTTTCCAATGAAAGGCCAAGTAACTCTTTTAGGAATACATTGGAAAACTCTTTAACTGCCAATATACCTGAAAGACACACTTTTTCTCTCTTGGAATCAAGCACTAAGGCTAAAAATGCTTTACTTCTCTTTATTATCAATTGCATAGCTAGCTTTGCTGATATAACATTTGCTAAGGGTTTAGATCGAATGCCTTGAACTCCTATTTCCTCACTGTTATAACTTTTAAGTGTTATTGTCTTATTTCTACAACCAACAATTACTTGATGTTTAGCAAGCCAATCCATCCCTAATTACTTAATTCCAAATTATACCTATGTTTTAATATATTTTTAAGTGTGTTTTGTAGTTCATTTAGTGCTAATTTATTTTATGTTTAAAGTTTTTGTGTTTTGAAAATTTAGTGTTTGAGTATAAGTTGTGCTATTTTTGCATAATTGAATGGTTAATTTTGGAAATCAACCCGGCTGGGATAATTTGATGGCTCAGTTGGGTCAGTTGTCAAAGTTTTCATTAAGTCCAGATTCAAATGACCCCATTAAGACAGTCAAGTGGTCCTATCGGGGTCACTTTACACAAAGGAGGCAGATTCATATGACTCAGTTGGATCAATTTGTGTTCCCACCACGTCCATTTGGCAAAATGCTCGAAAATTGGAAGCTTTTTACAGATCCAAGTCTTCTTATGGTGGTTGGACTCTTAATAAATTAGGTCTTTTAGTGTTTCTAAAGGAGATAACATTAGTTAAGTGGTTTTATCATAACTTAAACTCAATTTTATCTATTCTACTTCAACTCTTTAGATGATTTATACTCTTTAGGATTTATTCAAACTTTTTCTCAATTGGTTTTCAAGAGTCAAAGATTAATTCAAAATTTTCTCTTATGAGTATAGTATTCAATTTATCATTCTTTTATTCATTTTGAATCATGAATGTTGAGTAGTCTCTTACTTTTGTTGAGGGTAACTTGAACCCCCATTTTCTTACTTTATTGACTCTCAATTAAGCTTAACTTCAATATAAGTTTGTTATTTCTTAATTCATATTCTTAATTATATCTTTGATTTTTTTTCAATTTATGTTTAGTGTATCAAATTGATGGTTGAATATGAATTTTATTTATGATCAATGATATGCATATTCTTATTTTTGTATGCTTGTGTTAAGTTGTTCTTGTGTTCTACAATTTGAGATAGGGATTTTATGATCATAAGTATATCAAGTTTAAGAAATTAAATTAGGAATAGATGGAAGTTAACTATTTTGAAAGAAGATTTAATTGAAATTTAGGAGTCTAAGACCATATGTTAATGCTAGGTATTTGATTGCTCTTGATTAGGGGATCTAATACTCTAAAAGGATATTCTGAATAAGATATCTATATTTAATGAATTTTTTATAACAATCCTATATTCTTTTGAATTGAGTCAATTTCAGTTGGAAGTGAGGTGAATAGTTCCCTTAGCAAAAGTATTTTAAGCCATTGATTTTTTATCACAAACTTAATTAATTCTATTTTTGATTAATTTAAGTTCAGGTTTAGTGTTCAATTTAACTAATTATTTAAATTAGTTTTGTAACACCCTAATTCATTAACCATGGATAATCATCAATCATCTACCTAGTAACGGTCATGCAAAAATAATAATAATAATAAGACAGGCCATCATTACATGCCACAATAAGTTAATTAAGCTTATAAATAAGAAAACATAATATAAATGGCCTTCAAGTATCCTGATATCCTCAAGGCAACTGCCACATGACTAATCCTCTAGAGCTGATCCTGAAAATTACACGGATAAATAAACGCATGCTAAGCTATAAAACTTAATATGGAACAAAAACTATGGACAAGCTCATACAATTTTCTTCATCAAACCAAAAACAACTATCACAATAACATAAGATAACATATGAGATTACATTATTTATCTTGCCACATTGGACAATTCGGGGAGTTTTCAACATTACCAATTGATGCCATCATTACTTCATCTGAAAGCATTTTATAAATTATCTTGTCCCTGAAACTTGCTAGTTAGCGATCATCTTTAACCCTCTCTTATTACCTAGAAGATTCATGCATCTTATAATTCTTCTATTCAAGAATACAGATATCGTCATTATATACGTACAACATTCAACTTAATACCATTAACTAATTTGGTTACCTAACATGTGCATTTGACATTTATTCATAGCTAAAAGGAAGTGCTCATATTATATAACATTGCAAAAGATATTGCTAGGCATGATTTCATTACATATATATATATATACAAACTTATCATC
This sequence comes from Excoecaria agallocha, assembly GCA_037975025.1. Taxonomy (NCBI): domain Eukaryota; kingdom Viridiplantae; phylum Streptophyta; class Magnoliopsida; order Malpighiales; family Euphorbiaceae; genus Excoecaria; species Excoecaria agallocha. The sequence continues at coordinate 28,494,662 of CM075819.1, forward strand.
TTTGTTCGAGATTCAACACATGTCTTCCTTAAAGCTATATCATCATGGCACTTTAAGCATCTTACAGATTAATATCACATCATGATGTGTACTTTGAATCATATTAGAATTATACATATACACATAAATATATATAAATGTTCATATACATACAAACTTGCATGCCATTCTAATAAATAGGTATCGCACCTTATGATTAACTAACACGGTCTCCATACCCCATGAATATTATTATGCATGTCATAGTTCATATACAGTTTACTTCCATCTTGCAAGCTTGTGGCCCATATAGCCTAACTATTCACCGTAAAACCAACTTACTCTGGCATTCACACAATGACCTTTCTCATGGTTGATGTAAGACATCACAATCAAGTAATACATAACATGGCATTTCATTTCATCGCAATAGCTTATAGCTAACTAAAATTTAGTGTAAAGCATTAGAATAGATTATTATCATGATTCCTATATATATATAAGTGATATGATTGATACATATGTTACTTTATTTCTTGTACCATTTACATATTGATAGCCTGCCTAAGTACTAGTTTGAAAGGTGGATAACGGGAGCAATGGATACCCAAAGGTATCAAACTATATATATCCAAAGATATCAAACAATGGACCCAAACAGGGTCAAGCAATGGTTCCAGCAAGGAATAAACTATGGACCCAAACGGGGTCAAGCAATGGTTCTAGCAAGGAACAAACTATGGACCCAAACAGGGTCTACATATAGTAGCTACGACTATATCCCTTTAGGCATGTGTAAGGCCCCTAACATGACCCTAATCTAATTTACATATTTGAATGGGATTTTTTATTTGATTAAGATTAAATTAAATGAGGAATTTGTATAAGTATGGGTCAAGAGGGGGTAAAATATCATGTTATTATGTTATTTGCATGAAAATAACATTTTAAAGCATGGTTTAATGTTAATTAAGGGTGCAATTGAAGTAAAAAGGTGTTAATTTGGGGTAAATGTATTGTTTTGGAAACTCAAGGGTCAAATGTGGATAGAAATGAATGTTTAAAGGTCAATTTGAGAGAAGGAATGAATTACAAGGTAAATTTAAGACATGCAAATTTTCAAGGGACTAAAGAGGGGATTTTCTTTGTTGGTATAAAAGGCTTGAGTTAGTGGAGATGGAGGTGGCGTGCAGTTGAGAGCTTATCGACATGTGAGGGAGAGAAAACCAGAAAATCTTCATCTCTTATTTCTCTCACTCCCATTGATTCATCTCAATCAATTAGATGATAATTTTATTTGGTTAATCAAGGGTACAATGTATTAAACATAAGGTAATTAAACTGTTAATTGAACCCTTCATCATCTTCTTCTTCTTCTTTTCATTTTGACTGAGGAGAACGTTAACTACGTGCTGGAAATTTAAATGTCGATGATTTTTGTGAAGGAGAAGAGGAAGGAAGGAAGAGCAAAGGAAAAGGTATTGCTAGAGGTTGAAGACACTGGGTTTGTCAGCCAAGGTATGGGAATTTAGGCTGTTCAAATTGCATGTGGAATTGATTGCTGGAATTGGATATGATTTATAGAATTTAAAGTTACGCTTTGCTAGATTTTAATGATGTAAGGTTGAAGAACAGATTGTGTCCTTGCCGAGTCGTGAACTATTGTCTGACTCATAAAGCTCTTCACGAGTTGTGCATCTTCTCCTCTGGGAATGTTGGGTTCACTCATGAAGTTGTTCATGAGTCGTGAATTTTAGTACGACTCGTGAAACTCTTCATGAGTCGTGAAGTGTAGCTTTTCTTCTCCACTCGTGAACCTCTTCACGAGACGTGAGTATTGGCCTTACTTCACTCGTGAATCTCTTTACAAGTCGAACATTTCATCATGATTGAATGACCTGTCTGGATTGTTTTGCTCATAAGTTGAGCTATAGAGCAGAAAATTGAATGATTATTTTTGCATTGGAAAATAGACTTCTATACCTGTATTTCATGTGAAGGAACCTAGACTTAAATTGTAAGGACTCAAATTAGGCCTTAGTAAAATTCAAGGACATAATCCCAATTATTAATGTTTAATCAAGCTTAATTAGATGAATTATTATAAGCTTATATATTGAAGGATAAACTAGTTGTTTATTTATGTGTGTAATTGAAATAATATTTTATTTCAAGGATCAATTGGGATATAAGTGTTATTAAGTTCGATAATTGTGATAAATGTGTAAGATATAGGGTATGAATTTTATAAGGTCATAATTAAATTATTATTGTTGGTTTAATAACATTCAAGGGTGTAATTGAAGTTCAAAGTATTAGTTTAAGGGTTAATTTGTAAATTCAGCATCTTAAAGGTCAAAGGTGAATAAATGAATATTTGAGAGGTTAATTTAAGAGAAAGAATAAGTGATTAGGTTGATTTATAACATGCAAAAAGATGTGGGTTGATTAAAGGACATGCATTTTGTTGAAGGATCAAAGAGGGAATCTTCCTAGCTATTATATAAAGTCTTTTGCTAGTGGAATGAAAGAAAAACTCTTTGAAATGGTGGTGAACGAAATCTTAGAGAGAGTTACAGCAACTTCATTTTCTTCTTCATATTTCTTAAAGCCATAGATGAATTCTCAAGGTCTTGTTGAAGAGGAATTGTTGCATGTTGTTCAATCTAGATCATTAGTATAACTATAAGGTAATATCCTAACTTGTTAGTTCATCTCTTCATCTTCATCTCTTTCATAATTTGATTGATGATGGATGATTGTTGTTGTATGTATGAAATGATGTAAAGGAGAGAGAGAAGGTGGAAGAAGCAAGGAAAAGGGCTTGCAAGGGGTTTAAGACAAAGGAATTTTCAGCTAAGGTATGGGAATGTAGGTTGTTCATATTGCATGTGGAATTGGTTGCTGAATTTGGATGTAATTTACAGAAATTGAAGTTACATTTTTTTTCTGGTTTTTGCTGGGTTTTCGGGTTGATTTTGGAAGAACATATTTCATCAGTTGTGAGAGTCAGTGCCGAGTCGTGAAGCACTTCACGAGTCGTGAACTTTTGTCCGACTCGTGAAGCTCTTCACGTGTCGTGAATCTGCTTCCTGTTAGAGTTGTTGCCGAGTCGTGATCACCTTAACGAGTCGTGAACTTTTGTCCGACTCGTGAAGATCTTCACGAGTCGTGCCTTTGCCTTCCTGGGTCACTAGTGAATCTTTGTCTGAGTCGTGATTTTTGCTTTTCTTCTCCACTCGTGAACTCCTTCACGAGTCGTGAGCTTTGCCCTGTTTGCTTCACTCATGAACCTTTTCACGAGTCGTGAAGTACAGTTTTCTTCTCTACTCGTGAGCCCCTTCACGAGTCGTGAAATGTTGCCCTTTTACTTCACTCGTGAGCCTCTTCACGAGTAGAACGTTTCTTCACGACTGATTGACCTATCTGGATTGTTTTACTCATAAGTTGAGCTACAGAACAGCAAATTGAGTGATTCTTTTTGCATTGAAAAATAGACTTCCATACCTATATTTTATATGAAGAAACCTGAACTTAAATCTGTCCCTAAGTATATGGAATTTAGGGTGGAATTCGGACTAGTTTCCTAAACTGCTCACAGAAACAGAATTTACTATTATGTGCATATTGTTGCTACACTTGATAATATGATTTCTTTAATAAATTGAGAGAGATATTTGTTTATGTGACAGTAAAGTTAATTGGTTAAAGCATGTAATATGGCTATCCATGAAGGATTTATATGAATACATATGCATTCAATTGTGTATATCAATAAAGACTAATGATGAAATATCTAACTTATACATGTAAATAGTTTTGTACATGATTGTCACATGCCAAATTGATATATATATTATACACATGTAACCTTATGACATGAAAGTGCACATTTTGACATGTATTTATGCTATGAAATAAGGACTGCAATAGTATGACCTTGGCATGTGTATATGCCCATATGGAAACATGTTGACATTCTGTATAGCACATGATTTTAATGATGATAAAGATATATATATATACATATATATATATTTGGTAAATATGCTCATATGAGTAAGTCTACTATATGCGAGTGTACCCACAGGTACGTACATCTATGATTATGTACATGAGTGTATGAGCATGAATTTGTACTATGAGATAGAAAATGTTTTAGCATGACTGTGAACATGTGAGATGCTTAATGTGATTTGTGGATTATGTGAACATATAAACATATGTCTATAAATATAATATGATCTTACATGATTGGGTTTGACTGTTGAAAGAAGTTTGAGAGTAATGATTCAAAGAAAATGAGTAAAGTGAAACGTATGAATACGTCTTTACTTAATTGAAATGATATGATTAAGCATATGTGTGGTCACATGATAGCATGCTAAAATACAGATCTACAGTGCTATAGACACCATTATAGAAATTTTATTAAAGTATATAATGGTAATGTCATACAAGACTATGTATACAAGTGTATGCATCACAGAAGGAGTATCTTGTCATGTGATTATTATATGAGAAAAGTGTATAATTGTTTATGATTAATGCATATATGTATATGTACTAAAGAAGATGTATATATATATTTTACATGATCATGTATGGGTACAAATGGCATTATATAAGTATAATCTTGACATACGAACTAGCCACATAAGTGAATATGATTACAAGAACAGAATAGTATTACCCAACAGTGAAATATTCACCGGTTTACAGAAAGTTATACATGAACATGAGTATGAGTATATTGTTCATAGTTATACAAGAGTATACATGTGCATATAAGAATATGAATGAATAAATGAAAGATGAAGTAAATAGATCTTATTGCCTGCGTTGAGTCTAGGAAGTGGATAGATAGGCATGCCTATAAGGGTACCATGCAGCTGCAGAAAAACTTGTGCCTTCGGGTACCATCGTTCAACCCCGTTTGGGTTGTAGTCAGCCCTGTTTGGGTGACTAAACAATTTGTGCCTTCGGGTACCATCGTTCAACCCCGTTTGGGTTGTAGTCAGTCCCGTTTGGGTGACTAAACAGCTTGTGCCTTCGGGTACCATCGTTAAGCCCCGTACCTTCGGGTACCATAGATACACCAAAACTTGTGCCTTCGGGTACCATCGTTCAACCCCGTGTGGGTTGTGGTCACCCCGTTTGGGTGGCTAAACCAATTTGTGCCTTTGGGTACCATCGTTCAACCCCGTTTGGGTTGTAGTCAGCCCCGTTTGGGTGACTAAACAGCTTGTGCCTTTGGGTACCATCGTTTAACCCGTTATCCACCTCTTTAGAATAGTGCAGGCCTTATACCAAAGTTAAGAATAGTTTGATGTTTAATTTAAAGCTTTATGAAGCATAACAATTCATTAATCGATTTCATAATCTAATTTATATGTGAAATTCCTTTTCAGCACATATGGAAATTATGATATTTAAAGATGTCGCAATATACACTTATGCATGATTATCGCATATAGAAATAGTACATACAGAGTTATATAAATGAACTAGTGCATCACTAATATCTAAGTATGAACTATATTAGAGATAGTATGTTTTCTATAGCAAATGAATATAAGAGTTTATGAATGGGTATTCATGTTGGTGATTGCTTTTCAAATTAATATAGTTGAGTTATATGTTTTCCCTATATTTACTCGTTCTTGCTCTTGATTAAGAAATGATGTATATTGTCTTGTGCATACACATAAAGCATTTACAGATTTACAAGAGATAAAGTTCACATGAAAATGGTATTGGATATAAAAGCAAGCTAGAAATTCTATGTATGCATTGGTACAATAAGTATACAAACATAATTCTTGATAAATGATAAACTTTCATAGTACTAATGCTTGTTTTACTTACGAATATGCATAGGTCCTTGTGGATCATAAGTTTATATGTGAATATATAGGTATACATGTATTCCTAGCATATGTTAAAGTATGTAATAAAGTGGAAGGAATGACTAAGTATAAACAGTGGTAAAATAATCAATGAATGAATCGCAAGATTAAAGGACAATTATGCTTATATGGTTAATTGTTGAGTATAAGTTATACTTTATAGTTTATAGTGTATGCTTGTTGACGACCACTGTGAGTAGTCGTTATCATTTATAGTATTTCCCCACTAATCTTTATAGCTTAGCACGGATTTTTGTTTATCCGTGTAGGTTGGGAGAACAGGACTTTCTTCCAGGTCTATTTTCTGCAGCAGGTTGGCCAACACAAGTCTTAGAAGATTGATATTAGAGTCTTCTTTTTGTCCTTATGATTTGTAGTTGTGAAAACTCTAAATATGTTGGAAATTTTGTATTTACTACAGATGCTTTGTATATGTAATATTTGATGTTAGTAAGTTGCACCTGTAAGTGAAGCTTCTAATAGTTAACTTTTGCATATCTGTTTAGTGGATTATCAGATGAAATGTTGATAAGCATGCTTGATTAATATTAATCACAATGTTATAGCTAAGTACAGGGTAAGGGTGTTAGATAAATCTTCCTATAATTACATGGAATTTAGGATTTAATCCAGACTAGTTCCCTAGACTACACATAGAAACCGAATTTACAATAATGTGCATATCTTTTTGTAGAGATGTCGAAATGCTACAAAATGAATTTTAAAAAAATTAGATACATGAAAGTCTAACTTTGATGAAGAAATGTTGGTTTCAATCCTTCTAAATTTTACATTATAAATTGTTCTAAATGACAGTCCATATGATTTGGTTTTTCAAATAGGCTATAGTATTTTTCAAATAACTCAAGCAATAGGTCAGATATGGAGATAAATTTTGATGCTCTAGAAACTAGACTCATAGGGGGATGAAATTGTGGAAGATCATCTTGACTAAAAATGACTTTTTCCTTTCCAAATGTGGCTCACAAGTTGAGTCTAGAATGCTACCCTACACAGATTGTCGTTGCACTTGACTTTATGATTACTAATTAAATTGAGACAAATAGTTGTTTTTATGATAGTAAAATAAATTGGATAGGGCATGTAATATGACTATTGATGAAAGAATTATATGCATACATGTACATTCGTTGTGCATATGAATAAAGATTAGTGATGAAATATCTAACCTATACATGTAATTAGACTTGTACATGATTGTCATATGCCTAATTGATGTGAACATATGTAATCCTATGACATGAAAGTGCACATGATCTGAATAATGATAAATGCATATATATATATTGGTAAACATGCTTATAGGAATAAGCCTACTATATGTGAATGTACCTATAGGTATGTACATTTACGATTATGTACATGAGTGTATGAGCATGTAATTGCCCTATGAGATAGAAGATGTTGTAGCATGATTATGAACATGTGAGATGCTTAATGAGAACATGATCAAGTATATGATATGATGATTATATGTCATGCCTATATGTCATGATGCAAACTTATAGTCACACGAAATGGATGAGCTAATTGTGTAACTTGGCTTATGAAATGTGCATATATATGTTTATGCACCAGAGAATTTATAGTTTTACAAGACTCTATATATGTACAAATAGTATACTATGAATATAGTCTTAATATGTGAATTTAACACGAATATAGTTCTACCTGCGATAGAGTTTTAGATATGGATAGATAGGCGCCTATAGGGAAATTGCTGCTGCCATAGTTTGGCCCAATTGGGTCCATAGTATGTATGATCCCGTTTGGATCATGAATAGCCCTGTTTGGGTTGAAAGGCGACCTCGTTTGGGTCTGCTTGACTGGTCCACAATATATTTCGCTCCATTTGGGTCTATAGATTTGATATATTCGGATATCCTTCATTTTGATATCGATGTGTATCCATAGTTCCCGTTATCCACTGATAAAGCTAAGGCAGGCTAAACGTTATTCATAGTAATGATCAAAATTAAATAGTTAAAGTTATTTGACTAAAGATTGATATTGTGGATTATATTGTTGGTTTGCCCACAGGAATTATTGTAAGACCCCTAACATGACCCTAGTTAAAATTGCATATTTTTAAATGAGGATTATGTATAAGTAAGGGTCTATGGGATAGATTATTATGTTAATTGCATGAAAATAAAAATTTAAAAGTAATGATTAATAGTAATTAAGGATGCAATTGCAGAAAAAGTATTAATTGTGGGGTAATTTTATAATTTCTGGAAATTTAGAGGTCAATGTATAAAAGAGATAGAATGAGGAGGTTGATTTAAGAAGAATAGTTAGTGGAGAGGTCATTATATAACATGCAAATAGATGCATGGTTATAGTGTTACATGCAAATTCTTAGAGGACCTAAAGTGATATTTGCCAAAGTTCTATAAATAGGTGGGTGTGTAGTTGAAAGAAAGAGAAAGTGGCATTTGGAGAGCTTGTTGGTCGGCTAATTGAGAGGAAAACCAGAAAGTTCCCATCCCTTCTCCTTCTCTTATTTTCTTCTAAATCCTCTCAAGAAATTAGTTGATAAGTTTTGTTGGTTCATCAAGTGTTTAAGGCAATAAACTAAGGTAAGTGATCTTTAGTGAATCTCATCATCATCTTCTTCTGCTCCTTATCATCTTGCTTGTGGTAATGAAGCATAAGTGCTGGAAATGATGGAATGAATTTCATTGTAGTCAAAGAAGGAGGAGATAGGAAGGATAAAGGAAAAGACATAGCAAGAGATTGAAAGCTTGAGTGTGATAAGTTTCAGAAAAAGGTATGGGAATTTAGGATTATTCATGTTGTACATGAGTGTATCTACTTGAATATGATGAGTTTTGCTTGAATCTTGACATGCATGTGAGTTTTCTTGACATGCATGTGAGTTTTAAAGAATTCTGGGTTTGAGTTCATTGGACCTAGATGCATTGTTTTGGCAATATCTAGAGTTTAAAAATAGATATTGAGATGATTCAAAATGGGTATTAAACTAGACGTATAGACAAAGATTTCATAAGAGAAATCACATTCAAATTCTGTCTCTAGATATTATTTATGATTTATTGAATTTAGGAAAACTTCTAAATTCGGATTCTGGACCAGGTGGGGAAATATTGAGATATCTGTATGTAAAATGATCATAATGACATGAAATTAATTTCTATGAAAACTAGACTCATAAATACACATTTTATATGAATGAAGTAATGCCTAATTTTATTTCTAAGTTTGTCAAATAATTAGCATGAAATTCGTTGAATCTGTTGGGACTGTTAGGGTACAGATGTTGGTATTTTGGGTATAAGTAATAGTAGAGAAGTCAAAATATTATTCTGTAAAATTCTGAGTAAACTAGATACCTAGGAGTACGTTTTTGATGAAGAAATGTTGGTCTAAATCTCTATTGATTTTATGCTATGAATTTTTATAAGTGACAGCCCCCACTGTTTTGGTTCTATGAACAGTCCTTAGTAATTTTAAGATATCTCGAGTTCTAGAAATGATATTGCACATATTTTTGATTTTATAGAAACTAGAAATGTATATCTACAACTTTGTAGAAGACAACTTTTTCTAAAAATGCCGTTTACTATGTCAAATACGAGGTACAAAATGATTTTGTTAAGAAGTTTGCAGGATTTTGAGAACAGAGTGAAAAACCTGTTTGACCACGCTTACTGTCGCGAGCGCGACAGCATGTTGGTCACTAAATGTGTTTTTATTCTCTTTTATTGGTATATTAGGCTACCCCCATGTGTAGCACATATAACTGAGCAAAAATTGACCTTAAATACAAGTATACAAGAGTCATATACTAGTGTGTATATAAATTTGTATCACTTACATTGAAAATTGTCTATGAATGTATACCTATGCATCATGGAAATTGTACATTAATAGTTATTTATAGCACCATGAATAATTATGAAATTGTTGTTAATCATATATGTGTATGATAATATGATTGTGATATGATGTGTTGTCTAAAGATCATATGTCTAAGTATAAGTCAATGATGAAAGTTAAAGGTATGTGCCTTATGGAAACATATTAATAGCATATGATTGATGAGTGATTGAGGTATATATATTGATAATCATGCTTATCAGAACAAGCTTATTAGATGCGAATGTACTACAGGTACGTACAATCTATGATTATATTTATGAGTGCATGAGCATGTAATTGCCCTATGAGATAGGAAATGATTAAATGTCATTTAATAGGTGAGATTATATGCATGTGCAAATGGTATACTATAAGCACAGCTTTAAAGTATGAAATGAACATGAATAAAGTATCGCCTACAATAGAGTTCAGATATGGATAGATAGGCGCCTATAGGGAATTGCAGCTGCCAAAGTCGATCCTGCTGGATCTTACACAGCCCATTAGGGTTGTTTATTTTTGCCCTCGTGTGGGTGCTCACGTGCGAGCATTTGACCGGTCCAAAGTATAGTTGGCCCTACTTGGGTCCATAGTTATGATATCTTCAGATATCTATCATTTGATACCCTCGGGTATCCATCGATCCCGTTATCCATTCTTAGAACTTAAGCAGGCTAAAGTAAAGTAATAAAGTTTCAAAGTTATTCACAGTATGAGATATGCATCTGATATATGAATTATTATGGTTAACAGTGACTATGTGAACACGACTTAATATTTGTTTACATGATATATGGATCACTTCATGAACTATAACTAGTATGCTGATTCAATTGTGAAAAGTTATCTTGTTATGCAAGCTATTGTATTTTATATTTTTCTTTTCTTTTGCAATATGAGTATTGTTGCTAGTTATTTTATATTTTTGACGACCACTGTGAGTGGTTGTCTTTCATGTTTAGAATTCCCCACTAAGCTGTAAAGCTTAGCACGGGTTATTTGATCCGTGTAGGTTTTGGGTAGCGAAGACTTTTTGCACAGGATCTAATTCTGCATCAGGACAGGCCAACACCAGTCTATAGAAGTGGATGTAGGAAACTTTTGATAAATCTTGTTTAGTTCCTTACATGTTTAATATGTATAAGGGTTGTAATATATGTATATGTAAATTATATGGAAGTGAAGACTGTAATAAGCTCATAGTGAAAATACTAGTATATGCATGCATGATGAAATTAGCATTACTTTATATAAATGTATTGATATGATGAATGCTAAGCATGAAAGTACAATAGCTACAGTATGATGATATAGTCATATGACTTGATGAATTAAAATGGCATAGTTTGCATTGGATATAGTAAACATGGGATATAGGGTGTTACAATTATGTTTCATTTGAATATGTTTACATGGGAAATTACTATCTATATGAATTATGAATATGAGAATATTTGTTACTCTTTTGGGTACAATGTTTTGGTACATGAGGATATGTTTTATGCTTTAAAGTATTTGTTATTAATGACATGATATTTTGTACATGTTATTTTTAATACACATTGTATGTATATTTTGATGATCGTTGTGAGTGGTCATCCATCTATAGATATTCCCCACTAAGCTTTATAGCTTAGCACAGGTTATTTATTCGTGTAGGTACTGTTATCAAGACTTTTGCTCAGGGACGATCTCTGCATTAGGAAGGGCTAACTACCGACAGATAACCTTGATGTAGGATGTTTTTGTATTAGTATTATCATACATTTTGCTTTATGGCTAGTTATGTTATAAAATGTATATAACCTATGAGAAGTGCTGTAACTCACAAGTAGTAAAGCTAAGAAGAGTATATGTGCATGTGATATACATAAAGTAATATTCATATAGTATAGTGTGCATGATACTAAGTAGGAAATGCAATACAAGAATAGACTGGTAGCACATACATAAGTATATGAACCGTATGACATGATTAAGGGTAAAATGATATTTAAATGAATATATTGTATAAGCATGATTAATAGTAATTAAATTATCAGATAAATAGGGTTTTGCATAAGGGGGTGCTACAATTTATGGTATCAGAGCCTAGGTTTAGCCTTTTCTGGGTAAAAATGAACCTAGGATTCTATAGTATGATATAGTGTTTTGTTTGCCTGATGCAGAAGTCCCTATTTTCTTATAGATCAAAGATGGAGAGCTCTAGAGATGCTTTTGAGGAATCGGCTGAAAGTAACAGGCCGGTTAGAACCCATCCCTCCAATCCTGGATCTTCATCATCCAATCCAAATGTGGTTCCATCAGCCATCCTTGCAGAAGCATTGTTAAAGATATCACAGGATGTGGCTCAAATTCTTCAAAGGATGACAGCACCCAAAGCTCCAATAACTGAAGTTAGGAAGCATGGTGCTGAAGAGTTTTTAGGCACTAATCTTGAACAATCTTAGGAAGTTGAATTTTTGCTAGAAAGGCCAGAGAGAATTTTTTATGAAATCCACTGTCCAGTGGGTCATAAGGCATCTTGTGTTGTGTCCTTGTTATAGGGAGCTGCTTATGATTATTGGAAGTTGGTGTTGAAGCAGCCCTAGCTACCAGATCCCCTTACATGGGAATTTTTCACAGCTGAATCCAAGAAAAAGTATGTTATTGAGGCGTACAAGCAAGAGAAGTTAAAGTAGTTTCTCAACTTGAAGCAGAGAGTTATGTCTGTGGCTGAGTATGAGAAAGAATTCAGTCACTTGTGCAAATATGTTCCTGATGAGATGTTAACTGATGCTTTTAAATGTAGACAGTTTGAAGATGGGTTAAATGATCGTATCAGAGAAAAGTTAATTGGATCTACATCTTTACAAGTGGTTAATTTCACTCAACTGGTTACAGCAGCCTTGCGAGTTGAAAAGAATGAAATTGCTAAAAGGGAGAGAGAACAGAGAAGGAGTGGGTCCAAGGGTGGATCTTTCACAGGAAAGAGATCTAAAGTAGCTTAAGGAAATCAGCCAGCTGAGTCTGGCTATAGTTTTGCAAAAAAGGACTGGAGATAAGAATCATCTACGGTGTCTAAGTAGGGAAGGGATGCTTCAGGGAAACAGAGTGGGGGCAACCTCCAGTGTGTCCCCATTATTCTAGGCAACATTAGGATAGTTGTAGGAAATTGACTTGGGCATGTTTCAAGTGTGGTGATACCGATCACTTCATGGCAAATTATCCTTCGAAGAGGGATTAGGGTGTTGGATAGCAAGGCAGTAGAGGAACTTACAATGCACCATCTTCAGGTAGAGGCAAAGGAAGAGGACATGGGGGATCGAGGCATCAAGGATCCCAGTCCAGGAACATTTTTGAATCAGTTGACAGACCCACAGCTCCAGTTGTTCTTATTTGGGCTTATGCAATGAAAGCTAAAGAGGATCAGAGGCTCCAGAAGTTATAGCTGGTATTTTCTCTCTCTTTCATTCTGACATGCATGCACTGATCGATCCTGGTTCCACTCATTATGTTTGCACTGGGGATAAGGGTAGAAATGAGTCTACTGTACATGAACTGGAATATGATATATGTGTAACCAACCCTTTAGGTCACAGTGTTGTTGTTAATAGAGTGCATAAACAGTGTTCTATTGTAATTCAAGGGAAAGAATTTCTTGCTGATCTTATTAAATTGCCATTTCGGGAGTTTGATATTATACTAGGTATGGATTGGTTGTCTAGACATCATTCAGTGATTAATTGTAAAGCTAAAACTGTAACTCTTATTGGTGCTAATGGTAAAGAAACTTTAGTTCAGGGCATTCGATCTAAACCCATAGCTAATGTAATAACAGCTATGCAAGCTAAGCGATTTCTGAGAAAAGGGTGTGAAGCTTTCTTAGCACTTGTGCTGGATTCAAGAAAAGAGATTATGAATCTCCAAGAGATTCCAGTGGTGAAAGAATTTCCTGATGTGTTCCCTAAAGACTTACCTAGTCTTCCACCTGAAAGGGATGTTGAATCATCTATAGAAATTCTACCTGGTACAACTCCTATTTCAAAGACACCCTACAAGATGGCTCCTTTTAAATTAAAGGAACTAAAGGTTCAACTACAGGAGTTGCTTGACAAAGGCTTTATTAGGCCTAGTGCATCACCTTGGGGTGCACCGGTTTTATTTGTGAAGAAAAAAGATGGGTCTTTCAGGATGTGTATAGATTACAGATAGTTAAATAGGGTAACAGTGAAAAATAAGTACCCTTTACCTAGAATTGAAGATTTATTTGATTAGTTGAGAGGTGTTGGAGTGTTTTCCAAGATTGATTTGCGAACGGGTTATTATCAACTCTGGGTTAAGGATGTGGATGTTTCCAAAACAGCCTTTAGAACCCGATATAGGCATTATGAGTTTCTGGTGATGCCATTTGGGTTAACAAATGCACCAGATGCATTTATGGATCTTGTGAATGGGGTATTTAGACCCTACTTGGATCAATTTATTATTGTATTCATAGATGACATTTTGGTGTATTCAAGAAATGAAGCGAAACATGCTGAGCACTTGAGAATTATTTTACAGACTCTGAGGGAGAATAAGTTATATGCTAAGCTGAGCAAATGTGATTTTTGGCTTAAGGAAGTTTCTTTCCTTAGTCATGTAGTATCTTTTGAAGGCATTAGAGTGGATCCAGCAAAAATTGAGGTTATAGTGAATTTGAAGCCGCCTCGAAATGTGACAAAAGTGAGATGTTTTATGGGCTTAGAAGATTATTACCATCGTTTTGTGAAAGGCTTTTCAGTTATAATTGCACCACTCACTAAACTATTGTGAAAGCGCGTAAAGTTTGAGTGGACTGATCGGTGTCAGGCAAGCTTTGATCAGTTGAAGAAATTTTTTACAAAGGCTTTAGTTTTGACACAACCAGTTACAGTGAAGGAGTATGCTATGTATAGTGATGCTTCCAGAGTTGGCTTGGGGTGTGTGTTAATGCAAGATGGTAAAGTAATTGCCTATGCATCTAGACAGTTAAAGCAGCATGAGCAAAACTATCCAACCTATGACCCAGAGTTAGCAGCAGTAGTGTGTGCCTTAAAAATTTGGCGACATTATTTGTATGGTGAAAAGTGGAGAATCTATACAGATCACAAGAGTCTCAAATATTTGCTCACTCAAAAGGAACTTAACTTGAGGCAACGAAGATGGTTAGAAATATTTAAAGATTATGATTGTATAGTAGATTACCATCCAGGCAAAGCTAATGTTGTAGCTGATGCCTTAAGCCGTAAGTTGATGGCTGCTATGGTTGCACATCACTGTAGATGGAAACTTGCATATGATGGTGCTTTAATAACACAGTTGAAGGTTAGACCTTGTTTGAAGCAAACAGTGATCGATGCTCAGAAACGTGATGAAAGGTTGCGACAAATTTCGAAGTCTTCACATGAAGGGACCTAGTCTGAGTATTCAGTGAAAGAGGATGGGGCTGTGTATTACCAGAATAGATTATATGTTCCTGATGACAAACCTTGGTGTGTATTGAATGAGGCTCACAATACAGTATTTACTATGCACCCTGGTGGGAATAAGATGTACCAGGATTTGAAACAATGTTATTGGTGGCCTGGCATGAAGAAAGATGTGGTAGCATATGTCTTCAAATGTTTGACTTGTCAGCAGGTGAAAGTAGAGCACCAGTTACCCTCTAGTTTGTTGAACCCCATCCCAATTCCACAATGGAAATAGGAGGATAGTACCATGGACTTTGTAATAGGATTACCCCTTACATAGAAAAAGCATGATGTAGTTTGGGTTATAGTTTATAAGCTGACTAAATAATCTCATTTCATACCAGTTCGGATGAATTACCCTATGGATAAACTGGCAGAACTTTATGTAAATGAGATTGTTAGACTACATGGCATTCCGGTGTCAATCATCTTTGATCGAGATTCGAGATTCACATCAATATTCTGGCAGAGTTTGCAACAAGCACTAGGAACTCAGCTTCATTACAGTACAGTATTCCACCCTCAGACGGATGGTCAATCTAAACGGGTTATCCAAATTTTAGAGGATATGATGAGAGGATGTGTTTTGGATTTTACAGGAAGTTGGGATAGATATTTAGCTTTAATGTAGTTCGCTTACAATAACAGTTATCAAAGGAGCATTGAGATGGCACCTTATGAGGCCTTGTATGGCTTGAAATGTAAAACTCCTATTTACTGGACTGAATTGTCAGAGCGTAGAGTTATTGGTCCAGATATTATTAAAGATACAGAAGAAAGGGTACAAGTTATCAAGCAGAGATTGAAGGAAGCTAGCGATAGACAGAAGTCCTATGCTGATTTAAAAAGGAAAGACATTGAATATCAAATGGGTGACAAAGTGTTTTTGAAAGTGTCCCCTTGGAGAAAAGTATTGAGATTTGGGAAAAAGGGTAAATTGAGCCCAAGGTTTATCGGCCCATATGAGATTCTTCAAAGAGTTGGGCCAGTGGCATACAGGTTAGCTCTCCCTATGGAACTAGCCAAACTCTATGATGTGTTTCATATTTCTATACTTCAGAGGTATCGATCAGATGAATCCCATGTGATACCAGTTCAAGATGTGCAAGTACAGCTAGATTTCACTTATGATGAAGAGTCTATAACAGTTATGGCTAGAGAAGTTAGATAGCTAAGAAATAAGCAAATTCCACTTGTTAAAGTGCTCTGGCAACATCACAATTTACAAGAAGTTACTTGGGAGCCAGAAACAGCTATGAAGAAACAACATCCTCACTTATTCAAAAGAGGTATGAATATTGAGGATGAAATTCTTAAAGGGGAGAGAATTATAAGCTCCCTAACATGACCCTAATCTAATTTGCATATTTGAATGGGATTTTTTGTTTGATTAAGATTAAATTAAATAAGGATTTTGTATAAGTATGGGTCAAGAGGGAGTAAATTATCATGTTATTATGTTATTTGCATGAAAATAAAATTTTAAAGCATGGTTTAATGTTAATTAAGGGTGCAATTGAAGTAAAAAGGAGTTAATTTGGGGTAAATGTGTTGTTTCTGAAACTCAAGGGTCAAATGTGGATAGAAATTAATGTTTAAAGGTCAATTTGAGAGAAGGAATGAATTACAAGGTAAATGTAAGACATGAAAATTTCCAAGGGACTAAAGAGGGGATTTTCTTTGTTGGTATAAAAGGCTTGAGTTAGTGGAGATGGAGGTGGCGTGTAGTTAAGAGCTGATTGGCATGTGAAGGAGAGAAAACCAAAAAATCTTCATCTCTTCTTTCTCTCACTCCCATTGATTCATCTTAAGCAATTAGATGATAATTTTAGTTGGTTAATCTAGGGTACAATGTATTAAACTTAAGGTAATTAAACAGTTAATTAAACCCTTCATCATCTTCTTCTTCTTTTTTTCATTTTGACTGAGGAGAACGTTAACTAAGTGCTGGAAATTTGAATGTCGATGATTTTTGTGAAGGAGAAGAGGAAGGAAGTAAGAGAAAAGGAAAGGCTATTGCTAGAGGTTGAAGACATTGGGTTTGTCAGCCAAGGTATGGAATTTAGGCTGTTCATATTGCATGTGGAATTGATTGCTGGAATTGGGTATGATTTACAGAATTTAAAGTTAAGTTTTGCTGGATTTTAATGATGTGAGGTTGAAGAACAGATTGTGTCCTTGCCGAGTCGTGAATGCCTTCACGAGTCGTGAACTATTGTCCGACTCGTGAAGAGCATCTTCTCTTCTGGGAATGTTGGGTTCACTCGTGAAGCTCTTCACGAGTCGTGAATTTTAGTCCAACTCATGAAACTCTTCATGAGTCATGAAGTGTAGCTTTTCTTCTCCACTCATGAACCTCTTCACGAGACGTGAGTATTGGTCTTATTAGCTTCACTCGTGAATCTATTCACGAGTCGAACATTTCGTCACGACTGAATGACCTATCTGGATTGTTTTGCTCATAAGTTGAGCTATAGAGCAGCAAATTGAATGATTCTTTTGCATTGGAAAATAGACTTTTATACATATATTTCATGTGAAGGAACCTAGACTTAAATCTACATTTAATTACATGGAATTTAGGATTGAATCCAGACTAGTTCCCTAGACTGCACACAGAAACAAAATTTATAGTAATGGGCATATCTTTTTGTAGTGATGTTACAATGTTACAAAATGAAATTCTAGAAAAATTAGAGACATGAAAGTATAACTTTGATGAAGAAATGTTGGTTTAAATCCTTCTAAATTTTACATTATAAATTGTTCTAAAAGACAGTCCACACGATTTGGGTCTTAAAATAGCCTATAGTATTTTTCAAATAACTCAAGCTATAGGTCAGATATGGAGATGAATTTTGATGCTCTGGAAACTACACTCATAGGGAAATAAAATTGTGGAAGATCATCTTGACTAAAAATGACTTTTTCCTTTCCAAATGTGGCTCACAATTTGAGTCCGAAATGCTGCCCTATACAAATTATTGTGCACTTGACTTTATGATTACTAATTAAATTGAGACAAATAGTTGTTTTTATGATAGTAAAATAAATTGGACAGGGCATGTAATATGACTATCGATGAAAGAATTATATGCATACCTGTACATTCGCTGTGTATATGAATAAAGATTAGTGATGAAATATCTAACCTATACATGTAAGTAGACTTGTACATGATTGTCATGTGCCTAATTGATGTGTACATATGTAATCCTATGACATGAAAGTGCACATGATCTGAATGATGATAAATGCATATATATATATATGTAAACATGCTTATAAGAATAAGCCCACTATATGCGAATGTACCTATAGGTATGTACATTTACGATTATGTACATGAGTGTATGAGCATGTAATTGCCCTATGAGATAGAAGATGTTGTAGCATGGCTATGAACATGTGAGATGCTTAATATGAACATGATCAAGTATATGATATGATGATTATATGTCATGCCTATATGTCATGATGTAAACTTATAGTCACACGAAATGGATGAGCTAATTTTGTATCTTGGCTTATGAAATGTGCATATATCTGTTTATGCACCAGAGAACTTATAGTTTTACAATACTCTATTTATGTACAAATAGTATACTATGAATACAATCTTAATATGTGAGTTGAACACGAATATAGTTCTGCTTGTGATAGAGTTTTAGATGTAGATAGATAGGCACCTATAGGGAAATTGCAGCTGCCATAGTTTGGCCCAATTGGGTCCATAGTATGTATGATCCCGTTTGGATCATGAACAGCCTCGTTTGGGTTGATAGGTGACCCCGTTTGGGTCTGCTTGACTGGTCCACAGTATATTTGGCCCTGTTTGGGTCTATAGATCCGATATCCTTCATTTTGATATCGATGTTTATCCATAGTTCCCGTTATCCACTGATAAAGCTAAGGCAGGCTAAACGTTATTCATAGTAATGATCAAAATTAAACAGTTAAAGTTATTTGACTAAAGATTGATATTGTGGATTGTATTGTTGGTTTGCCCACAGGAATTATGTTTCATTTTAATATGTTTACATGGGAAATTGTTGTCTATATGAATTATGAATATGAGAATATTTGTTACTCTTTTGGGTACAATGTTTAGGTACATGAGGATATGTTTTATGCTTTAAAGTATTTGTTATTAATGACATGATATTTATAATACACATTGTATGTATATTTTGATAACCGTTGTGAGTGGTCATCCATCTATAGATATTCCCCACTAAGCTTTATAGCTTAGCACGGGTTATTTATCCGTGTAGGTACTGTTACCAAGACTTTTGCTAAGGGACGATCTCTGGATCAGGAAGGGCCAACTACCGACTGTTAATCTTGATGTAGGATGTTTTTGTATTAGTATTATCATATGTTTTGCTTTATGGCCAATTATGTTATAAAATGTATATAACTTATGAGAAGTGTTGTAACTCACAAGTAGTAAAGCTAAGAAGAGTATGTGTGCATGTGATATACATAAAGTAATATTCATAAAGTATAGTATGCATGATACTAAGTAGGAAATGCAATACAGGAATAGACTGATAGCACATACATAAGTATATGAACCGTATGACATGATTAAGGGTAAAATGATAGTTAAATGAATATATTGTATAAGCATGATTAATTGTAATTAAATTATCAGATAAATAGGGTTTTGCATAAGAGGGTGCTACAGCATGCCTATCTAATCCACAACTGAACTAAGACCCGTAGGCTTAACTTTTTAAAAAATCTCTTAATTTAACATATTATTCTTTTCTTAGCACATCATTTGCCTTAAAGCCACTTTTCATAAAAGAATGCATATCATTCTTTTCATACATCAATGTTGAGCTTTAGGCTCCAATACATATGGATGCTATCATATGATCATATGCTTGCATCAATTTTCTTTTGTTCATATCATAATAGTTACATGTTTATGCAACAATAACAACACATTCACTTGTACATAAACGTGCTGTTTAAACATGGCAATACATGGTTCCATTACTCATACTTATTCGCATATTAAATCAACCTGCTCTTCATAGCATGCTCGAATCAATTCTACCACATATACTTACATAACTCAAGAATAGTTCTCAAGGACGTACCTTGTTATTGCTTGCCATGAGTAGTTTCCCTATTCTCATAATTAAGCACATTACAACATAATCATATATAGTAGCACTCAAGCATTCATGATCCATATCATAGGATGAATAGGTTCTCTTATAGCTTAAAGTCAACACTTATTCATCTTTAGCCCTTTTTTCTTACTCTTATAATCTATTATAACATAGGAACCAAACTATCTACCTTGACATTATCAAATATAACATGATCATCTTATTTGTACTTTTTATTTTATAACATTATTTTCTAGATGAGTTGTATAAGATTATATCATCTTAATCGTTAGAACATTACTTGAAGACTTGAAACTTTCATTTGACATCAAGGTTCACCAGAGTAGAAATAATAGGTTATACACTTTAACATAGTCGTATATACTTCAATCATTTTACATTATTTTTCATCTTATAACATTTTATGCTTAGGTAAGTTGTGTAGGGTCATTTCATCTTAGTTGTAGACACACTACAGATGCTGTTGTTCTAATCATATTGTATTATAGTCATGAACAAAGAATGAGCAGATTATTACACATTACTGCTAAACATTAATTCTTCTTGTGACCTGGAGTATAACCAGGCTTTTATGATATAATAATTTATCATAGCATGTGATGTTCCATTTCTTTTAACTCAGAAAATGCGACCTTACGACTATTCTCTTGTTATCACTAGGTTAAATCATAGTATTTTATAAGACTCATTGTATAACATGTCGTTTAAGTTACTATTTTGCGTCATGTTATTCTCACTTCAATGCTCATTAGGCCTTATCATATCTTGTTGCATCATAATCCATATTAACATTTTCATATGTATACCCCTCAAATTTAGAGTTCAAGTGAACCATCATCACTTAACTCAATGTGTTTGATTACTTTAAGTTTCACACTCCTTATATGTGTGTGGAGGTTCCTTAATTAAATGATCATGCCTTATGCATCTTTGGATAGCTTACAGCTTAATTCAATCTTCATCCTATTATAATAACATATTGGTGGCTTAGATTACTTACAACTTAGTTCTTTTTACTTTTCTTACCTTGCCATTCATGTCATCTAACTTTCGATAATGCTTTATCTTACAGTCCTACTTTTCTAAATTATACATCTATAGACTTTAACATGGAATATTGGCTTTTATAATCTATTAATCCATCAGCATTTAACTTACCTATTAACCATTACTTTGTGAGAAATCATCATCCTCACATTCATGACTAACTTTATTCATCCTGTTTATGTAACTCTTTTAACAACTTTAAGATATCGTCAACCTTATGATTATGGGTGATTATTGTTTAGGAGTATGTGTACAAGAAGCACATATGGCCATGCAATAAGGAAAATAATAGGTTATGCTTGGCCATGTATAGCAAGGACAAGGGTAATTGGTTGTGCATTTCCAAGAGAAAGAGTGAGTGGCTGTGTGTTTCAAAGGGGAAACTACACATGTGGCTGTGTGTTTCCAAGAGGAAACACACACATGGCTGTGTGTTTCCAAGAGGAAACACATGTGTAGCCATGTGTGAGAGAAAGAACATTATCACATGGCCATGCATCCCTAAGGGCAATTCACTGCGTGGCCGTGTGCAAAGAGGAGAGGAACTTCACGTGGCCATGTATGGGAAGAAAAAAAACCACAAGTGGCCATGCATAGGGAAGAAGAAAAACATGCGTGGCCGTGTGTTCCAAAGAGAAAATGCACCTATTTTCCAACGAGGAAAAATCCAGGATCCCGATCATGCATAACATAAATTTAAAACCCGGATATCACTTCCCCTCTTATATAATCAATTAAGTTTTTAAGCATACCATACTCATCAAGGCTTACAAGATTTATCCCTTAAACTCATTAAGAAAGACAAATACCAGAAAAGTGTTAGAACCCTAGATCATTGACATGAACAGTGCCAAAACTTAACTCCCGTACCTGGCTTTCGAAGCTTTAAGTCTCCTTCTCTCCTCTTGATCCATCCCCTATACTCTTGATTCCCTTCTCCTCCTTCATGAGCTTAGAACACACAAAAACCCTAGGTTTTCTTCTTCAATCCCGTAATTGAGAGAGAGAAATATCCCTCAAAATGTCGATCCGCCATTTCACAAAACCCCAAACCCTAAATAGATGAGTAGGGTAAATATCTCCCCATGGAAAATCCAATAACACCCTTATACATTTTTATCCCTTAAAACTCATTTTCTTAACATTTAACCCCAAACTTCTTATTTAATTCAATTGCATCATTGCTTACTATTTTAGCTACACTCCAATACACATGTGCCTAATTACCATTATACCCTTAATATGACTTAACTTCATTAATACAAAATAATCTAATTTTGCCTCATTAAACCTTAATCTTGATTAATTAACTATAATCCTGTTAGGGCCATGATTGGGTCCTTACAAGTTTAGTTTAATTAATTAATACCTATTAAGACTTAGGAAATTCAATCTCATAATATTTGTTTCAAAATCTAAAGTACACAATCTTATAGGTATGATATTTAAGGGTCTTAATCTTAGTTTCCTATATTACTTGCTGATATAGTACACTTGCTAGACACCGGTCAGACCTCTACCATAACCACTTGATGTTTGCATTGAATTAAAACCTCTCTGCTTCCCTATTGTGCTAATTCCTACTCTTGCTTCATCGAACAATTAACCATTAAATGATCACCAGTGCCATAACTTAAACAAGCACCTATCAATATCCTACAAGTACCCCAATGCCTTCTCCAGCAATATGAATATTCTAGGGGTCCACCACTTTATCCAACTAATATGCCCTTACTTAATCTTGGTGCTAAAAATGATCTCTATTATATACCCCTCATAGTAGGTCTATTACAAAAATTAGCTGGCTGGTCACCTAATACACCACGTGGCCGTTTTCTCAATGATGAACCTACTCAAGGAAAATTTTTTTCTCCCTTTCCCTTTTTGTTATCTCAAACTTCTCCATCTGTATAGTTACTTTAACAAGTTGATAATAATTAACAAACTACAAAGATGTAGTTCTAACTAGATGATCTTTAATATAGTCTTTCAAGCCATTCTTGAACTACTAGCATTTAAAAATCTTAGTTAATATTCATTCCAAAACATACTTGGTTAAGCAACTAAATTCCTTCTCATCTTCAACTACAATCATCCCTCACTACTTTAAATTCAGAAACTGTCTTAACTTCTCTACTGTATAAGCTTTAATAACATATTTTGCTAAAATTCTCACCCAAAGAACTCCCACATGACTGGGATTGGTAATAATAGTTACTTAAGCACTAATTTCCACCAATCATATGATGCTCCTTAGAGCAAGGAAACAATGTAGGACACCTTTTGGTTTGCAAAGCATTGGATCTCATTGAATACTCTTTTAATCCTTTCTAACAAAAATTTAGCTTTATCTAATTCTTCAAAAGTGGAACCTAAAAATTCTTCTGCCCTATGCTTCTTAATTACTTCAATGAAGGCTTTAAGTGTTGTCATCATCAACAAGACTTAAGCCATATCTTGTGAAATTTCAAGGAATGACTCCCCATGATCAGCAGCAGGTACTTCTAATATAGAAGAGGCTGAAGATTATTGGTTAGATCAAGCAGTCATGTTACTTTTACCAGTTTCCTCTCATAATACTGTCAATCCCTCCATGATTATCAATCTATAGGAAGTAGGGACAGTTGCATTATGCCAACACAAATAAACAACCTATACATATGCATTCCTAACCTCTTATTAGCTGAAACCACCTAAACCAAGCTCTAATACCACAAAATGTAACACCCTTATTATTCAAGGTTAAATTGGTCTATACAAACATATAGTTTAGTTATATCCATTAACTAATTTACAAAACTTAAATCTCAGTGAGTATGTCTAACTGTACCCTGAATAATATAAGTATATATTGGTTAACTACTCATATAATCTCAGGCATGACATAAGTATATAATTTCCCATAATCTATTTAATTTACAATAAATGTATCATCATACCTATAGAACTTTATTTACAAAACCTTTTATATAACTAGATTAATTAAAAAATGCTTTAGGTATGTATAAAGGAAGTACAGGATTCATACATCTAGATTCTTTAATCCTTGTGTTGGCTTCTCTACTAACAAGTCTTATCCTTGAGCACTCTAGCTCAGGAACCTACACAGATAAATACCCATGCTAAGTTATAAAACTTAGTGAGAACCACTCATAGTGGTTATTCAAAAGCATACAAGGATATAATAATAAATAATTTAACAATTAATGAAATGAAAAGAAATAATTAGTAAATAATCTATTAATAAAGTAGTACATCAATCCTTTCATAATCAAAGCTCACTTATGCATGTATAAATATGTAATTATGTAAGTACCATTTACATCCACTATTACTTTTATTATGATCCTAAGGAATTAACCATTAACATTTTTAGTTTTCATTTATACTTTCTTGTATTTTCCTATTTATATTCTATGGGTGTGGATAATGGATATTGTGGATACGAAAAGGTATCGATCATGTAGATACTCATAAGTATCATTCTATGGATACCTGAAGGTATCAAAACTATGGACCCAAGTGGGGTCAAGACTGTGGTCCTAATCAGGGACAAAATATGGATATAAATAGAGTTAAAATTATAGCAACTGCCAATTTACCCTATAGGCATGCCTATCTATTTACCACCAAACTCTATATCAATCCATAAGTCATTTTTCTCATTACTCTACTCATTCCCACTATAAGAAAGTTCATTTTTACTGACAAAAGTTCCCAACAAAAAATTATTATTTTTCATTGGGAAATATATTCAATGATGGAAAATTACCAAAGAAAAGTGTCAAAGGAGAAACAGTTGTGGGGAAATTTTCCCAATGAAAATTAATTTATGTTAGGAAATTTAATGATGGAAATTAGACATGCATCGTTAATTTAGTCTAGAAGAACAAACGATAAGGGCATGAATTTCCTATATTTTGCAATGGACTTTTATTTTCTGTTGGTAATTTTTTGTACAAAATATCAATTTTCGTTTGGACATTTAGCTATGGTAAACATATTTTCGTCGGTAAATTTAGCTCTAGCTACAAATAAAAAAGGTCATAATGGAATTTTTAGTCACTAATAATATTTCAAATTCTTAATAATTATCTGAACAATATCAAAAAGTTATATTCCTGATTCATTAAACTTTCCAACAACATAAATAAGATGATTTAAATTTTTTTAAAACCATGTCAACATGACTACTCCAAAAAATAATTATAACTATGAGAAAAACTAAGCAAATTAGACATGAAAGGTAGATATAATATTTGAAAATATAATTTGTATAGATAGTACAAACATAATCGATTGACATGTTCAACAATAATTGATTAACATTGATCGGTGTCTAGCAAGAGTACTAGTTCGGTAAAGTAATATTGGCTTTTAAAACTCAGACCCATAAATATCATACCTACGGGATTATGGTTGTAAGAATATGAATACTAATTATATGCTAAAGAATTTCCAATGTTTTGAGTGATAAGTTGACTAAACTAATGAAAAAGCAAGGAAAGCAAGAAGAAGAGTAAAATCTAGATTAAAATCAAGTAACAGCTCAAATCGAAATAAAATAGAGATAGGTTTGACAATTAATATAACTTAAACATTGCTTAGGTTCACTCATCTGCCTTATACCCGAAGTGATTAAATCTTATCAAAACCTATATGGATTGAATCAGGGTAAACCCACTATACCCAAGTGTCCCATTCTGGAGCAAGCTATTCTAATCACGAAACGTCCCATTCTAGAGCAAATCTCAAGATTAGCTAATGCACAGGTCTAAAATCCTAGATTCGAATGCTTTCCTATTCCAAAGCTAAACAATTCAAAAAAATCATTCATTTGATATCAAACTCTAGTCCTAATATCATATCACCCATAACACATTGAGTCCCATTCCGGAGCAATCTCAAAGTCACATAAAATCTTATAAAAAAATAGAGCAATCAATATCTATTGCATTCAAATATCTAAAACAATTACCCAATCTAAACCACATGATTAAATCATCTAAAACGATGAAATAGCATTCAACACCATCCAAAATGAATCATCAATCCAAATATATAAGTTAAATTAGCTTAATATTCACATAGGTATAGGAATTGAAAGATCCACCAAGCAACTAATTTACTACTCACAATCCATTATAGATATAAAAGTAAGAGAAGAAAGAAATAACCCAAAAGTTTATGGCTGCAATCAAACCTAGATGAAACCCAAATGAATCTAATCTTCTCTTGCTTTAAAACTCCAATGAACAAATGAACTCAAGCTAGGAAATTGGAATCTAAGCTCTATTGATTTTAAATCTAATCTTAATAAGGTATTTGATCTATAAAAAGTATTAAAACCCTAACAATTAAAGAATAGATGAAAACTAAAAGAAAACAAATCTAAAATTTATATCCTCCTTTCTCTTTCCAAATAAAAAAATCTACTTTTCATAATCCTAAAAGGGTCATAATGGTGACTGTTTTATGCCCACCGTAAGGTGATGGTTTTTGTACTGGATCTATAGGGCTCATGGTGAGCAATGAATGGTTGCCACCATGAGATACTCTTTAATTTTCTTCTGCCTCCAAACATCAAGCGCTCTCGATGGTAATGAAATGATTGTGACCATAAGGTACTCTTGACTTCAATTTTACTCTGAACTGCCTTGTGTCATGGTGATAAAGAATTGTTTGTGATCGTGACCTATGTTGTAACTCTACATTTTGCCAATTTGAACAAGTCATGGTGGGAACTAAAATGTTACCACCGTGAGGTAACTAAAATTTCTACAATTCAACACAAAACAACACCAATTGCTATAAAAAAAATGCATAAAAGCTATAATTAAGTTATTCTTTGCAACAATTATTAAAAGCAACTAAATACAAACAAAAACATAGAAAAGGAAAATAAAACCAGACTAAAAATAGTTTAAAACTAAATATTGAATTAGGATTATCAAAATACCCCACACTTAGTCCATGCTTGCCCTCGAGCAAGTGAATTAACTAGATTTTGAAAATTTAAAACTCTAACTCAAAATAAGAGAATTCAGACAGCCTAAATAGCACTCAACGAAAGACACTTAATGAAAACTTTAACCAAAAAGACTAAGATTAATCTATATTAATTGATTTCTTACATGTGTGTGCTAGGCCAAAATAAGTTAATCACTTTTCAAAACAAAAATTACCAATGCTTTCTAGCAGTCATGCAAGAAGAAGAATGAGTAAATGTTTTGCATAATGGTTTTGCACTTGAAACTTAAGATAGACATAAGCCTCTCCTTTAGCACCAAAGCCACATGGGTCATCTTGACTGAACAACTCAAGACAAGAATGGGATTTCTAGGTATTACTTTAAGGCTCTAATGGAGGGCTAAGGTATTGACTCCAAAAGATAAATCAAGTTGACAAACTAAGATTAGCCACACTACCTAAAGATTTCCACCTAACTTTCTAAAAATGAATAACACTACCAAGAAATAATAACTTCATCAACAATTGCCAATAGAAGAATCTCAGAAATCACTGAATAAGCTCAAGCATGCATGAGGAGGAACATAAACTTAAAATTTCATTATTTCTAACTTGTTCAATTCCTCAACATTTAAAAACATCCTCTCTACTAAATAAATACCCCACACTTATTTTATGCAATAAATAGTTAGCTCAAAATTTCTCAATCAAAATTTTGTAAAATTTATAGTTTATTTGCTTTGTTTTTTAATCATCATTCACATGTATCAATCAGCAAGGTATCAACAATCACTCTTTTTCATTACACTTAGTAACATGTTGAGATTTTTTGCTCTTCAATTAAAAACACCCCAAATTCTAGATTTTTATCAATTAGTAACATTCCAACCATTTTGGTATGAAACCCTTTAACTACTTATAATGCAATATATAACCTAATCCTAGAGTGGCCAAATCATAAATAGGTGAGATAAAGGCATTTGAGTTATATGGTGAATCAAAGAGTGTAATAATAGAAATTATTCAATGGTATGCTTTTAGCATACCTAGTTGTCTCAATGGGGCTAGCAATGGAAAAATATGTAAGTACGTATGATATAGGTTATTTACAAGTGACTGCAAAAGAAAGGTTGCCTAGGTCATGTCCTAAACTTGCTTAAGTTACTATATAGTTTCGAAGGGTGATAAGGAAGGTTCTAACTATCTTAGAATTCCTTCACTCAAAAGTCTCACACATTGGTTCATTCAAAGTTTTCACAAAACATCCTAAAGTGCATAATGAGAATAAGAAAACAAAAGATATATGACCAATTGAAACTACACTGTAAAAGAATTGTCAATAAGTTGTACAACTACTCTTTTGTTAAATTAGATCCTCTAGATAAACTATTCCCAAATTAAAGTTCAAAATAATTCCAACAGGAACAACCAAAGGGCAATCTAGCCAAAAATGCTAAAAGAAAATGAACTCCACACAAGCAAAAACAAAAACTCAAAGAAATGAAAGCAAGAACTACTAAAATTAAAAGAAAAAAATAAAGCAGTAAAGAAAATTAAAACTGAAGAAATAATTGAAATTAATTTCCAAACTAAAAGAGTTAAATAATAATTAAACCAAAGTCAAAACTAAATACAAACAATTTTGCTTCAAAAGTTAAACATGCTTGCACAAATTTAAATCAATCTTCTTCTTTTAAAACCAGCTTTGAAACACTTCATCTTCATAAAAAAAAAGTTTCTTTTTCTTTTTTCCTTACCCCACACTTTAAAAGTTGTTATCCTCAGCAAGTTGAAAAAATTAAACAGAAATTGATAGAGGACTCCCTGCAAATACAAAGTGATAGTGGTGTGGGAGGTGTTGGGAAGTGAGCATCAAAATGAGAAGACAAGGAAGTAATGTCAATCATCATCTTTTCATCTAAGATTGAAGTGTTGCTTGGCTTATTATGATAACATCGACCTTTGTCACCAGTGTTGAAAATTACACAGATGATAATGTAATAACTCCCTGATTTGTTGCATACAATAATCCCCATAAACTTCTTACAACCTTATCTAAATATTCCTTCCAAGTTAACAAACAATAAAACACGATCAACCATGGTATCATCTATTACAACCTTTATATCTTTGAGTAATTTCTTATTAATGAAAGAGATAGAGTCTAATGCTTAACCCATAGGTAGATGATTAACTCCCTTGGCTATCACTACAGCAAATTTGCCAAAATAAATTTTTTAGTCTTTCTTGGGTTCCATTGTAGCTCTTCCAACTTATGCCACTAATTCACAGCTCCATTGATCTTAAACCCATTTAGCATGCATCCTAAAAATAAAGCTTCTAGCAAATTAACTTGCCCTTCTGAATCCAAATGACTCATTGGAGACATAAAGAAAAACATGTGCATGATGTGAAGTTAAGCACCCACTTCGGTGTTAGTGTAAGCCCTAGCCCCAATGCATTGTTATAAAACACTTAAGTTAAAAAATGAGGCATTTATTTTATCTATTATATTCTTGTGCATATCAATTGATAGAACTATCCAAGAATGTTGTTTCAATTTAAGTTACTATGTGTGAGGCACATGGTTGTCAGACCTAGAAACAATAGAGACTTCATTCTAAATATTCCTAGTCAGTCATAGTTATGGGAATAACAAATGAATGAAGACTAGTATGCTCTCTCTGATAAGTTGAGTTCTGTGTTATGGATCATAAGGACTAGAGTGTCAATCAGAGATCATAGATACATGTTTAAAACATGGTATCTGGATTCAATTCATTAATGATAACATTACATGGTACAAGTCATAAGTGTTTCTTATGTGCAAGTTTGGCATTGGAGTTCTTAGACCTAAAATCTCTATGATACTTTTTATGAATTACTTTGTACTTTGGCATACACCTAACATACTTATAACAGGGTGAAAAGTATGGGTATGCAATAATTCATGTTAGAGAACATGAGAGAAGTTAAGGGATTACCCCTCTCAATAAGAGAGAAAATATCATCGACCACTTGATTAGTGAACTGAGAAGTGTATGGCCATACCAAGATGAAATAATGAGTAATAATTATTTATCTAAGAGTTCAATGTCACTAGAATATCAAGAAAGGAATTAGTATATATAAGGATGACTAGTTCCATGCCTTATATTAATTCTGATATTTATGGGTAAGGGACTATGCAAAATTGCATTAGGTCACTAAATGTCATTTGCATTTTCATTTAATTTGGAATGCTATAATATCTTGCTAGAGAATATATATAGCCTTTGAATTAATTTATTAATTTAATGCCAATATTAAATAGAACTATAGGATCGCACACAAAGTATTGTGCTTAAAATACTTAAATAGTGTATTGGGCATTAATTTAGGCTTTTATTTAAAGTCAAATTAATGTATGTAATGGGTATAAAAATTGCTAAATGGACATTGGTCCATGAGAGAGAGAAATTTGGCCCACAAGGTTTAATTTGAATTAATTAATTATCTTGGATTAATTAAATTAATTGAGTATTAAATCCTAAATTATATTTGAATAAAAATAAAATGCTTAAAAGGGAATTAATGTGGCTAAAATTCAAGCTAGGTACCTTAGTTGAATTCTGCAACCACTTACCCTAAAGAAGTAAGTTTCTTTTTATTAAATTTCTTATGTCATTTTAAATTATTTTGAATTTAAAACCTAAGAGAATTTGAATCAATTTAAATTACTTAATTATGAAGTGATAGAGGCTAAAAATATTCCCAATTCTAATTGATTTCGGCATTACCTATATTTCCTAAATTAATGATATAAATTGATTAATTCTTTTTGACCTAAGGGTGACAATTCTCTCTCTAGTGCCACCACTCTCAAGAGAAAGAATTCTTTCTTCATCTCTTGTGTTCTTAGGCAGCAATAGCAACCTAAAAGAAGAACAATATCAGATCTTATGGCTTCAAACCAATCCCATTATCAAATACTAAAAGATTGGAGCTAGCACTATTGTTTTAAGCCATCCTTGCTAGTGTGTATGTGAGCACAGAGAGCAGTGGCGTAAAGGCAACTCTTTTGGCTTTGGTGATCAAGATCTAAGGCATATAAGTCCATCTTATTTGCTAGTCATCTTCAAAATCAAGTTTTGAAGTGCATCTAAACTTGTAAGTTTTTAAAAACGCTAAAATTGCATGTTTCGATTCTTTATTGTATATTACGTGGCATGTATGATCTAAATTTTTTATTTTTCCGTGCCATGTGATATCCCTTCATTCAGTACTTTACCAATAAAGATAGCTGGCTTGTTTGATGAGCCAAATGCACCATCATTGATTGTACACTTAGGAGACACTATAAGAAAGAAATGACAACATTTAAACATTATAAATGATAAATGTAGTATCAACAAACAATAAAAGTATAAATCCAAAAAACCCTACTTTTCCCATCGTCAATCCAAATAAGTAAAGCCATAATGCCCAATCGAGATGATGAAAAGTAATAGATGGAAGAATAAATGCAAGGAAACCATCATAATAAGTTAGAATGCAAGCACAAAAGTTAAAGTAAAAATAGGATTGAGAACTCATAATTCTCAATATAATGCACAATGATCCAAAATTATGAGATGTAGCCAATTGATGGTCATTTTTGCATTGCCTATCAAATTCTAAGAAATAAGTACAAAGGTCAATGGAAAAGATTTTAAAGATAACCAATGATGTCCCACATAAATTGTGTGAATAAATAGCTAAACATGGCTAAAGAATGTTCATTTAGGCATTTCATTAAACAGCTTATGTGCATGAATTTTTTGTCAATAAAAAAGACGTTTAATCACCAAACAAAAAACTCTCAAATTAGAGATGTAATCACAACATTGAAGAAAAAATCATTAAATAATTAAAACTACATCCTACCTTATGCAAAATCAACAATCAAATTCATGCCTTAGTTGTAGAAATTCACGTGTGCCCTAAAACCATTCAACCATGTGAATGTTCATTCAAGATAGGCAAAAGAAATTAATTTGAGTAGATTTCAAAAATTATGAATCATAGTGAGACTACATACAACCTAGTCAAATAATCATACTCAAGTAAATACAAAGTACAAATAGTGAGAAGCAAGTAGAGAAGAAAATTGATGCATAAATATGAAAAAAAAATGGCAAGCATGAAGAACAAGAGATGAAATAATTTGAAGAAAAAGAAAAAGAATTTAAGAAAAAGAGGTGAGAACAAGAAATGACTTACTTGTTGAGCATAAAGTTGGATTAAAGTATAGAGTTGATACCAAAAAATACAGAGAAATGCACAATGAAAGAACCAAAGAAAATGAACAGGCAATGGGAGAAATGAGTTTTAAAGGCAAATTAAAGGGTGCTCATGATGGGCAGAAAAGAGTGGCCACCATCACTTACCAACTTTTAAGCTACTACATTAAGTTTTAAAGAGGTCATGGTGGGCATAATAGACTTGCCACTGTGACATGCAAAATTTTGAATCCAAAAGCAAAAGTCTTCATTGGTTATGGTGGGTGTAAAGGCCTTGTCATTGTGACATACAACATCTCAAGTCCATAATGCAAATCTTTCATTGGTTACGGTGGGCACAAAAGACTTACCACCGTGACCTACCCATAGCCGGCTACATAATCGAAACTTCCATTTGGTCATGGTGGGCGCAAATCAATTGCCACCATGAGCCTCAAAATTTTGTCAAATTTCTTAAATTTGAACAACAACTTCAGACTACATAAAGGATTTGTATGACTACTTCAACAAGAAATGTGCCAACTAAGGATTATAAACCATAAATATTAAACCAAACTCATGTAAAACTAAAAATAGCATAAACTCAAATTAATTGCCAAACTAAAGAGTAGGGTTTACCAAAAGTTTTGCATTTAACAAGTCCACAGCTAGACTTTTATACTCATTCAAGTCTCTAAGAAGGTTATGATCACTGAAGCTAACTTAACTCAAAGTATGGCTTCAAGTAATGTCCAGTTACTTTGAACTCATTTCCATCTCGCAAATAGCCTACATAGAGACATACCAATTGGAGTCTTAAAAGCAATCTTATCAACCCATAATGCTTCATCTAACCATAATGACCAATCTTTCCAAAATGCATTAACCATTTTCTCCAAAATTGCTTTCAATTCCATATTGGAAACTTCTACTTACCCATTTACCTGAGGATGGTATGGTGGTTTGATTTTGTGTTTAATGCCAAATTGCCTCAACAATGCTTTAAACTGAAATATTTCCTACTAGTTGGCATTTATCACAACTTAAAATGAAAAATTTTACATCCTCAAACATGGTTGGCCAATAAAATCCTGATTAAAGAATCTTGGCAAACATTCAATTGGCTTCATGATGTCCTCCAGCTTCTTCTACATGGCATGCTTGAAAAATCAGCTCCTATATAGAACTTGATATGCATATACATATAGTTTGAACAAGTGTGGATCATCATAGATGTAAAGCTACGCATCCGCCTTTAATTTTTTACATTACTACCATGTCATCTCCTTTGGAATAAGGCCCCTTGCAAGATAGTTAGCTAAATCAATAAACAAAGGACTAGAAATGGCACGTAAGTAAATTGCATATATAAATTCATCCGAAAAAAACTAGTAATCTCCAATTTCTTAATTAACATAAGTCGTTCATAACAAAATTCTTAGCACCCTTTTTGTCTTTAATCTCCAAGTCAAATTCTTACAAAAGTAACACCCATTAAATCAACTTGGATTCGATTCCTTCTTGGGGAATAAATGCCTCAAAGCTATAAGATCTAACCAAGCAACTATTTTAAAATAAAAGTGATAAGAGATAAATTTCTCAAAAGAAAAAATTATTGTAAGCAACTCCTTTTCAATCATGGTGTAATTGATTTGAGCTTTCTTCAATGTATGACTCACATAATAGATCACATGAAAGACCTTATCTCGCCTTTGCCCTAATACAACTGCTACTACAAAATTGTTGGCATCACAAATTATTTAAATTGCATATTCCAATTCGAAGAAAAATTACTAGAGTTTATATCAATTTATGTTTTAATGTGTTCATAATGCATGTTAAACCCTGTAGGCATTCGACTGGCTCTCAAAAACCTGCTTTTAGGGCTCGAGATTGCATAGAGGTTTATTTAAATTTTGAAGGCCGATTTCTTGGTAATGAATAGGGATTCAACCCAGTCAACGATGCCTCAAGCCTCAAAAGGTATAAGATAACGTCTTGGGTTATGCCTATTTCATTGCTAGCGATCAAACTACAAAGGCGTCTGCTTGGCACCATAAGGCAGGTATCATAGAGTCGACACCAAATAAAATATTAGGAAAATGAGTTCTAAAATCATAAAGTCAAAAATAGAAATAGTTCAGACTTCACTCCTATTTATACCTATAGTTAATGTTATATAAATGAGTTTTGATGATTAATTTATTTTATCTATTTTTCACATGCGATATTATGCTAGAAAAATAAAGCACACTCAAGCATACTGGAAAGTTGTAAGGCATGTATATCAAAAGCTGTAAAAGCATTAAATAATATAAGAATAAATGTAAAAATAAAGTCATACATAGGTCAGGGAATTAATTGAGTTTATTTGGATGAGGACATTGGACCTTGCATGTATATTTACACAAAAGGTAGAGTTTTGGGTGTATTTTTTATTTAAAAAATGGGGCAATGAGTCCATGTGGCTTTAAAAAGAGGCTTGCATTAGTTAATTTAAGGTAGAAAATATTTAATGAGTTTTAATTTAACATTTGAAATAATTATTTATGTGCAATGAAAATAATAAAAGAAAGGAAGAACAAAAGAATAATAATGCTAAAAGAAAAACATTCATTAACTGGGTCATTCTTTGAGCTGGGAACATTGGCTCCTTTATGCATATTTAAAAAACTCTTTAGTGTGATTTTTTTGAATAAAAGTGGACATTTGTCCATTTTAAGAGAAAAAATCCAATTTAAATAATTAGAAATAGTTTAAGTGTTATATTTTAATTAACAAGTACAAATAGTTTTGGTATTATATTTTAATTAACAAGTACAAATAGTTTTGGTGTTATTTTTTAATTAACGATTAAAAAACCTTTATTATTGAGCTATTATATATTATATGAAATAAAAGGAAATGAAAGGACAATTAAATATAGGCCCAAAATAAGTGAATAAGGAAATAAATAAAATCCTAGACTATTCTCGCTTCGTTTCTAACCCAATTCAGCGTACAGATGTTTTATGTGCATTAAAAAGGGCAAAAAATAATAATGTGACTTAATAATGAATTAAATCAAATAATAAATAATAAATAATTAGTTAATTCAATTAATTAGGTAAATAGTTAATATTAAACATGTTGCATAAATTATATGATAAATAAAAATATTAATAATAATAAGCTCAATAATAAACAAATAAGCAAAAATTAATAAGAATAATAAAGAAATTCAACGTCAAATTGGTACATGAATAAATGTAGAAAAAAAATTTATTAATAAATAAATATATATTAAAAATCATGTAAATAAGAGAAATGAGTGAAAATAGGTCAATGGAGTGAGTCACAAGTAAAAGGAGGGCTAAAAGAGTGAGTCACGGAGTAAAAAAGAAGAAAAAAGGGAAAAAAGGTGTGACTCATCCTAGGGGTGTGACTCTTAAATGAGTCACGATCTAGGAACCTAACTCGCAAATAAGTCACAGTCCAGAAACGTGGCTTACAAGTCAAAGCCTAGGAACGCAGCTTATGAGTCATGGCTTAGGAATGTGACTCACAAATAAGTTAACTGCGTGACTCAACCCAGAACATGAGCAGAAGCTAACCCAGAACATGAGCAGAAGCTGGAAAATGCCATTAATGGCTAATAAAAAAACTCCTAAACTCATTTTTAAGCTATTTGTATGTAAAAAAAAAATCCCCAAACACATTTTTAGGAATAAAAAATAAGATTTATAAACTAAAAACATAAATTAAAGTAAGAAAACATGAAATTCAAATATCAAACAAAAGGAGAAAGATCTTGAATAGTAAATTCTAAATCACCTATTTACTAAATTTTTACACCATTTTAATGGTTTTTTACAATCTAATGAATAGTATAAGCATAAAAATCCATTAATAACTTATAAACAAAATTAAATCTAATATATCAAATAAATGGCCAAAATCAAAGAAAATAAATAATAAATTCATATTTATGGTAAATTAAAATCTAACACTAGATTTAATGGACCTTAGGGCTAAAGATTATTACCTTCAATGTTGATTCCATCAAAGACCAAAGGAGATCCAATACCTCTAGCTATTTCCCCATTTTTTCTTTCTTTGTAACTTGGTTTTTTAAGAAAATAGAGTGTGTGTGTTTTAGAGAGAGAGCAATAACATCAGAGAGAAATAGGAAATTTAGCCCCCCTTTAGAATCTAATCCTTTAGGCTTAAAATATCTCAAAACATTAAATTTTGGTTGAGGATTGAAGGATAAAAATCTACCACATTTTCATCCTCTGTCTCCAAATGTAGAATACATTCCAAGAGTGAGTCACAGCCTTGTCTCATGAGTCAAGGGAGTGACTTACAAATTAATCACGACCATTGCATGACATTCATAAGTCCCTTTGATTAACAAGATTACCAAGCAAATTTCCTCTTTTTATGCCAGGTTATCATTGTCAACAATGGATATGTTGGCTTTTTCTATGTAATATGTCCCTTTGTATGAAGATTTATTTTATTCATCCTACTTCAGCACCATTTCATGGCATATCATATGAGAATAAAGTTCAAAAAAATTTCTAAACTTAGTTCTAGCAAACTTCCTCTAAAAAGGAGATGAGAATCCCTTTATACCAAATTTATACAATCAGGCTCAATTTGTGGGTGTTAAACATATAGTCCGTAATTTTTAAGCCTTAAGAGGTAGGTATTGAACAATTCTCCTAGAATCCGAGTGACTCATGCTAGATTGGCCAGCGTGACATTAGTAAGGGTTTTGTAAAACTCATCATGGAATTTCTCTTATGAATATTCCTAAACAATTGTTAAGTTTGATGTGATATATTTATATGAAGTAAAATCAACTTTAGTAAGAGAATCATCGAATAACCTTAATTTTAAAAAGTCATTGCCCCTAGCCTCACCACATTAGATTGAGAATCAAGCAATATGCTTTAGTATAGACAAATTTTCTTTCCCAAAACTATGTAAACTCTGGTATCTTGCATTCTCTTATAAAATGACACTAATTATTACTCCAATCAAGGTAAGGCTTTCTATAAATTAGAATATTCTAATCATAATTCCAGTAATTGATGTATTGACTGATATTTACCTATTAATAATTTTGATTCTGTGGGCATTATTAAATCGAACATGTTTGACTATTTGGCATGTGTCACACTCCAAGTTGCTTTGGTTCAAATGCTACCCTCCTTTCCATTAGTTTTGATTCTAAAAAACTTATCCTTGAGGATTTGCCCCGAATATGGCATGTGCTTTGCTAAATTGGATTATTGCCTGTTATGCCATTCCTTATTGAAATACATTTGCCTGATTCTCATAAAGACCCTCTTGGTCTAGTAGCACCTAAGATTGCCATTAAAGCATATCAACCTACCCATATTGTAACCCTCAATCATTCTAAACATTATTATGTGGCCAATCGCTACAAAAAAATACCATTTACCAATAGAAATTAACTAAAGAAAATATTGATTTTCCATTGGTAATTAAAATTAAAAATGAAAATTAACGATAGACAGAATCATTATAGATATGAGTGTTGGTAAAATTTACAAATGGAAATAAATTTCAATTGTTAATTTTAATGATAGAAAATGATTTTCATTGACAATTTTAATGATAGAAAGACACTTTTCCATTGGAAAATTTACCTATGAAAATTAATTTTTCATCAGGAAATTTATCCACAAATAGAAAGAAAAAATCATAAAATTGTTATCCATTGCCATTCTGTTGCTAAAAATTATTACATATTTTTATTTATTATTTTACACATAGAATAAATGTAGATAATATATTAAAAACAACATTATCCTTCAACTACCTTTTAGAAAGCAGCTAATATGATTAGCAATACACAAAAATAGCAATTATACAAATACATTATCTCCTTTAGATTAATTAGGGAATGAAAAAAAAACGAATAGGGTTTAAAGTACGTTATAATGGTAATTATACAACAACATTTTCTCCTAAGATTAAAAAAATATCGAACAATATCCTTATTATGTTTTTTGAGCTCCAACCATCAAAAGTATTTAACAAGGAAGGAATGGGGATTGCATGTGAGATCACCAAAGAATCTAAAAATGCATCATCATCTATTGCATTTCCTGCAACTAATAACTGATTATAATTACCAATGGGGATTGTATATATATGTATACATACATACATACATACATACATATATATATATATGTATGTATGTATGTATGTATGTATGTATGTATGTATACATATATACATATATATACATACATACATATATATATATATATGTATGTATATATATGTGTATATATATACATACATACATATATGGACATATATGTATATATATATGTGTGTGTGTGTATATATATATATATATATATATGCATGTACATATACATATATGTACTTACATATATATATATATATATGTATATGTATACAAATACATATATGTATATATATATATATATACATATATGTATTTGTATACATATACATATATATATATATATAGATATACACACATATATGTACACACATATATATATATACATATACATATACATATATATATATATATATATATATATATATATATATGTATGTATATGTATATGTATATGTATATATGTATATGTACATGTACATACACATATACACATACATCTATATATATATATATATATATATATATATATATATATATATATATATATATGTATATGTATATCTATATGTATATGTATATATATGTGTACATATATGTGTGTATATATATATATATGTATATGTATACAAATACATATATGTATATATATATATATATATATATATATATAGATGTATGTGTATATGTATATGTACATGTACATATACATATATACATACATATATATATATATATATATATGTTATAACTTTGTTATAATAATTAACATATCAGTATTGATTGTTTCTTATTTTGTAATTTTCTAATTAAATTTTTATTTCTATTGATCATATATGTAATGTTTTCTACAATAGTATAATAATCTGAAGAGGAGGTAAATTTAAATTGTCTAATTTTACAATTTTTCCTTCTAATTCTATTAATTTGGTTTCTAAAATTTTTATTTCTTCTTTTAACTCATTTATTAACCTATCTATCTCTTTAAATTTCTTTTCAATATTTTTCATATTATTATCCTAAAGGTATTCTATTTAATATATTTTTTAATCATTTTATTTCATAATGTCTATTATATATCTAATGATTATAATATAACATTAAAGTATAATTTTTTGAATTTAAATATATATTTGTTAATAATTTCTTCTTGGCATTTATATTTTTTATTTTTAAATGTAACCTATTTATTTCATTATTTAACCTTCTAAATAAATCTTTAAGATAAGTCATTAGATTAAACCATTCTAATTATTATATATTTACATATATATATGTATGTATGTATGTATGTATGTATACATATATATAGATATATATATATATGTATGGTTACATACATATATATGTATGTATGTATACATACATACATACATATATATATATGTATGTATATATATATATATATATATATATATATATATATAAATATATGTATGTATGTATGTATACATACATATATACGTATGTATGTATACATACATACATATATATATATATATATATCAGTTTTGGGGATTAAATAGGTTAAATAAAGTTAAATTTTGACTTATAAGCTATAACTTTGTCATAATAATTAACATATGAGTATTGATTTTTTCTTATTTTGTAATTTTCTAATTAAATTTTTATTTCTATTTATCATATGTGTAATATTTTCGACAATAGTATAATAATCTGAAAAGGAGGTAAATTTAAATTGTCTAATTTTACTATTTTTCCTTCTAATTCTATTAATCTGGTTTTTAAAATTTTTATTTCTTCTTTTAACTAATTTATTAACCTATCTATCTCTTTAAATTTCTTTTCAATATTTTCCATATTATTATCCTAAAGGTATTCTATTTAATATATTTTTTAATCATTTTATTTCATAATGTCTATTATATATCTAATGATTATAATATAATATTAAAGTATAATTTTCTGAATTTAAATATATATTTGTTAATAATTTCTTCTTGGCATTTATATTTTTTATTTCTAAATGTAACCTATTTATTTCATTATTTAACGTTCTAAATAAAGCTTTAAGATAATTCATTAAATTAAACCATTCTAATTATTATTATTATTATATATATATATATCAGTTTTTGGGATTAAATAGGTTAAATAAAGTTAAGTTTTGACTTATAAGCTATAACTTTGTCATAATAATTAACATATGAGTATTGATTTTTTCTTTTTTTGTAATTTTCTAATTAAATTTTTGTTTCTATTGATCATATATGTAATATTTTCTACAATAGTATAATAATATGAAAAGGAGGTAAATTTTAATTGTCTAATTTTACTATATTTCCTTCTAATTCTATTAATCTGGTTTCTAGAATTTTTATTTCTTCTTTTAACTCATTTATTAACCTATCTATCTCTTTAAATTTCTTTTCAATATTTTCCATATTATTATCCTAAAGGTATTCTATTTAATATATTTTTTAATCGTATTATTTCATAATGTCTATTATATATCTAATGATTATAATATAACCTTAAAGTATAATTTTCTAAATTTAAATACATATTTGTTAATAATTTCTTCTTGGCATTTATATTTTTTATTTCTAAATATAAGATATTTATTTCATTATTTAACCTTCTAAATAAATCTTTAAGATAATTCATTAGATTAAACCATTCTAATTATTAGGCTATGTAATTATAACTAATAAAATCTTATAGTTACATATATTACTTTTATGAAATATTTTACTGATTTAAAAAAATAATCTGCAGGAATATTTTGAATAAGGTCAATTAGAATATCAATTAAATTATTTTTCTTATGAAAATTTTGACAATTGTAAAATTAATTTGAATGAAAACAATGTAAACTTTCATGCATATTAATTAAATGATCTTTTAAATTGATTAGTTCTCGTTTAAGTAAAAACATATCTTGATAATTATCAAAATTAATTGAATATAAACCATTTAAAATTTTATCAATAACCAACACATAATTAAAATGAAATACCTTATGGATTATAATCTGATGATAATACGGAATCTGATGAAGTAATAAGAACACAAGAACAAGCTTTTGAAAATATAAGCTGTAAATCTAAGGTTCTATTACAAAGGGAGGTTTATAATACAGGAGGTTTTTTTTCTTTTCTTTAATTGTGCTCGACTAAAATTTTTATGTATGAGGCTCATATTTTGACATCTTTTTCTAAAACATATTTTACTGATAAATAATCAATACGTAACAAAAATATTTTCATGTATAAATCATCTTCAAACTAATTTATGTATAAAACAATACTTAAAATCTCTTTTTTGATAATAGAATAATTCTTTTGAGTTTGACTCCAGCTTCCTGAATAAAATCTTACTAATTCTTCTTTGTTTGTTTCTTTTCGTTTTTGTTTTAAAATACCACCATAGCCTATATCATTAGCATCTGTTTCAATTATTAGAAAAGTTTCTAAATGAGCTATATTTAGACATGGTAAACTTTTAAC
Organism: Excoecaria agallocha; assembly: GCA_037975025.1. Taxonomy (NCBI): domain Eukaryota; kingdom Viridiplantae; phylum Streptophyta; class Magnoliopsida; order Malpighiales; family Euphorbiaceae; genus Excoecaria; species Excoecaria agallocha. The sequence continues at coordinate 28,536,976 of CM075819.1, forward strand.
CTTTTCTTTAATTTTCTTAACTATACTAGTACGTTTTTCTAACCATGGTTCGGGTTTCCTTTTCAATCTAGTGTATAATGGGTTACATAATTTTCCTAAATCCTTGAAAAAATCATGAACATAATTTAAACATCCTAAAAATCTTTGTAACTATTTCTTATCTTTTATTTCATCTGGAAATTTATTAGTAAATTCTAAACTTCTAGTTATTGGCTTTATAGTTCCTTGATCTATATCATGTCCTAGAAATTTAACTTTTGTTCGAAAAAGTTGCATCTTTGGTGCTGAAACTACTAATCCATTCTAATGAATTAAGTGGAAAAAACTTTTTAAATGTTTAATATGTTGACTTATTGAATTTGAAAAAATTAATACATCATCTATGTAAAATATTGAGGATTCATGTATTGGTCTTAAGATATCATTCATAATATTTTGAAATTCTGAAGGAGCATTTTTTAAACCAAATGGCATAACATTCCATTCATAGTGTGCAAATGGAACATTAAAACCTGTCTTATACCTATCTTTTTCATCAACTTGTATTTTCCAAACTCCTGATTTCATATCAAATTTTGAAAAAATGTTTGCATCATATAATTTCTTTAATAAATCTCTTTTACTCTAAATTCGCAATAAAGAATCAACAATTGATTAACCTATTTAGAAATGTGATAGGTCCACAAAACAATCCATGGAACCTTGAACATTGCACAATATTTTAAAAGATTATCTGGAGCGCCTGGATTATAGTAAGTAGTAAACTTGATAAAAGCTTCCATGATCCGAAATGGAGCTGCTTCATTGATCAACCCAAAATAACTGAACCATCTGATGTACCAATTTGGGAGAACACCACCAAACTTATGCGAAAAATAAAAAAACCACGAATGTGGAAAATTCATTAAGTATAATGCTCTATACCATGCTTCTTGATAATCATAATAGTTATATACTAACTTGGGAGGATATCCTGATAACATCTTAATAGCTATATCCTAATGCTCTATACCATGATTTTTGATAATCATAATAGCTATATCCTAATGCTCTATACTATGCTTCTTGATAATCATAATAGCTATATACTAACTTGGGAGGATATAAATGCAAATGTAATGTAACATAAAAGACAAACATAAGCTTAGTTTCAGGGATTAATTAGGTTAAATAAAGTTAAATTTTGACTTATAAGCTATAACTCTGTCATAATAATTTACACATAGGTATTGATTTTTTCTTATTTTATAATTTTCTAATTAAATTTTTATTTCTGTTGATCATATATGTAATACTTTCTATAATAATATCATAGTCTATAAATGGAGATAAATTTAAATTTTCTATTTTTATTATATTTGCCTCTAATTCTGCTAATCAAATTTTATGAATTTTTAATTCTTCTTTTAACTCATTTATAGATTTATCTATATTTTTAAATTTCTTTTTAATATTTTTCATATTTTTGACCTAAAGGTATCCTATTTATTTTATTTTTTAATATTTGTATTCTTGAATTATTTAATTTTATCATAAATTCTAAGCTTTCTATTCTTTGATATAAATTATACTTTGAAAATAATTCAAATATTTTTATAAAACTTTTAATTTTATTTTCTCATTCTAATTGAAGTTTTAATTCTTTATTATATTCTATTATATTAGTAATTCTATTTTGTAATTCAATTACATATTCTTTTAGTCTATTCATTTTAAATTTCCATTATAGCTTTAAAAAATTCTGACATTAAATTTACTAAAATTATATTACAATCACACAAATTATTTTCATGAAGTAAATGATGATAAACCATAAGATAAACTTTTAATCTAGCTATTTGATTATTAAATTCACAAATCTTTTTTCTAACATTCCAAATTTTTTCATATCTTTCTATTAATTTTCGTCTTTTTTGTTCTCTATCCATTATAAAACTTTATAAATCTGGAAAACGGTTTGCAGGAATATTAGTAACAAAATTAATTAAAATATCAATTAAATTTATTTTTCTATGAAAATCTTGACAATTGCAAAATTCATTTAAATGAAAATCTTCATGTTCTTTAATTAAATAATCTTTTAAACTAATTAATTCTCTTTTGAATAAAAACATATCTTTATCATTATCAAAATCAATAGCACATAAACCATTTAAAAATTTATCTATGCACCAAGACATGATTAAAAAGAAATGCCTGATGGATTATAATCTGATGATAATACAGAATCTGATAAAGTAATAGGAGTACAAGAACAAGCTTTTGAAAATATAAGCTGTAAATCTAAGGTTCTATTACAAAGAGAGGTTGATAATACAAGAGGTTTTTTATTCCTTTCTCTAATTGTGCTCCACTAAAATTTTTATGTAAGAAGCTTATAAAGGTTTTGTATAAGTTCTGTCTCGTGCCTTGGTTCTTGAAAAACTGCCTTCTTATACTTCAATAAAGCTGATGCTGAATCCCTTGTGATAATTGCATAAGGATAAATTCAACTTCCAAAGCTTAACAACTGTCCTTAAAATCTGACGAAGATAATAATTGTAATGTGTTTTGATCATGTTGAAACTGTGTTTTGAGGATAAGGGTTTTATTTTAAATGGTAAAGGTGTTAGAGGGATTTGAAAATTGAAGGGCAAAGGTTTGGTAAGGAAAAAGATAAAATAAATTGAGTTTGAAAACGTGTAAATTGTAATAATTAATACTTAACTTTTTGAAATAGTCAGATAAGGTAATAAATTATGAATAGTAAAATACTATTAAAAACTAAAGTTTTGTCTTTTAAAATCTTTTTAAAGAAATTTACGAGAAAGGCTTAAAGAAAGCCTACAATTTTTGACTTTTTGATTTTTTTGTCTTTTATGTTACATTACATTTGCATTTATATGTACATGTACATTACATTTGGTCTTTATACTATATTACTACGTATATACTTTATAATTCTACATCTGCATACGGATCTTGAGAATCTTCAAGGGCTCTTCGAGGTAGAGGAGTACTGCCTTCTGATGAGTTGGTCCATTCTGCTGAAATACGATTGAGAATAGAATTAAATTCATCTTCCGTAGAGGCTGATGATAATAAATTGACAATTTGATTTTTATCTGCAATAAATCCTATTGGACAAGTTGAAGATGAAGCTGTTGATGCTGGCTGCTCTAAATAATTAATAACTACTTATCTTTCTGCTTTCTTAACATCAAAATTGTCCCACAATTTTACTTTAAATTTGCGATAAAGAATCGGCAACTGATTAACCTGTTTAGAAATGTGATAGGTCCACAAAACAATCCATGGAACCTTGAACATTGCACAATATTTTAAAAGATTATCTGGAGAGCCGGGATTACAGTAAGTAGTAAACTTGATAAAAGCTTCCTTGATCTAGAATAGAGCTACTTCAATGATCAAACCAAAATAACTAAACTATTTGATGTACCAATTTGGGAGAACGCCACCAAAATTATGGGAAAAATAAAAGAACCATGAATGTTGAAAATTCCTTAAGTATAATGCTCTATACCATGCTTCTTGATAATCATAATAGCTATATACTAACTTGGGAGGATATCCTGATAACGTCTTTAACTGATATGGTCTTGATCCCCATTCTGATTGAGTAATGCCATAAATAATTTTAACCTTACTATAAGTAATCCTATTTTTATCTCTCTCATCATAATTATACTCTATTTCGACTGACTCAATATCTACTAATATGGCTTCATAATACTCTCTTGTTTTACTTTTATCTTCCTCATAAAAAAGCCAACTGTTGGGAAAAACATGATCTATTAATCTATAAAAACTCTAACTCTCTGATATATGAAGTTCTTTTGGTTCCAAAATTTTTATAAATAATCTTTTCTGATTCATATGATAAGGAGAAGATATTTTAGTAGAAGGAGAATGTACTATAGGAGAAATAGGAGAAGAGGGAGAAGCTAAAGCTGATGAGTATGGTCTAGGAGGTGCAGAGGGTGAAAAAGTTTGAGGTCATTGAAGTGGAGGAAAAGAAGGTATTGTTGGAAATAAAGGTTTGGATAATGTCCTAATGGGTTGAGGTAAAAGTGGATGATTCTGTTGAGAATTTCCTAATGATAATGGATTTCCTGTTGATAATGTAGTTTTTGTTAAAATTTTCTTATTAGAACTTATTTTCCCAATAAAAATTCACCAGAAAGAAAATCAAGTAAATTATTATCTTTTCCTTTGATAAATTCGATTTCGAAATCAAAATTACTAAGTAAAGCTTGCCATCTTGCAAAAATCTATTTTGAAATTAAATTTTTGACATCTTTTTCTAAAACAAATTTTGCTGATAAACAATCAATACGTAACAAAAAATTTTTCATGTATAAATCATCTTCAAACTTTTTTATGCATAAAACAATACTTAAAATATCTTTTTTTATAATAGAATAATTCTTTTGAGTTTGACTCCAGCTTCTTGAATAAAATCTTACTAATTCTTCTTTGTTTATTTCTTTTCGTTTTTTTAAATACTACCATAGCCTATATCACTAACATCTATTTCAATTATTAGATAAGCTTCTAGATGAGGTATATTTAGACATGGTAGACTTTTAACCATTTCTGTAATTTTCTTAACTATACTAGTATGTTTTTCAGTCCATGGTTTGGGTTTCTTTTTCAATCTATTATATAATGGTTTCCATAATTTTCCTAAATACTTGAAAAAATCATGAACATAATTTAAACATCCTAAAAATCTTTGTAAGTTTTTCTTATCTATTATTTCATCTGGAAATTTATTAGTAAATTCTAAACTTCTAGTTATTGGCTTTATAGTTCCTTGATCTATATCATGTCCTAGAAATCTAACTTTTGTTTGGAAAAGTTGCATCCTTGGTGCTGAAACTACTAATCCATTATGATGAATTAAGTGAAAAAAACTTTTTAAATGTTTAATATGTTAACTTATTGAATTTGAAAAAATTAATACATCATCTATGTAAACTATTGAGATTTCGTGTATTGGTCTAAAGATATCAGTCATAATAATTTGAAATTCTGAAGGAGCATTTTTTAAACCAAATGGCATAACATTCCATTCATAATGTCCAAATGGAACATTAAAACCTGTCTTATACCTATCTTCTTTATCTACTTGTATTTGCCAAAATCCTGATCTCATATCAAAATTTGAAAAAATGTTTGCATCATATAATTTCTTTAATAAATGTCTTTTATATGGTATAGGGTATCTTATCCATTGTAAAACTGTATTTAAGGGCTTATAATTTATTACTAATCTAGGTATTTCTCTTTCTATTTCTGTTACATTCATAACATAAAATGTTGAACATGACCAAGGTGACTTAGAATCTCTCATTAATCCTTTATCTTTTAAATTTTGTATTTCTATTCAAAAAAATTTTTTTCTAAATTTTGTATATATATATATCTGTGTGTGTATGGATATGTATATGTACATACATACATACATACATATATACATATATATATGTATATATGTATGTATGTATGTACATATACATATCCATACACACACACACACACACACACACACACACATATATATATATATACATACATATATATGTATACATAATATGTATACATGTATGTATGTACACACACACACGCACACACACTCACACACACACACACACACACACACACACACACACACACACACACACACACACATATATATATATATATGTACACACACACACACACACACACACACACACATATATATATATATATGTACACACACACACACACACAAATATATATATATGTACGTACATCCATATGTATGTGTACACGCATGCATACATACACACACACACACACACGCATACACACACACGCATACACACACACACACACACACACACACACACATATATTGGGTTAATACATACATTCCTCTCTAAACATTCACCATTTATCATATTTCTCCATTGAATAAATTGCATTTCAGATTATTCACTTGAACTTGTATAAAATGTCAGTCTATACCCCTATTGGACATGTGTTAATTCACAAAAAAATGTGTGAAAAACATGTGCCAATTATTAACAGTGGGATAGTTTTACATTTTTAATAAATTTTTGGGTGGTAATTTAACACTTTTAATAGTATAGGGTGTATTTCATACATTTTAAAAAATTTTAAGTGGTTTATTTGATATTTTAAACAAATTTTGGAGTAATCTAACATACAATTAGTCCAAGGGTGAAATCTGATAAATGATGATAGTTTAGGGAAATTTTATGTATTATCCCTATATATATGTGTGTGTTTGTGTATAAATGACAATTAGTTGTGTCTTGTATCATAAATAAACCATAGATAACTTAAGGTTCATTTCTACCATCAAAAGTGCTATACAGTCAACATCTCTGACCACAATACCAAGACAAGTTGGGACTAGTGTTCATTTTTATTAATATCAAGATCGGATCAAAAGAAAAGGAAGACTACAATGGGATACCAAATTTTATATTAACAAGAACATTTTAATTAATAGTAGTTGAAATGAATGATGTGAAAGTTGCAATAATTAAGAACTATTGTAACTTAACAATTGCAATTTAAGAAGGAAAGATTACCTCTCTCATTTTTGCAGAATGAGATTCTAAAGATTTATTTTCAAATAGTACATTCTTGATCTAACTTCCTAGTGATTTGCCTATGATGGGATAGATGATAATCCCAAAATCCAAATCCCATACCTTTCACTTTCTACATATTAATAGTTCTTAAAGAGTAATGCATTTAAAATGCGATGCATGCAAAGTGCTTGAACCATATTTGCTCACTGCATTCATTTACTCCAATTGTGTTTCTAAACACCAATCAAACATAACCTAATTTTCATCAACACTCCCGGTCATCTTCCAATTACCAAAAATAACTTTTCATCCCTCTCACTCATTCTAGCTCAATGGCATTATAAATATTTGAGATAAAAATCTTTACTGAATCTAATCCTAGCTGATAATACAATGTGATTTGAAAATAAAATGAATTACCTTAAACAAATAAACTGAATGATGAAACGGAAGGAAAGGAAAAGAGAAAATTCTTGCTACTCAATAAATCAATTACTAAATCCATACCAAATACTATATAGAAAAAAATTACAGTATGAAATTATTAATTGAACTTAATAGGAGAGCTAGAAAAATAAAAGAAAAAATGAAAATCCAAAAAGTGAAATGAAGATCTGTGACAAAAAGATCTAGTTCAAATAACAAAAGTAAAAAATTAATAGCTGAAAAGAGAAGCAAGTTACATATAACATAGAAACTAATCATAAAAAATCCAACAAATGAGTTAGATTTAGACTAGGTCTACAACTTAACTGAAAAATGTGTTTCTTAAATGTCTTAAATATACCATTCCTACATGAAAACATGACCATGCAATAATGTTAAGCTATTCTTCAAAATACAATGAAGTTTAAAAATTTTTAGGTATAAGAAGAAGATAAAGAAAAACACAAGAAATTTATAAGAAGAAATAGAGAGAAAAAGAGAGAGAGAGAAAGAGAGAGAGAGAGAGAAAGAGAGTACCATGAGCAAGTGAGCTTGCAATTGAAGGAAATGTTGTGATCTAAAGTGACATAAATTTTTGCTTTGCTTGCTATCTCTCTGCTTGCTAAAAAATAATTAATAGGCACTTGAATGTGATTCCATTACTATTTTCCAAAATGAAGAATGAGAAAAGCTAATGGGATAATTACAATTATTAATACATGTACTCGTAAGTATCATTGAAATATTTCTCAAAGTACTGGATCTTACCCATCTTCCATTTGCTAAGATTATGCCAAATACATAATAAATTCTAAGAATAAAATTCATAGATATTGAAAGAAAAGTCAGTTATTAGGCCTCAATGCACAAATATAGTTGCATTAAGAAATTTAGTAATGCACTCATCTACATAACACCCAGTGGAAAGTAATATTTTTTTTACCTTTCTAAGTTGAATAAACAACACACCAAAGTAAGAATTCACTTAGCAAGGTATAGTATATATTATGTAAAGATTAATAGAAAAGAAAAGGAACAAAAGTTTCATGCTAAAAAATATCCCAGGAGAACTATAATAAGAGTAACAGAAGAAAATCTAATGCCAAAATAAAGTATCCCACAAAATTGACTATTTTTATGTTATCATAATGCATTAAAATATTGTGTACTAAATATGATTTGAAAAAATTACACATAATGAGAGCAAAACATAACAAGAAGAATAGGACTGACCTATCTATTAAAAGCAATGAAACAGAGACCAAAGGCAAGGCCAAGAAGGCAACCAAAAAGAAGTACCCACTCTAGTAATAAAGAAGCAATCTAGTATATAAGGTGTAACTTGTTCTTGAATGTTGCCTATAACTCACCATCTTCACTTCCATCAGAAGTTGGAAATTCATAACTGGGATCACATAAGTTCATTCCATAGTCCATAGGTTCAAGAACAGGCAACTGAGTCATAGCAAATTGAATTCCACCTGAGAAATGTATGTAATAAGACAAAGGAATTTTGACTTATATCTAATTATTGATTTTACAAACAAATGCAAATTCTAAAGTGATAAAACTTATGCATTTAAAAAAAAATTATAAATTAATTATGTTAAGCTACTATTTATTGTAGCCTCTCAATTTTTTTCAGGGGTAGAGTAGTGCTTTCCTTACTATTGTCGGTTTTTGCAAGTATACGAAATTAATTGTAGTAATAAAGATTGAATGAGTTATCATTCCTATAAGAACTAATGACTAAGTACCAAAATTATGATAATTTCCTATTATTTAGACAAGCAAAACTAAAATGCTTAACTAAATGAAAATTATATCTATTAGCAATCAAATTAAATTAATTAAGCAGGGAAAGAATAATCCTAAGAAATTTAACATGCTCTCACCAAACAATGTCAAACTTATTCATCAATTTCTATTAACATTTTATAATAGATATTAATGAATGAAAATAGAACAATGATTATTCTAAAAAATTCCCACAAGTCATGTTATATTATTTCCATTCAAACTATGTCCCTATGTTGTTTACAATTCAATTCAATCTTAAGACTTTCCTTCTGTACTAATTATAAGAAAAATAAACCAATCAATCAAGCCAATTAATTGAAATCATTAATCATAATCACAAACAATTGCAGAAGTAAAGAAAACTAATTAGATTAACCAAAAAATTAAGAATTTAATCTACATTAAAGATAAACCTAAAAGAGATTTAGCTCTTGCTAGTCATGTTCAAGAATCCAAAATAAAAATTTAAATTCAATAACATAGGTAAAACAAACTTTAAATTGAGTGAAGTTGAAAATCTTAGTGCTTGAGGTTTCAATTTCGCATAAATCTTTGAATCCCAAATTCTTATGTTTTTTCGATTCTTTGTTTTGCTTCATCCTTCTAATTAGAGAAGGAAATACCCTTTTATATGGGAGAATCATTATAATTGGAATAGGAGAGCTCTAGGTCTTGTTTTATAAGGAATAAAATAAAGTTGAAGTAGGAAAATAGGATCAGGTCATGATTTCTGCCCAGTGCCACCACTTGAGGTGGTGAAATCCTCTATTTGTCTAAACATCACATCTTTATCTGGTGAAACCCTCTGGTTGTCATCTTTCATAATTTTTCACTTTTTTGAAACCTTTAAAACTTCCAATGCCAATTTTATACCTTTAAATAACCTTCTAATACATTAATCACTAAAGATTAAACCTAAAACCACCAAATTTAACACAATTAAGCCAACTTGATAATCAAAAGATAAAAAATAAGAATGTAAAAAAAATATAATGAAAATTAACTACTAAACTGCTATTCTAACCTAAAATTCACTTAAAAATAATCCATAATATCTATTTAAACCTTACTACCAAAATACCCTAAACTTATACTTTACTCGCCCTCGAGTGAAAAAGAATAAACCACACTTTTGAATAATTCAATCTAAAAATTTCAGATGAAAGCAACCAATCTCAACTAATATAAGTAGAAGTATAATTTACCAATTATTACAGTTGTATTTTATATTTCCCTTAACACTCCAAATCCAACGAATTAGAAACTTCCTATAAACCATAACCTTAAAAGCTAAATTGGCCTATCATAAGTAGCTAGTATTTCATGATAAATCTAATAGTGACATAATTAATTCCTTTACATATTTATATATATGTCTTTGCATGTTCAAATGTGTATGTCCTCATTTACAATTTCATGTAATTTAGTTGTTTTTAGTATACATGTGTACATATACAAGTATCTTTTATAATCATAATAGTATAGTTTTCAACATTAATGCATACACTTAAGAATATAAATATTCATATGCGTGTTCCTCACCTATTTGAAGCATTATTAGTCTATATGCGTGTGTGTGTGTATTTAGGTATGTCCATACATGCATCTTCAAACACCCATGTATAAATTTATGTCTTCTTTGTAGTCTAGTACTCTACATATAATTCATGCTATATGTTTCTCTTAATTTCATAATTAAGGTGTTCTAGTTAGGTTCAAGAATATGTAGGTGAGTTTTGGTGGTGTCCTAAAGCATAAAATTCAAGTTAGCTCTAACTAGGAGGTGTCTTAATGGGGATGAAAAGTATCCTTACCAAGTTGTTCAATTCTATTCTATTCAAAGCACATATCTTAGTTGGGATTAAGGGGATTTTGGTTGGGATGGCTAAGGAACTCAGTTGGGATGGTTGGGTATCCTAACTAATTTGTTCATTATGGTTTAGTCTAGGAACTTTTGTCTCGGTAGGGATAGTGAATGTCTTAACCGAGCTAATTAGGTAGGTATTCTACCTTACTTTGCAAAAAATGTTTCACATACTTTATGGGTGATGTGGCCTTATACAAAATTGTTATGTGATTCTATCTTCTAGATCATCAAAAATAATTCCATTTGAGTATCTAAATCTCTATATATCAACCAAACAGTATAGAGTCCTCCTAGCTATAAGGCAGCACACATAGTCAGGTTTCCAGTCAATTTTTAACAATCTTAGAGAGGAAACCATACTTTGACCTCCATAGGAAATCTAGGTGTAGGTGTCTATTTTCAATCCCAACTAGAAGCATTCAATTTGAAGCATTATCACTCAAGATAAGGGCAAAAAGGTCCTATTGGGTCATGTGAACCCTAAGACAGAATTTTGCCATCTTAGCAATTGATCCCATACTATGGTTCTTATGCTTAACAAAACCTTATATTCATATTTAAAATTAATTAGCACAGCTATAAAACTATTTCAATGCATCAAATAAAAGCATTTACATATATATATGCTAGAAGTTCTCATACCTTTAACAAGCACAATGTTCTTTAATCTCTTTCTAGTTCTTTCTCTTTTCTTGTGCTTGTATCTTCTTTTATATAGAAAACTAAAAATTGTTATACTTCAAGGTTCATCTAACCACTAAATTCTCTCTCTTCTTTAAGCTGGAGTTGGAGTTTTTAAGGTTGTTTAGGGGTTAATTATGGGTTATTTAGGGAGAAAGGATGGTTGCCTTTTTACTCTTTAGGTGGTTGGCAATCCTTCCCCTTTCTAGCCTTTTGAATTTTTGGCCTCTCTCAAGAGACCCCTAAAGATACACATGTCCTAACTCTATTGGCCCATCTGTTGACTTTAGAAGAATTACATCTTACTCCCTCCTTTCTTCCTTAATTCTCTAATTTCCAACATAATTATTTTAGTTTTCACATTTGGAATATGACTTATAATTCAAATTTCAATTAAGCCTTCATTTCAGATCTTCCTAAATATACACACATTTAATTTAATATTTTGTCTTTAACTTTTAAATTAGTCCCATCTGGGTCCTTTTCTAATCTTCCAATACTTATCTATTTATATTATCTTCCTAATACATCTTAAACATACCTAATTACCCCTAAGCTATATGTTAAGGCCTTACATTCTTTGTCCAAGAATCATTCCTACTACAACATCACTCACATCACACATCAGCTCAAATGGTAATTCCCAATTTAGGGATGCCATAATAGGTGCTGATGTGAGCTTCTTTTTCAATTTGTTAAAGGCATTCAAACACTCTTTATTAAAATCAAAAGGCATATCTTTAACTAACAAATTACAAAGAGATTTGATTATTTTAGAGAAGTCTTTAATGAATTGATGGTAAAATCCCGTATGCCCAAGAAAATTTTGCACTACCTTAACCGAGGTTAGGGGTGCTACTTTGTTAATCACTTTAATTTTTTCCTTATCCACCTCAATGTTATGCGATGAAATCTTTTCCTTATCAGAGAAGATAGCCATCATACACCCATAAAAAGTCACTGTTGCATTATACAAGTTGAATGGCATTCTTCTATAAGCAAACGTATCATATGGACAAGTGAATGTAGTCTTTTATTAGTCCTCCGATGTTATAGGAATATGTAAATAACCTGAATATCCATCTAGAAAGCAATAATATTCATATCCTGCAAGTCTTTCAATCATTTGATCCATAAAAGGTAATGGAAAATGGTCTTTACGTGGTGCATATTTAAGTTTCCTAAAATCAATACATACATGCCAACCTATTACTATTTTAGTTTGTATTGGTTTATTATTTTCAATGGTTACAATAGTAATTTTTCCTTTTTTAGGTACAACTTGTGTAGGACTAAACCAATTGCTATCTAATAAATGATATATAATTCTTGCATCTAAAAGCTTGATAACTTCCTTCTTCACAACTTCCTTTATATCAAGATTTAATCTTTGTTGAGGTTTAATTGAAGGTTTGTGATTTTCTTCCACTAAAATTTTATGCATGCACAAAGTTGGTCTAATCCTCTTAATGTCAACTATTGTCCAAGCTATAACTATAATATGTGGTCTTAGAACATGTAATAACTTTTTTTCTTATTGCTTAGTCAAATCAACAGCTATGATTACAGGAAGAGTAGAACATTCTCCTAAGAAACCATACCTGATATGAGCTAGAAGTTGCTTATGCTCCAACATAGGAGCTCTAACAATGGAAGGTAATATAGGTGTTGATTCCTTTTCAAGCTTCTCCAACACTTGCTTCATTTCCTCATAAGTTTTATCAAAACCTTTCTTCAATCCACTTTTTTTAGATCCCATAACCTATACCTCATCAATCTGCACCAATTCATTAGAACATAAAAATTTAGGTTGATTTAAAGTTTCTTTCACACATTCATCAATAATAACAATCTAATTACAGTCAGAAAAATCATAAGGGTATTTAAAAGCATTAAAAACATTAAAAGTTACCTCTCTTGTCCCACTCTTAATGTCAATTTACCGTTTTGTAACACCCTGATTCTATAATCAAACATTAACCATACAATAAATATGTACTTAATGGATTAATCTTGAAGCTACTTTAAAGCAACTAATATAACCATAACTCTTTACTTTTAGTACAATTTTAAGTAAACTATGGCATTAAATGCATTAAATACTATATCAAACGAACTTATAGCAACATCTCTTTATAATTTACAAACTTCCATTCTAGTAAAAAAAAAGAACATCTATATTGTACAAAACTCTTAATACAAATAAGAACTTATAAAACCGTAAATCCAAAAATAAAGACTTTATAGATCCAGACTCTTTTATAACTTGAGTTGGTCATCCCACTGTAGAGAATATCCCTAAAAAAAGTCCTAGCTTGACAACCTACAAAGATAGACACCCGTGCTAAGCTATAAATCTTAGTGTATAAATAACAACATATAGGCGACCTTATTCGAGAGCCAACAAAACAAACATATACACTTAACTCCAAAAACTTAAAAACAATATTGTTATTATATTAAACAATAGGTGTTATGTTCATGGCATTACAAAACATTGAATAATCAATTTAAATATTATATCCAAGCTCCTATTATTAATTAATTTCTTACTTGTCAAATTTCATGATTGTCTTACACTTATTCATAGAGCTCTATAAATCATATGCGACAAGTTGACTTCTTTATTTCAAATAATTCACTGACTAATTAAGGTGTGAATTTCTCAACTTTCACATATGTTTTAATCAAATTATACTCATAGGAGATTCATACCAATAATCATAATAGACATATTCTTATGTATCAAGTTTTGCACATATAAATATATGTATACATTACTACTCTAAGTATCCACCACATATATTCATAGACTTAATTTTAATATAATCATTATGCCATCCCTTTCATCTCTTAAGTGCGGATGGAGATTACTATTATATATAGATAAACACTAGATCATTTCTAGACTATATACTAAATCAATCTTATACACTAGTTATAAATTCATAACTTAGTTATTATTCTTTTTATACCATTTTCCATTTCTCCTTGTATATAGTTCTAATTTCTATAATGTATATATATATTTATTTACTTCTATATCAAGCTTCAAAATTGCATACATATACTGCAAGTTTATAATCCATTAGTGTTTATGTATAAGGAGTCATACACATCATTATTCAATGTTAAGCAAGTAACATGAAGCTACAAGGAATACATCTTAGTCAATATAACTATTGAAAGACATCACACTTCATAAATATAAATACATGTAACTTGTGTTCCTAAGTATAGGAAACACTTGGAAATTATCTTAATGATTCATAACTTTAACATACAAGGAGTCTCTGTAACACCCTAATTCCTTAACCATGGATAATCATCAATCATCAACCTAGTAAAGGTCATGCAGAAATAATAATAATAATAATAATAATAATAATAATAATAATAATAATGATGATGATGATGATGATAATGATAATACAAGCCATCATTACATGCCAAAATAAAATAATCAAGCATATAGATAAATAATCATAACATATATGGCCTTCAAGAATCCTTACATCCTCAAGCCAACTGCTTCCTACCCAATCCTCAGAAGCTTAGCTTGAAACCTACATGGATAAACGAACTCATGCTAAGCTATAAAGCTTAGTGGGGAACAAAACTCTGTAGATAACTTGTTTACACAATTTATCATATCATATACAACTTTCTATATAATACTGAATAACATTTAGGTCTATTGTATTGATCATTTCACCAAGAACATATTGGGAAGGTACTCAAACTTATTAAGAATACCATACTTACTTATGTCTAGAGCATTATATAGCATTCTCCTAATGAAAAACTCGTCAATTAACTAACATCATCTTACTTCTTACCTTTCTTTAAACTAGCTTGATTCCTACCTTTTGAATTTACTACAGCTTCAAAATTCATACATCCTGGTTGTTGATAGTACAAAACTCTAACTTAATACATTAAACACAACGTTACATAATTCATGCATATGTGTTCTTTAATATCAACTTCACATGGTAACTTAAACCTCTTACAACATCAATTGATATCATACGTTACACTTAGTTAGGTTAATGTTACCATTATGCATATGTGCTTGCAAACGTTCATATACAGCTTATAGTCCTTTTAATCAAAAGGCTAGACATCATAGTTATTAATGGTATAATTCTCATATTAGATTCATAAACTTTACATCCTTTATGTTATATTAGCATGGTAACTTGATTCTCATACCATCTTCATTCTATGCCATGCCTTGCACTGGGTTAAATGAATGTTATCATTAAACCTATATGGGAGTAAATATTTATATATAATTGAATAGACTGACAGTATTACATGTGATCACAAAGAATAAGCATTACATATCATAATTATAAAACAAGGCTTCGATGCCACATGTATGCATTTTATAACAGAGCACATGAAACTTAGTATACATGTTATAGTCCATGTAAGTTTTAGCATAATATGGTATATTTTGGGATCCATATATTCTCCGTGGAACCCACCGATGGAGTTCAACTCACACCGGCACTCACACGGGAACCTTCCTCATGGTCGATGACATACATATCTCATAATCATAATATACTGAACATGGCATCTCATTTAAATAATACAGTTATAGCCAAAAGGAATTTAAGATAAAACATCACAATACAATAAGTCATTCATCATGCGTATGTTAACTACGTAAAGAAATCGATGCATGTATGTATACATATACAACTTTATTTCTTGTACCTTTTTCTTTTTGTTACCTTTAATAGCCTACCTAAGTAGTAGTTCAAAAGGTGGATAACAGAAGCAATGGATACTCAAAGGTATCAATTATGGATATCCAAAGATATCAAACAATGGACCCAAATGGGGTCAAGCAATGGTTCCAGCAAGAAATAAACTATGGACCCAAACGGGGTCAAACGATGGTTCCATTAAGGAACAAAACCCAAACGGGGTCCACTATGGTAGTTGCGATTATATCCCTCTAGGCATGCCTATCTAATCCACAACTGAACTAAGACCCGCAGGCTTATTCCATTATAATCATCTTTAAGTCATCATATTCTTCGTTACTTAATATATTATTTGGCTTTAAGCCACAATTCATAAAGAATGCATATCATTCTTATCATGCATCATTGTTGAGTTATAGGCTTCATTATACATGGGTGCAGATCATGTAGTCTCATGGTTTCATTAACATTTATTAATAGTTAGCGTTGAGCCTGATTTTAATGAAGCACTATGAAAGTGCAGATCTTGCTACTAAAACATTCATAAAATCATATGCATGTCCCTGTACACATATGTTAATATACATAAACACATCTTGAATCATGGCAATTCGTTCTTTTATTTCTCATATTCGTTCACATATTGAATCCAGCTACCCATGTTAGCACATTCATGTCAACAGTACAATGTAGCTTATAAGACTCATGGATGGTTCTCAATGACATACCTAGTTGTCATTTGCCATGAACAGCTTCCATATAATATCATAAATAGTCATATTGGTACTTAATTACTTGAATAACATCTAAACATCTTAGGGTCAGTATAATAAGATGAACAGTTATTTCCTTCTTAAAGTCAACACTTGTTTTTAATTAACTCTTTAGTTCACTTTTATAGTCTATTAGATCATGAACAATAGGTCAACACTCCTAACCAGTTCATACTTGTTTTATTCATCTCACCAATACTCTTTCATCATATAACGTATTATACCCTGGTAAGTTATGTAAGATTATTTCATCCCGTGCTTACCCCCATAAGGTATAGGGCAACAAAGTAAATATGTTTCATTATATCAAGGCTAATCATTAATCCTCGGTATGACTTAAATCATAATCAACTTCTATAGTTCCATCTTTGAGTTCTAATAAATATTCCATCTCTTTTAATTTAGTCAAGCACATTATAACTATCTTCTTAATGTTACTAGATCATAACATGGTAATTTCTTGCCATCTTACAGAAACATTGGTATGTATATATATATATATATATATATATATAGTACTGAGACAAAGCCAGTTGCTTTGTTTGAGTTCTCATCGATATCAATTTCATTGGATACATTAAACAACATATACAATTTAGAGTTATTAGGCTACATCCTATTGTCCTTAGTTATGTGCTTATCATGCACCGAACCCTATTCTAGCGACTTAATTCGTATAAGCATTACCTCATACAAGCCCCTTTAAAAATTAGTTCTCAAGGGTACCCTATACTATAGTATAGTGGTTGCATTATTTTAATTCTAAATTCTTTATATACATACATAGAGGTTCTTCCATTTATGGACCACTCTAATATAGCATTTTTGTCGCTTAGATTACTTACAACATAGCTCAGTTTACTTTCTCTTACCATAACCTTCATTTTGTCTAACTTTCGATAATCCTTCATCTTATGGTCCTACTTTTCTAAATTATACCTCTATAGACTTTAATATGGAATATCGGCTTTCATAATCTATTAATCCATCAGCATTTAACTTACATAATAAGCATTACTTAGTGAGTAATCATCATCCTTACATTTACGACTAACTTTATTCATCCTGCTCAGGTAACTCTTTTAATAACTTTAGATATCGCCAAACTTATGATTATGGGTGATTATTGTGTAGGAGTATGTGTACAAGAAGCACATGTGACCATGCAATAAGAAAAACAATAGGTTATGCTTGGTCATGTATAGCAAGGACAAGGGTAATTGATTGTGCATTTTCAAGAAAAAGAGTGAGCGGCCATGTGCAATGAGAATAGAAACATCACTTAGTTGTACATTCCCATGAATAAAGGTATGAGTGGTTGTGGGTTTCCAAAAGGAAACCACACACGTGGTCATGTGTTTCTAAGAGGAAACACATGCGTGGCCATGTGTGAGAGGAAAAGAGCATTACATAGCCATGGGTGAGAAGGAGAAAAGCATCACGTGGCCACAGGTGGGAGAAGAAGAATACATAACGTGGTCGTGCATAGGGAAGAAGAAGACCACAAGTGGTCACGCACAGGGCAGAAGAAAAACATGCATGGTTGTGTGTGAGAAGAAGAAGAACATCATCACATGGCCACGCATCCTCAAAGATAGTTCAAGGCATGGCTGTGGGGTCTCAAGAAAAAAATGGTGAGTGGCCATGTGTGAACAAGAAGAAATTAGTGAGTGGCCACGCATGGGAAGAAAAGAAGAAAAACCTAGAATCCCGATTATCCAGACATGAAATTAAACCCTAAATCTCACTTCCGTACACACTTATATTATCATTTAATTTTCTTAATCATGTTATAATCATCAAAACATATTAGATTAAACCCTTAATCTTGCTAAGGAAAAATATACAACAAGAAAGGAAAAACATATACAGTAACCGTTCCAAAAAATATAACTCTTGTACCTTAAATCAAGCTTCATCTCCTTCAATCCTTAAGCTCCAACTCTACTACTCATGGTTCATCTCTTCTTCTTCATAAAGCCAGCATCAAAACCCTAGTTCCCTCATACCTTAGAGAAAGGAAAGGGGAGAGAGAGATCCCTCCCCAAAATGCCGATCCCCAACTTCCCCCAAACCCTAAATAGGTGAGTGGGCTAAAAATCTCCCTAAGGAAAATCCAATAATACCCTTATATATTTTTAACCCTTAAAACTCATTTTCTTAACATTTAACCCCAAACTTCTCATTTAATTCAATTGTATCCTTCCTTACTATTTTAGCTACACTCCAATACACATGTGCATAATTACCACCATACCCTTTATATGACTTAACTTCGTTAATGCAAGATAATCTAATTTTGCCTTATTAAATCTTAATCCTGATTAATTAACTATAATCCTGTTAGGGCCATGATTGGGTCCTCACAGTCTTACAAATCACTTATCAACACCAAGCAAGTAACATGTAATTATAGGGAATATACATTCACCAATATAATTATTGACAAGACATTAATGATGTACAAGTTCAATATGTGTATAGCTTATAATTCTAGTTTGTACATGCGAGACTATATGTTGTAAATATAAATATATAAAATGTAATCTACTTTAGTATCATGTGTTCCATATACAATATAATGTTTCATATAAAGATAAATTGAAAATCAAGAGAAGGATTATTATATGCCATTACCTTTAGTTTTACGTGATACTTTTCTATACTTTGTATTAAGCATGCACTTTTCTAAAGAAATGGATAACAGGTTAAACTCTAGCACTGAAAGGTACAAATAAGATACCCAAAGGTATTAAACTTTAGACCTAAATGGGGCCAAACTATACTATTGACCGATCGAGCGAACCCAAATGGGGTCAGCTAACAACCCAAATGGGACTATTTATGATCCAAATAGGACCATTTCTATACTTTATGATCCAAACGGGGTCAAAAATATGCTATAGCAGCAGCAAATTACCCTTACAAGCATGACTTTCTATCCACAATCTAGATGTAGATGCAAGCAATACAATCTCTTAACTTTATCTTACTTTACCTTATTTTGTCTAATCATATACATATATATATTTACACATTCATACTCATGTATAATTATAAGTAGGGTATCATTTACATATTATTGTATAAACTTTCTATAAGTGTATTATTATGTAAATGTGTGAGTATTAACATTCTATACTTGTAATCAATTTAAAGACATGAAACTCATTTCACATGTGAGTAACAATGATACTTAACGTCATGCTATATTAAGTTTCTCTAATTGAATGATAAGTATATACACACTGTATCTGACTTTTCTTCAAGCATACACTTTGATATAGAACCACATATTAAGTATGCTTATATTCCATGCTTGTACATTTTACAATCATACTTGTATGATATGTTCATAGGGACCATAATTATATGGAGATAAACACACACACGCACACACACATATATATTATCATTATATTAATGCATATCTATAACTTCACTATGAACTTATCCTTCATAACATTTCACTTAAATATATTTCTTCATATCCAAATTATAGCACCCTTATCTTGCACTTAGCTATATCACTTTTTCCTGTAACATTAAACATGATTTACTATGATATTATGTCACTAACTATATTATACAGAGATATTAATATAAAACTTAATCCAACATAAGTATTATACTATTAAAACTTTACTATATAATTCACAGTCTCTTTAAAAAATAGAATATTTACAACTATAAAGCCTCTATACTTTACGAAATACTCCAAAAGAACTAAACTTCTTTATAAAAGAACTAATCTTAAAAACAATACTTTTTGTCTCTCTCAAAGACTTATGTTGGCTATCCTACTGCATATATTATCCCAAAGAAGAAAATCCTCACTTGCAACCTATACGAATAAAACACCCATGCTAAGCTATAAAACTTAGTAGGGAACATAAAACATGAGGATGACCTCTTTCAAAGAACATCAAAATGCATACACATATAGGCATATTTTTAAGAATATAGACAAATCCTTTATACCATATTCACAACAATTTCTAGGTACGATATTACCTTTTTGTTATACCAATAACCAATGCCAAGTGCCTATTAATCCTCCATTTATTTAACACTTTAGCTTCTTAGAAATATTCATAAGACACTTAGAATTTTATTCATCAAATTCATTTTCTTGACTCCTATAAGTTATTTATATCTAATTTCTTTAACTTATCAATCTTTCTTAAATACATGCAATATCAATCTTAGATTCACAGAAAGACCAAGTTATAAATCAGTATAACTTTTGGTTAATAAAATTTTAGTCCCTATGTATAACAAATATTAATAATTTTCACATCACATAATCATAGGCAGTACATCCTATTTATCCAATTCAACTATTAACTCTTTATATTCTTATCATCAATAACATGCCATTCTTTTATTTTATTCATAATTAGATACCATTTTTTTCTATCACATTGACAAACTAATTTATTTCTATCTCATGCATATATCACATACCCATACTTATGTATTCATAATCCATTACTTTAATATGTACGAAGTCATACATATCATTACAAGGTTAAGCAATGATCAAATAGCTATAGAAATAATAATTGTAGGTCATCACATTTCTCAATTATCACAACATATATCTTGGATTCCTATGAATAGAAAACACTGTTGAATCACATCAATAATTTTATTCATACAATAATAAAATACCCTTTTTCCTTTACATAATCATAATTTGATTAATAATAAATTATCCGTGATGTGCTAGTTCATATACATAATCTATATGTCTAGCATACTCATGTGATAACAAAATGCTAATTACATAATTATAATGCAACCAGCTTTTCACTACATGTTTTCCATATACAAATTAGGAATTTCATATAACAATAACATGAAGGTCAATTTAAGATCAGTCATGTTTCCTTCATCTTTTAGTTTAATATGATACTTTTCTTACGTGAATTAGGCCTACACTTTTCTAAAGAAGTTGATAACGGGTTATGCAATGGCACCCAAAGATAGAAAACTTTACTATCTAATTGGTTAAGTGAACCCAAACGGGGTTAGCTACAACCTAAACAAGACTATTTATAATCCAAGCGACCATTTATGACCCAAATAGGGTTAACTATACATTAGCTTTCAAGAATACCCAAATAGGGTCGACTACAACCCAAATGGGGTTGATACTATACTATCATAGTTGTAAGATACCTTTATAGGCATGCCTATCTAACCATATCCTAGACACAACGTAGGCAGTTAAATCTCATTATTTTATCTTTCATTTACTTTACTTTACTATATTCAATCATATACATATATGTACATGTATACTCTTGTATAATTATGTACAAGGTAATCATACACATGCTCATGTGTAACTTTCTATAAACGTGTGATCATTCATACTGAAGTATTGCTATTCCATACTTTTCTATTTTTCATCATGTACATATAGGTATCTATATATATATATATATATTCATGTATAACTATGAGCAAGATTATCATATACACATACATGTATGAACTTTTTATAAATATGTTATCTTGAGCAATATTTAAGTGTTGGGAATTATCGGTTACGTGAATCTCATACATAAGAGAAATTAAAAATTTATAACCAATAAATCTGATCTTACCAATTTACAATATACATATTAATGAGAATAAGAAAAATCACCTTTGATTTTTTTTGAATAGTTGATTTTCCTTCTCACCGGGTTGTCACAAACCACAATGTCCAAAATTAAACACCTCTAATTAGTAATCCACACTAGAGAAGGATCGAATGAACCAACAATGGAGGAACACAAGGGCTAGCTGAAATCCCTTGATGCTAGCAAGGGGGTGGTGGCTAGAGTTGACAGAGTGAGAGAATTTCTTTTCTTTTCATTGTTCACTTAACCCTAAAAGCCTTATCACTTGGATTTTTATAATTAGGTTAAAAATCCAACTTCATAATGGGATTGGGCTCTTTAAAATTGTTAGAGAAATATTAAATAGGCTTCTGAAATTATTAATAATTTATTTGGGCTTAATTAAATTCAATTTAAATCCTTTTATAAAAGGCTATACATAAAATGTTAGAGAGTATGTCCTAGAGCCCATGTAAAAGGGATGTATTTAATATGTATGAATTTATATTTTTAATAAAAGGTATTTTTCATTTATTAATGCTATGTTTAAATACATGAGTTTGTAAATCTTAAATTAATAAATGAAATCATTGATATTATAAACACAGTGCAAAGGCAATCATGAAAGTGTTCATGATATGAGGTGTCTATTGCATGCAAATGTGTTAATATCTAAATATCCCTATTCATAGAATTAACAAGACAGGACATTGTTAATTCGGACAGACTAACACATGTTATGCTTCTTGAATGGTTCAAGCAGTGGTTCTCATAACTCTGATTATAGAAGATAATCAAAGCTGACATGTGGATGTTTGTTAGAAGAACAAACTCATTGGAGACCTGCAAAGAGAATCCTCACATGGATATTAAATCTATGTCAGTGAGGAATCTCTTCATAGCGGTTGTGTAAGTATCCTTAGACTTGAGATCACCAAAGTTATCTTAAGTAGTAAGTGGTATACTTTGACTCCATAACTGATTACTTCCAACTGGAGGTGAACATAGTTAGGAGGTTGGGTATATCATGACCTACTTGAAAATAGTTGAGTGATTGATAAAGGATTCACCATCCCAAATTTATTCAAGGAAGTTATCTCGCATGATTCTATAATTGCCTTGTCCAGAGAATCTCTGGCAAGAGTAATATGCCAAGATGGATAGAGATCCATGAAGGGCATTTTGGGAACAATGGTTAAATTAATACAACATACATAATTAGAATTATATGAGTTGATAGAAATCTATACTCATAATCTAATTGAGATAAGAGTGGTGAAAGGAGTAATTGCATTGTAACTGTTTCTATGGAATGGTATAGTCAAACCACTTGACTTTCCTGACATTTGGATAGTCATGATGTCTAGCTAGAGGACACTCATGATTTGTATAATAATGTATCATAAATATCAATAGGGATTGATAAAATTATTTAAATAAGTTTAAATCAAATGAGTTTTGAATAGAACTCATAATTACATATTATACTACCAATATGGACAGGAACCCAATAGGTCACACATATATAGAGAAAGGGATAAAATGGTAAAATGACAAGAATAATAATATTTGATATTATTATGGGGATAGAGAAGTGAATAAGAGAATAATTAATTAAAGAGTTTAATTAATTATGATCAAGTTAAATTGTTCGCATAACTTTTTAGAAATATTCTGTAAAATGGACCTAATTGGATAATGTATTTCATAATTAATTATTATTGGATTATAAGTGTTATAGGACTGATATAATAATTAATATATCTATTGGAGGAATTAAAGAGGCCCAAAGAACTGAAGTTGGCCTAGAAACCCTTTAGAGGAAGGGTTACATGCCAACTACAAACAGAAGGCCTTAGAGGCCTAATTCTTGGACCAAAATAAGTTAAATATATTTAATAAGTGTTATGAAGCCTACATATTTAATTTGGTTGGATTTTGAGTTCATTTGGGTAATTAAATCCAAGTATATGTACAAAGGGCCTAGTTTGTGGGTTTTGTGCATAGTCTTTTGTGAAAGGGTTTAAATTGGATTTAATTGAGCCCAAATAAATTATTAATAATTACAAAAGCCCAATTAATAATTCTCCAGAAATTTTAAAGAGCCCAATCCTATTATGAAGTTGGATTTTTAACCTAACTATAAAAATCCAAGTGATAGGGTTTTAGGGTTAAGTGTGAACAATTAAGAGAAAACATTTTCTCTCTTTTCTCTCAACCCTGGCCGCCACTCCCCTTGCTAGCATCTAGGTAATTTTGGCCAGCCCTTGTTCTCTTCCTTTGTTTGTTCATTCAATCCTTCTCTAGTGTGGATTACTCATTGGAGGTGTTCGATTTTGGACACTATTGTTTGCGACAACCCGGTGAGAAGGAAAATCAATTGTATAACAAAAATCAAAGGTGATTTTTCTTATTCTCATTAATATGTATATTGTAAATTCATGGCAAGATCAGATCTATTAATTAAAAATTTTAAATTTTGCTTATGTATGAGACGCATGTAACCGATAAATTCTAACATGGTATCAGAGCCTCGATTTTGCCATGAATCTATAATTATATATTTTTCTACGGAATAAGTTTTATTTTTGAGTTATTTATTTCATGAAATTTAAAATATTAGATTTGATTGTTAATGAATGAGAAATATTGATTTCTGGATATATGTGATCAAATATATAAAATGAAAAATAAAAACGATTGTTTTGAGAAAAGAATCATAGAGAATAGTGTGAATGGCTTTTATTTTTCAATAATGTTTAGGGGATGTTCTAAATTAATTTTTTATTGATCCACTCTAAGATTATTTTGATGATAATTTATGTGTTTAATATGTGATATTAAGCCATAGGATCAAACAAAATTAAAATCGAACACGTTTTGCATAAAAACTAGTTTAGTCGAAAAGTTCAATAAATTGGTGTTCTTCGTGTGTTCATTGTTGTTCTTGGTGTGTTCATGTTTAGAACGATTTTTAATCTTCTAAATATGATATATCTGATATATTAATGTGTTTTTAATTAATTGGATTAATTAAAATGGGCCTTAAATTAATTGGATTAATTTTAATTCAGTAAAACCACTTAATGGGCTTAATTATGTTTACAGACTTGATTTAAATTAGTGAATTACTTGATGGACCCAAGGAGCTGATTTAAATTAAATATTATAAACTATAATTAAATTTATTAATGGGTTTTAAGGGCTGGAGTGGGCTTGGCTCATTCCAAAAGACCCAAATGGTCCAATAGACACAAAACTAGTTTGTGTGTGAACACATTTTAGGGTTTTATTGTGTGGGTTACGGCCAACCCTTGTTTTAAGCCCAAATTTGATTTTTTAATTATTTATTATGATTTATTAATTAAATAATCAATTGATAATTAATTAATAATTAAGGCAAGAACACATGCATGCAAAAAGGTTTCCTAAAATGAAAGTTTTTGAAATGGAAAAAAGTTTCCTAATTGATCACATTATTAAAATAATCAAAAGTATATTTTAAGAGTTGAAACAAAGTTAGTAATCCATTATATGTTTTACTTTAAACATTAGAAATGCATATAAGGGTGTATGATTGGCATGATGGATAGTTATAGACAAGGTCCAATGTGATTGAGCATTATGCATGTTTTAGCCCAATGAGGACTTTCATGTCCCGGCCACTTGTTTTTGGTTTGTGTTTCTTTTTCAAATTGTAATATGTAATTAGATTACTTAGATTAGAATTATAGATAGAGATCGAGACCACTATCAAGGATCAAGATGGGCTGGATGGAGATCCAACAAGTTTGAAGATAATGTAATTATTTTTACTTGTTTGAATCATGCATACTACCTAGGTGTGACCTTTTGATTGTTAGAGAGTATGCCCTAGAGCCCATGTAATAGGGATGTTTTTCATATGTATGAAATTTATATTCTTAATAAAAGGCATCATTCATTTATTAATGCTGTGTTTGAATACATGAGTTTGTAAATCTTAAATTAATAAATGAAGTCCTAGATATTATAAACACAGTGCAAAGGCAATCATGAAGGTGTTCATGATGTGAGATGTCTATCGCATGCAAATGTGTTAATATCTAAATATCCCTAGTCATAGAATTAACAAGATAGGACATTGTTAATTCGGACAGACTAGCACATGTTATGCTTCTTGAATGGTTCAAGCAATGGTTCTCATAGTTGTGATTATGGATGATAATCAAAGCTAACATGTGGATGCTTGTTAGAGGAACAAGTTCATTGGAGACCTGCAAAGAGAATCCTCATATGGGTATTAAATCTATGTCAGTGAGGAATCTCTTCATAGCGGTTGTGCAAGTATCCTTAGACTTGAGATCACCAAAGTTATCTTAAGTAGCAAGTGGTATACTTTGACTCCATAACTTATTACTTCCAACTGGGAGTGAACATAGTTAGGAGATTGGGTATATCATGACCTACTTAAAGATAGTTGAGTGATTGACAAAGGATTCACCATCCCAGATTTAACAAGGGAAGTTATCTCGCATGATTCTATAATTGCCTTGTTCAGAGAATCTCTGGCCAGAGTAATATGCCGAGATGGATGGAGATCCATGAAGGGCATTTAGGAACAATGGTTAAATTAATAGAACATACATAATTAGATTTATATGAGTTGACAGAAATCCATACTCATAATCTAATTGAGATAAGAGTGGTGAAAGGAGTAATTGCACGGTAACTGTTTCTATGGAAGGGTACAGTCAAACCACATGACTTTCCTGACATTTGGGTAGTCATGATGCCTAGCTAGAGGCCAATCATGACTTGTATAATGATGTATCAAAATATCAATAGAGATTGATAAAATGATTTAAAGGAGTTTAAATCATGTGAGTTTTGAATAGAACTCACAATTACATATTATACTGCCAACATGGACAGGAACCCAATAGGTCACACACATATAGAGAAAGTGGTAAAATGGTAAAATGACAAGGATAATAATATTTGATATTATTATAAAGGTAGAGAGGAGAATATGATAATAATTAATTAAAGAGTTTAATTATTTATGATCAAATAAAATTGTCCGCGGAACTTTTGAGAAATGTTCTGTAAATTGGACCTAAATGAAATAATGTATTTCATGATTAATTATTATTGTCTTATAAGTGTTATAAGACTACTATAAGTGATATAAGACTGATATAATAATTAATAGGACCATTGGAGAAATTATAAAGGGCCAAAGGAATGAAGAAGTTGGAGGAAGCCCTCCAGAAGAGGGCTACACGCCAACTCCAAACAGAAGGGCTTGGAGGGCTTTTTCTTGGATCAAATTAATTTATATATGTTACATAAGTGTTATGGAACTCACATATTTAATTTGGTTGGATTTGGAATCCATTTGGGTATTTAAATCCAATTAGATGCACAAAGGGCCTAGTTTGTGGATTTTGTGCATGGTCTTTTATGAAAAGATTTAATTTGGATTTAATTAAGCCCAAATGATTATAATTAATTCCAGAGGCCCAATTAATAATTCTCCAGCAATTTTAAAGAGCCCAATCTCATTAAGGAGTTGGAATTTTAACCTAACTATAAAAGGCCAACTAATGAGAATTAGGGTTAAGTGATTAAAACAAAAGGAAAGTCCTTTCTCTAAAAACTCTCTCCCTTTTTGCGCCACTTCCCAAGCTAGCTCTTGGGAATTTCGGCTAGCCCTAGTTGAACACCAATTTGTTGGTTCAATTTACCCCTCTCTAGTGTGGATTACTCATTGGAGGTGTTCGATTTTGGACACTGTGGTTTGCGACAACCCGGTGCGAAGTAAAATCAACTGTTCAACAAAATCAAAGGTGATTTTTCTTATTCTCATATAGTTATATTGTGTATTCATGGCAAGATCAGATCTAATGGTTAAAAATTTTAAAATTCCGCTCATGTATGTGATGTATGTAACCGTTAAATTCCAACATTGATTTCCCTCTTGGCTAGGGGAAATCAATGTAGTAAAGTCCATAACTATATCATATTTGTATGCTTATATTTATGTGATAGATATAGGATGCATACCAATGTATGCCAACCATGTATGACGAGACTTAATTAACTAAAACCCTCAAACAAATACTAAGGTATATAAGCCTTCCATTAATTTGAGAAGAACCAGAGTTCTTTATAGTGTGGGTTGTTGACCACAGTCAAGCTCACAATATATCGAATATGTTCAAATCTAATTAAATGGGTCATTTTAGCTAGCCCATTAGCTTGTTGACCACAGTCAAGGCTAATGGTTCTAGAGGCAAGATTAAGGAATGCATATATGATATGCATGTATCAAGAGTTGATAACCTAATGATCCAATAGTTGTGTAGAGACACAATTGGTATAGAGATACCTACCTTTCAAAGGTATGGAGTTTGGCTTGTTGACCACAGTCAAGGTCAAATTACATATCAAGGATTGGATATTGGCCCATTAAGAAAACCATTGGGTTTTCTCGGATTATATAATGGGGGCTATTAATTCGCAATAAAATGGTGGGAGTAAATGGATTAATTAAAGACCTAATTAATGCAGACATATATATGAACATACTCTCATATATGTTCTTTTTCACATCTAGGTCATCATCATGAGCACATCAAACATTAATATACGATCAATCTTTGATAACAAGCTGGTTGGCAGCAACTATTATGATTGGATCAGGCAAGTGAGAATTGTTCTCAGAGTTGAAAAGATCTTTTATGTCTTGGATAAAGATCCACCACCATTTCCATCAGATGATTCCATTGATGAGATAAAAGGCACTTATCAAAAATACATTAAGGATAGTGAAGCAATAACATATATGATGCTGGGTGCTATATCCTCGGAGATTCAGAAGCAACATGAGATGATGGATGCTAGAACCATCATTTTGTATCTAGAGGAGCTTTATTCTTCTCAGGCTAGAACTGAGCAATATGAGATTGCTCGAGCTCTATTTAGCTGCAAAATGGTGTAAGGCACTTCAGCTGCTACTCATGCATTAAAGATGTATGGGTATATTGAGCATTTGAGTAGACTTGGCTATGTAATGGATGATGATCTATACATAGATTTAATCTTGTACTCATTGGCTCCAAGTTATGCACCTTTCGTACTTAACTTCAACATGAACAAGATCCAAGTATCCATTCCTGAGTTAATCAACATGCTCAAAATAGCTGATAGATCCTTCAAGAAGGATCCAAAAGGTGTCATTGTTGTCACTTCTACTAAAGGCAAGAAGCAGAAGAAGAAGATAATCAAGGTGCAGCAAAAGAATGGTGGGATCTCCAAGAAAAAGGTTGCCAAGGAAGAGAATCCCAAAGGAACTTGCTTCCATTGTGGAAAAGATGGTCATTGGAAGCGTAACTGCAAGGCCTATCTAGATTCTCTCAAGGACAAGAAGCAAGCTGATTGTTTTACTTCAGGTATTCATATGATTGAAATTAATACTTATTCTATTGCTTCAAAACAATCTTGGGTATTAGATACCGAATATGGATCTCATTTGTATAATGATCTACAGGGGCTTAGAAGCTTTAGAAGAGTTGGAAAGGCAGAAATATGTTTGCAATCAGCTACTGGACAAAACATCTCTACAATAGTTGTAGGGACTTACCATTTGCCTCTTCCAAGTGGATTAATATTGGAATTAAATAATTATTATTATGTTTCAGCTTTATCCAAAAGTATTATTTCTTTCACATTTATTGAACGATTATGACATTTCTTTAAAGGACAAGTGTTGTTACATTTTTAAGAACAATATGTTTTATGCAAAAGCTATCATTGAGAATGGTATATTTGTTCTTGATTTAATTAAAGAAGTGCATAATGTGGATACCAAGAGAATGAAACAAGATAATCTAAATGCCTCATACTTATGGCATTATCGTTTAGGACATATAAATGAGAAACGCATGACCAAATTACACAAGTCAGGTGATTTGGGATCATTTGATTATGAATCATTTGATACATGTGAATCTTGTTTATAGGGAAAAATGACAAAAGCTCCCTTTATTGGTAAAGGAGAACGAGCTAAAATTGTTTTGGACTTAATACATTCAAATGTATGCTGTCTAATGACTACACATGCCAGAGGAGGTTACTCCTACTTCATTACTTTCATAGATAATTATTCCCGGTTTGGATACATCTATCTAATGAAATATAAATCAAAATCATTTGAAAAGTTCAAAGAATTCAAAAATGAAGTAGAGAAACAACTTGGCAAGAGTATTAAAACACTTAGATCAGATCGAGGTGGAGAATACTTAAGCCAAGAATTTCAGGATTATCTTAGAGATAATGGGATTTTATCTCAATGGACTCCACCATATACACCATAACACAATGGTGTATCTGAGAGGAGAAATTGAACACTATTAGATAAGGTTCGATCCATGATGAGCCGAGCAGACTTGCCTAAGTCCTTTTGGGGATATGCACTAGAAACTGCTATTTATGTGTTAAACAGAGTTCCTAGTAAATCAGTTGATGTTACTCCATATGAGATGTGGAATAACAAGAAACCCACACTTTCTCATATGAAAGTATGGGGTTTTCCTCCTTATGTGAAGAGGACAGTGTCAGACAAACTGGATGTTAAGTCTGACAAATGTTTATTTGTGGGATATCGAAAAGAAATGTTGGGATATTATTTCTATCATCCCTTAAAACAAAAGGTATGTGTTTCAAGGCATGCTATCTTCTTAAAGCGAGAATTTCTCCTAGGAGAGGACAATGAAAATTGAACTTGGTGAAGTTCAAGACCCACAAATAGAAGTAGATTAACCAATTGAACCCGAGACTAAATTTCATAATGATGAGATTACAGTTGAACCTGATTATACACAAAATCCTAGAAGATCTACTAGGATGCATTCTATCCCTGTGAGATATGGATTTCACATTGATATGGATAGTGGCATAACTGTAGTAGAGGATAATGAGCCTACAAGTTATCAAAAAGTTTTGAACAGTTCAGAACTTGATTTATGGCTTAAGGCTATGCAGTCTAAAATGGACTCCATGTATGAGAATAAATTATGAACTTTAACTTAACCACCTAAAGGGATAAAACCCATAGGATGCAAATGGGTCTTCAAAAAGAAGACCGACATGAAAGGTAATATAGTTACCTATAAAGCTCGCTTAGTAGCAAAAGGCCATCATCAAAAAGAAGGTATTGACTATGATGAAACCTTTTCTCCTGTAGCGATGCTTAAGTCTATAAGAATACTTTTAGCCATTGCAGCTCATTATGATTATGAGATTTGGCAAATAGATGTGAAGATAGCTTTCCTAAATGAAAATCTGACTGAGGATGTGTATATGACACAACCGAAGGGTTCACATCAAGAAATGGCGAAAAGGTATCCAAGCTTCAAAGATCTATTTATGGATTGAAGCAAGTCTCGAGGAGCTAGAACATATGATTCAATGAGACAATCAAAGAGTTTGGTTTCTCAGAGAATGAAGATGAACCTTGTGCATATAAAAGGGTCAGTGGGAGTGCAATTGTCTTCCTGGTTCTATATGTGGAGGACATATTGATCATGGGAAATGACATTTCTTTTCTCCAATCTGTTAAAATATGGTTATCCAAGCAATTCTCCATGAAAGACCTTGGAGAAGCATCCTATATTCTAGGAATAAGGATCAATAGAGATAGATCCAAAAGTTTGCTAGGCCTTTCTCAAAGTACATATATAGATAAAGTATTGAAGAGGTTTAATATAGATCTCTCTAAGAAAGGGTTTATACCCATGGTGCATAGGAAACATCTTTCTAAGTCTATGTATCCGTAGACACTAGAGGATAGAGAGAGCATGAATAGAATACTATATGCATCTACAATTGGTTATATAATGTATGATATGTTATGTACGCATCCAGATGTAGCATTTGCTTTGAGTGTCACAAGCAGATTCCAATCTAATTTTGGAGAGGAACACTGGGCAGCTGTCAAAATATCCTTAAGTACTTGAGAAGGACTAAGGATATATTCTTGATATATGGAGAGGGCAGATTGGAAGTAAATGGGTATACAGATGCCAGCTTTCAATATGACAAGGATGATTGTAAATCACAGTCTGGTTTTGTGTTCATAATAGGAAGAGGGGTAGTTAGTTGGAAGAGTTCCAAACAAGAAACAACTATTGATTCCAAGACAGAAGTTGAGTACATTATTGCTTCAGAAGCAGTCTAGATCAAAAAGTTCATATCTAAACTAGGAGTGGTACCTAGCATTGTTGATCCAATTCCTCTATATTGTGACAACAATGGAGCCATTGCGCAAGCAACGGAACCATGGCGTCATCAGCGATCCAAGTATGTTCTCAGACGTTACCATCTCATAAGGGAAATAGTAGCTACAAATGATGTGAAAATAGAAAGGGTCCCCATAGATGATAATGTGGCGAATCCCCTCACTAAAGCACTTTCCTAGATTAAGCACGATCACCATTTAAATAGCATGGGTCTAAGACATATGAGTGATTGGCTCTAGTGCAAGTGGGAGATTATTAGAGAGTATGCCCTAGAGCCCATGTAAAAGGGATGTGTTTCATATGTATCAATTTATATTCTTAATAAAAGGCATTATTCATTTATTAATGCTATGTTTAAATACATGAGTTTATAAATCTTAAATTAATAAATGAAGTCCTTGATATTATAAACACAGTGCAAAGGCAATCATGAAAGTGTTCACGATATGAGGTGTCTATTACATGCAAATGTGTTAATATCTAAATATCCCTAGTCATCTAATTAACAAGATAGGACATTGTTAATTCGGACAGACTAACACATGTTATGCTTCTTGAATGGTTCAAGAAGTGGTTCTTATAACTGTGATTATAGAAGATAATCAAAGCTGACATGTGGATGCTTGTTAGAAGAACAAGTTTATTGGAGACCTTCAAAGAGAATCCTCACATGGATATTAAATCTATGTCAGTGAGGAATCTCTTCATAGCGGTTGTACAAGTATCCTTAGACTTGAGATCACCAAAGTTATCTTAAGTAGCAAGTGGTATACTTTGACTCCATAACTGATTACTTCCAACTGGGGGTGAACATAGTTAGGAGGTTGGGTATATCATGACCTACTTGAAGATAGTTGAGTGATTGACAAAGGATTCACCATCCCAGATTCATTAAGGGAAGTTATCTCGCATGATTCTATAATTGCCTTGTTCAGAAAATCTCTGGCCAAAGTAATATGCCAAGATGGATAGAGATCTATGAAGGGAATTTTGGGAACAATGGTTAAATTAATAAAGCATACATAATTAAATTTATATGAGTTGATAGAAATCCATACTCAGAATCTAATTGAGATAAAAGTGATGAAAGGAGTAATTGCATGGTAACTGTTTCTATGGAAGGGTATAGTCAAACCACTTGACTTTCCTGACATTTGGGTAGTCATGATGTCTACCTAGAGACCGCTCATTATTTGTATAATAATGTATCATAAATATCAATAGGGATTAATAAAATGATTTAAAAATATTTAAATCAAGTGAGTTTTGAATAGAACTCACAATTAGATATTATACTGTCAATATGGATAGGAACCCAATAGGTCACACACATATAGAGAAAATGATAAAATGGTAAAATGATAAGGATAATAATATTTGATATTATTATGGTAATAGAGAAGTGAATAAGGGAATAATTAATTTAAGAGTTTAATTAATTATGATCAAGTAAAATTGTTCGCAAAACTTTTTAAAAATATTCTGTAAAATGGACCTAATTGAAATAATGTATTTAATAATTAATTATTATTGTACTATAAGTGTTATAGGATTGATATAATAATTAATAGATCCATTGAAGGAATTAAAGAAGCCCAAAGAAGTGAAGTTGGCACAGAAACCCTCCAGAGGAAGGGTTACACGCCAACTACAAACAGAAGACCTTAGAGGCCTAATTCTTTGACAAAAATAAATTAAATATATTTTATAGGTATTATGGAGCCTATATATTTAATTTGGTTGGATTTGGAATTCATTTGGATAATTAAACTCAAGTGTATGCACAAAGGGCCTAGTTTGTGGGTTTTATGCATAGTCTTTTTTGAAAATGCTTAAATTGGATTTAATTGAGCCCAAGTAAATTATTGATAATTTCATAAGCCCAATTAATAATTCTCCAGCAATTTGAAAGAGCCCAATCCTATTATGAAGTTGGATTTTTAACCTAACTATAAAAATCCAAGTGATAAGGTTTTAGGGTTAAGTGTGAACAATCAAGAGAAAACATTTTCTCTCTTTTCTCTCAACCCTAGCCGCCACTCCCCTTGCTAGCATCTAGGGAATTTTGGCCAGACCTTGTTCTCTTCTTTTTTTGGTTTCTTCAATCCTTCTCTAATGTGGATTACTCATTGGAGGAGTTCAATTTTGGACACTGTGGTTTGCGACAACCCGGTGAGAAGAAAAATCAATTGTACAGCAAAAATCAAAGGTAATTTTTCTTATTTTCATTAATATGTATATTGTAAATTCATGGAAAGATCAGATCTATTGTTTAAAAATTTTAAATTTCGCTTATGTATGAGACGCATGTAACCGATAAATTCTAACACAACTTAGAAACTAGGCCCTACATGCATACACTTGGATTTAATCACCCAAATGAATTCCAAATCCTTCCAAATTAAATATGTAGGCTCTATAACACTTATGAAATATATTTAATTTATTTTGGTGAAATAATTTGACCTCCAAGGTCTTCTACCAGAAGGTGGCCTGAAACCCTTCCTCTGGAGGGTTTCTGCACCAAACTCAATTTTTTGGGCCTGCATTATTTTCTCCAATAGATCTATTAATTATTATTTTAGACCTATAACACTTGTAGTCCAATAATAATTAATTATGAAATACAATATTTCAATTAGGTCCATTTTACAGAATATTTCTAAAAAGTTATGCGAACAATTTTACTTGATCATAATTAATTAAATTCTTTAATTAATTATTCTCTTATTAACTTCTCTATTCCCATAATAATATCAAATATTATTATCCTTGTCATTGTACCATTTTATTATTTTCTCTATATGTGTGTGAACTATTGGGTTCCTATCCATATTGGCAGTATAATATGTAATTGTGAGTTCTATTCAAAACTCACATGATTTAAACTTCTTTAAATCATTTTATCAATCCCTATTGATATTTATGATACACTATTACACAAGTCATGACTGGCCTCTAGCTAGGCATCATGACTACCCAAATGCTAGAAAAGTTAAGTGGTTTGACCTTACCCTTCCATAGAAACAGTTACCATGCAATTACTCCTTTCACCACTCTTATCTCAATTAGATTCTGAGTATGGATTTATGTCAACTATATAAATATAATTATGTATGTTCTATTAATTTAACCATTGTTTCCAAAATACCCTTCATGGATCCCTATCCATCTTAGCATATTACTCTGGTCAGAGATTCTCTAGACAAGGCAATTATAGAATCATACGAGATAACTCCCCTTAATAAATATTGGATGGCGAATCCTTTGTTAATCACTCAAATATCTTCAAGTAGGTCATGATATACCCAACTTCCTAACTATGTTCACCCCCAGTTAGAAGTAATCAGTTATGGAGTCAAAGTATACCACTTGCTACTTAAGAAAACTTTGGTGATCTCAAGTCTAAGGATACTTGCACAACTACTATAAAGAGATTCCTCACTGACATAGATTTAATATCCATGTGAGGATTCTATTTGCAGGTCTCCAATGAACTTGTTCTTCTAGCAAGCATCCACATGTTAGCTTTGATTATCTTCCATAATCACAATTATGAGAACCACTGCTTGAACCATTCAAGAAGCATAATATATGTTAGTCTGTCCGAATTAACAATGTCCTATCTTGTTAATTCTATGACTAAGGATATTTAGATATTAACACATTTTCATGTAATAGACATCTCATATCACGAACACTTCCATGATTGTCTTTGCACCGTGTTTATAATATCAAGGACTTCATTTATTAATTTAAGATTTACAAACTCATGCATTTAAACATAGTATTAATAAATGAATGATGCCTTTTATTATGAATATGAGTTCATGCACATGAAATACATCCCTTTTACATGGGCTCTAGGGCATACTCTCTAACAATGTCTCACTTGTACTAGAGCCAATCACTCATATGTCTTAGACCCATGCTATTTATATG
This sequence comes from Excoecaria agallocha, assembly GCA_037975025.1. Lineage (NCBI taxonomy): Eukaryota > Viridiplantae > Streptophyta > Magnoliopsida > Malpighiales > Euphorbiaceae > Excoecaria > Excoecaria agallocha. The sequence continues at coordinate 28,573,692 of CM075819.1, forward strand.
GTGATCGTGTTTATTTGGGAAAGTGCTTTAGTGAGGGGATCCGCCGCATTATCATCTATGGGGACCCTTTCTATTTTCACATCATTTCTAGCTACTATTTCCCTTATGAGATGGTAGCGTCTGAGAACATGCTTGGATCACTAATGAGACCGTGATTCCTTTACTTGCACAATGGCTCCATTATTGTCAAAATATAAAGGAATCGGATCAACAATGCTAGGCACCACTCCTAGTTCAGATATGAACTTTTTGATCCAGACTGCTTTTTTCGCTGCTTCTGAGGCAGTATGTACTCAACTTCTATCATGGAATCAGTAGTTATTTCTTTTTTGGAACTCTTCCAACTAACTACCTCTCCTCCCATTATAAACACAAAACTAGACCGTGATTTACAATCATCTTTGTCATATTGGAAGCTAGCATCTATATACCCATTTAGTTCCAAACTACCCTCCTCATATACGAAGAATATATCCTTAGCCCTTCTCAAGTACTTAAGGATATTCTTGATAGCTGCCCAGTGTTCCTCTCCAAAATTGGATTGTAGCATACATGATAGAACCAATTGTTGATGTATATGGTATTCTATTCATTCTCTCTCTATCCTCTAGTGTTTGCGGACACATAGATTTAGAAAGGTGTTTCTCATGCACCATGGGTATAAACCCTTTCTTAGAGAGATCCATATTGAACCTCTTAAATACTTTATCTATGTATGTACTTTGAGAAAGACTAAGCAATCTATTTGATCTATCTCTATAGATCCTTATTCCCATAATATAGGATGCTTCTCCAAGGTCTTTCATGGAGAATTGCTTGGATAACCATATTTTAATAGATTAGAGAAGAGAAACGTCACTTCTCATGATCAATATGTCATCCATATATAGAACTAGGAAGATAATTACACTCCCACTGACCCTTTTATACACGTAAGGTTCATCTTCATTCTGTGAGAAACCAAACTCTTTGATTGTCTCATTGAATTGCATGTTCCAGCTCCTAAAGGCTTGCTTCAATCCATAAATGGATCTTTGTAGCTTACATACCTTTTTCACCATTTCCTAATGTGAACCCTTTTTGTTGTATCATATATACATCCTCAGTCAGATTTCCCCTTAGGAAAGTTACCTTCACATCCATTTTCCAAATCTCATAATCATAATGAGCTACAATGGCTAAAAGTATTCTTATAAACTTAAGCATCGCTACAAGAGAAAAGGTTTCATCATAGTCAATACCTTCTTTTTGACAATAGCCTTTTACTACTAAGCGAGCTTTATAGGTAATTATATTACCTTTCATGTCGGTCTTCTTTTTGAAGACCCATTTGCACCCTATGGGTTTTATCCCTTTAGGTGGTTGACTTAAAGTCCATACTTTATTCTCATACATGAAGTCCATTTCAGACTGCATAGCCTTAAGCCATAAATCACGTTCTAAACTGTTCAAAACTTCTTGATAGCTTGTAAGCTCATTATCCTCTACTACAGTTATGCCTCTATCTAAATCAATGTGAAATCCATATCCCATAGGGATAGAACACATTCTAGTAAATCTTCTAGGATTTTGTGTATAATTAGGTTCAACTGTAATCTCATCATTATGAAATTAAGTCTCGGGTTCAATCGATTGTTTTACTTCTGTTTATGGGTCTTGAACTTCACCGAGTTTAATTTTACTCTCACTGTCCTCTCGTAGGAGAAATTCTCTTTACAAGAAGACATAATGCCTTGAAACAAACTCCTTTTGTTCTAAAGGATGATAGAAATAATATCCAAACGTTTCTTTTGGATATCCCACAAATAAACATTTGTCAGACTTAACATCTAGTTTGTCTGACACTATCCTCTTCACATAAGCAGGACAACCCCATACTTTCATATGAGAAAGTTTGGGTTTCTTGTTATTCCACATCTCATATGGAGTAACATCAACCAATTTACTAGGAACTCTGTTTAACACATAAACAACAATTTTTAGTGCATATCCCCAAAAGGGATTAAGCAAGTCTGCTCAGCTCATCATAGATCGAACCATATCTAATAGTGTTCGATTTCTCCTCTCAAATACACCATTATATGGTGGAGTCCATTGAGATAAAATCCCATTATCTCTAAGATAATCTTGAAATTTTTGGCTGAAGTATTCTCCACCTCGATCTGATCTAAGTGTTTTAATACTCTTGCTAAGTCGCTTCTCTACTTCATTTCTAAATTCTTTGAACTTTTCAAAAGCTTCTAATTTATATTTCATTAGATAGATATATCCAAACCTGGAATAATCATCTATGAAAGTAATGAAGTAGGATTAACCTCATCTAGCATGTGTAGTCAATGGACCAGATACATCTGAATGTATTAAGTCCAAAACCATTTTAGCTCATTCTCCTTTACCAATAAAGAGAGCTTTTGTCATTTTTCCCAATAAACAAGACTCGCTTGTATCAAATGATTCATAATTAAATGATCCCAAATCATTTAACTTTTGTAATTTGGTCAGCGTTTCTCATTTATATGGCCTAAATGACTGTACCATAAATATGAGGTATTTAGATTATCTTATTTCATTCTCTTGGTATCCACATTATGCACTTCTTTAATTAAATTAAGAACAAATATACTATTCTCAATGATAGCTTTTGCATAAAATATATTGTTCTTACAAATGTAACAACACTTGTCCTTTACAGAAATGTCATAATCATTCAATAAACAACTGAAAGAAATAATAATTTTGGATAAAACTGGAACATAATAACAATTATTTAATTCCAATATTAATCCACTTGGAAGACGCAAATAGTAAGTCCCCATAACTGTTGTAGAGATGTTTTCTCCAGTAACTGACTATAGACATATTTCTGCCTTTCGAACTCTTCTACTACTTTTAAGTCCTTGTAGATCATTACACAAATGAGATCCACATCCGGTATCTAATACCCAAGATTGTTTTAAAGCAATAGAATAAGTATTAATTTCAATCATATAAATACCTGAAGTAAAAGCATCAGCTTACTTCTTCTCCTTGAGAGAATCTAGATTGGCCTTGCAGTTACGCTTCCAATGACCATCTTTTCCATAATGGAAGCAAGTTCCTTTGGAATTCTCTTTCTTGGCAACCGTCTTCTTGGAAATCCCACCATGCTTTTTTTTGCGCCTTGGTCATCTTATTCTTCTTTTGCTTCTTGGCTTTAGCAGAAGTGATAACCATGACACTTTTTGAATCCTTCTTGAAGGATCCAGCAGCTGTTTTGAGCATGTTGATTAACTTAGGAATGGTTACTTGCTTGTTCATGTTGAAGTTAAGCACAAAAGGTGCATAACATGGACCAAACGAGTACAAGAATAAATCTATGTATAGATCATTATCCATTACATAGCCAAGTCTACTCAAATGCTTAATATACCCATAGATCTTCAATGCGTGAGTAGCAACCGAAGTACCTTCCACTATTTTGCAGCTAAATAGATCTCGAGCAATCTCATATTGCTCAGTTCTAGCCTGAGAAGAATAAAGCTCCTCTAGATGCAAAATGATGGTTCTAGCATCCATTATCTCATGTTGCTTCTGAAGCTCTAAGGACATAGAACCCAGCATCTGACATGCTACTGCTTCACTATCCTCCATGTATTTTCGATAAGTTCCCTTGATCTCATCAATGTAATCATCTGATAGAAGTGGTGGTGGATCTTTATCTCATATTTTTGATAAGACATAATGGATCTTTTCAGCTCTGAGAACAATTCTTACTTGCTTAATCCAGTCAGAATAGTTGCTTCCAACTAGCTTGTTATCCAAGATTGATCGTATATTAATGTTTAATGTGCTCATGATGATGACCTAGATGTGAAAAAGAAAACATATGAGAGTATGTTCATATATATGTATGCATTAATTAGAATTTTAATTAATCCATTTGCTCCCACTATTTTATTACGAATCAATAGCCCTCACTATTTAATCCAAGAAAACCCGATGGTACTCTTAGTGGGCCAATATCCAATCCTTGATATGAAATTTAACCTTGACTGTGGTCAACAAATCAAACTCCATACCCTTAAAAGGTATGTATCTCTATACCAATTGTGTCTCTACACAACTATTGGATCATTAGCTTATCAACTCTTGATACATGCATATCATATATGCATTCCCTAAACTTGCCTCTAAAACCATTAGCCTTGACTGTGGTCAACAAGCTAATGGGCTAGCTAAGATGACCCATTTAATTAGATTCGAATATATTCGATATAATGTGAGCTTGATTGTGGTCAACAACCCACACTATAAAGAACTCTGGTTCTCCTCAAATTAATGGAAGGCTTATATACCTTAGTATTAGTTTGAGGAATTTTAGTTAATTAAGTCTCATCATACATGGTTGGCATACATTGGTATGCTTCTTATATCTATCTCATAAATTTAAGCATATAAATATGGTATAGTTATGGAATTTACTACATTGATTTTCAAGAGCCAAAAGGGAAATAAAAAGATCAAACCTAGGTAATATGCATGATTCAAACAAATAAAATTAATTACATTATCTTTAAATTTGTTAGATCTCCATCCGGCCCATCTTGCTCCTTGATAGTGGTCTCCATTTCTATCTCTAATTCTAATCTAAGTAATCTAATTACATATTTCGATTTGAAAAGAAATGCAAACCAAAAATAAGTGGATGGGACATGAATGTCCTCATTAGATCGAAACATGCATTATGCTCAATCACATTGGGCATTGTCTATAACTATCCATCATGCTAATCATACACTCTTATATGCTGTTGGATTTTAACGGTTACATGCATCACATACATGAGCGGAATTTTAAAATTTTTTAACCATTAGATCTGATCTTACCATGAATACACAATATAACTATATGAGAATAAGAAAAATCACCTTTGATTTTTGTTGAACAGTTAATTTTACTTCGCACCGGGTTGTCGCAAACCACAGTGTCCAAAATCGAACACCTCGAATGAGTAATCCACACTAGAGAGGGATAAATTAAACCAACAAATTGGTGTTTGACTAGGACTGGCCGAAATTTCCAAGAGCTAGCTTAGGAGTTGGCGCAAAAGGGAGAGAGAGATTAAGAGAAAAGACTTTCTTTTTGTTTTAATCACCAAACCCTAATTCTCATTAGTTGGCCTTTTATAGTTAGGTTAAAATTCCAACTCCTTAATGATATTGGGCTCTTTAAAATTGCTGGAGAATTATTAATTGGGCCTCTGGAATTAATTATAATCATTTGGGCTTAATTAAATCCAAATTAAATCTTTTCATAAAAGACCATGCACAAAATCCATAAACTAGGTCCTTTGTGCATCTAATTGGATTTAAATATCCAAATGGATTCCAAATCCAACCAAATTAAATATGTGAGTTCCATAACACTTATGTAACATATATAAATTAATTTTGTTCAAGAAAAAGACCTCTACGCCCTTCTGTATGGAGTTGGCGTGTGGCCCTTACAGAATGGCTTTCGCCAACTTTCTTTCTTCCTCTGGCCCTTAATAATTCCTCCAATGGACCTATTAATTATTATACCAATCCTATAACACTTATAGTAGTCCTATAACACTTACAAGACAATAATAATTAATCATAAAATACATTTTTTTAATTAGGTCCAATTTATAGTTAATTTGTCAAAAGTTCCGCGGACAATTTTATTTTATCATAATTAATCAAACTCTTTAATTAATTATTATCATATTCACTTCTCAACCTTCATAATAATATCAAATATTATTATCCTTGTCATTTTACCATTTTACCCTTTTCTCTATATGTGTGTGACCTATTGGGTTCCTGTCCATGTTAGCAGTATAATATGTAATTGTAAGTTTTTCTCAAAACTCACATGATTCAAACTCCTTTAAATCATTTTATCAATCTCTATTGATATTTTGATACATCATTATACAAGTCATGATTGGCCTCTAACTAGGCATCATAACTACCCAAATGTCAGGAAAGTCATGTGGTTTGACCGTACCCTTCCATAGAAACAGTTACCGTGCAATTACTCCTTTCACCACTCTTATCTCAATAAGATTCTGAGTATGGATTTCTGTCAACTCATATAAATCTAATTATGTATGCTCTATTAATTTAACCATTGATCCTAAAATGCCCTTCATGGATCTCCATCCATCTCGGCATATTACTCTGTCCAGAGATTCTCTAAAAAAGGCAATTATAGAATCATGCGAGATAACTTACCTTGTTAAATCTGGGATGGTGAATCCTTTGTCAATCACTCAACTATCTTCAAGTAGGTCATGATATACCCAATCTCCTAACTATGTTCACTCCCAGTTGGAAGTAATCAGTTATGGAGTCAAAGTATACTATTTGCTACTTAAGATAACTTTGGTGATCTCAAGTCTAACGATACTTGCAAAACAGCTATGAAGAGATTCCTCACTGACATAGATTTAATATCCATGTGAGGATTCTCTTTGCAGGTCTCCAATGAACTTGTTCTTCTAACAAGCATCCACATGTTAGCTTTGATTATCATCCATAATCACAGTTATGAGATCCACTGCTTGAACCATTCAAGAAGCATAACATGTGCTAGTATATCCGAATTAACAATGTCATATCTGTTGCATTTTAACGGTTACATGCATCACATACATGAGCGAAATTTTAAAATTTTTTAACCATTAGATCTGATATTGCCATGAACACACAGTATGACTATATGAGAATAAGAAAAATCACCTTTGATTTTTGTTGAACAGCGAATTTTACTTCGCACCGGGTTGTCGCAAATCACAGTGTCCAAAATCGAACACCTCCAATGAGTAATCCCCACTAGAGAGGGATAAATTTAACCAACAAATTGGTGTAATACAAGGAGTGGCCAAAATCCAAAAGGCTAGCAATGGAAGTGGCGCAGAAGAGAGAGAGATTAAGAGAAAAGACTTTCTTTTGTTTTAATCACCTAACCCTAATTCTCATTAGTTGGCCTTTTATAGTTAGGTTAAAATTCCAACTCCTTAATGAGATTGGGCTCTTTAAAATTGCTGGAGAATTATTAATTAGGCCTCTGGAATTAATTATAATCATTTGGGCTTAATTAAATCCAAATTAAATCTTTTCATAAAAGACCATGCACAAAATCCACAAACTAGGCCCTATGTGCATCTAATTGGATTTAAATACCCAAATGGATTCCAAATCCAACCAAATTAAATATGTGAGTTCCATAACACTTATGTAACATATATAAATTAATTTTGTTCAAGAAAAGTACCTCTAAGCCCTTCTGTATGGAGTTGGCGTGTGGCCCTTATAGAATGGCTTTCGCCAACTTTCTTCATTCCTCTGGCCCTTAATAATTCCTCACCTATTAATTATTATACCAATCCTATAACACTTATAGTAGTCCTATAACACTTATAAGACAATAATAATTAATCATAAAATACATTTTTTCAATTAGGTCCAATTTACAGAACATTTCTCAAAAGTTCCGCGGCCAATTTTATTTGATCATAATTAATCAAACTCTTTAATTAATTATTATCATATTCACTTCTCAACCTTCATAATAATATCAAATATTATTATCCTTGTCATTTTACCATTTTACCCTTTTCTCTATATGTGTGTGACCTATTGGATTCCTGTCCATGTTAGCAGTATAATATGTAATTGTAAGTTTTTCTCAAAACTCACATGATTCAAGCTCCTTTAAATCATTTTATCAATCTCTATTGATATTTTGATACATCATTATACAAGTCATGATTGGCCTCCAACTAGGCATCATAACTACCCAAATGTCAGGAAAGTCATGTGGTTTGACTGTACCCTTCCATAGAAACAGTTACCGTGCAATTACTCTTTTCACCACTCTTATCTCAATTAGATTCTGAGTATGGATTTCTGTCAACTCATATAAATCTAATTATGTATGCTATATTAATTTAACCATTGATCCTAAAATGCCCTTCATGGATCTCCATTCATCTCGGCATATTACTCTGGCCAGAGATTCTCTGAAAAAGGCAATTATAGAATCATGCGAAATAACTTCCCTTGTTAAATCTGGGATGGTGAATCCTTTGTCAATCACTCAACTATCTTCAAGTAGGTCATGATATACCCAATCTCCTAACTATGTTCACTCCCAGTTGGAAGTAATCAGTTATGGAGTCAAAGTATACTATTTGCTACTTAAGATAACTTTGGTGATCTCAAGTCTAAGGATACTTGCACAACCGCTATGAAGAGATTCCTCACTGACATAGATTTAATATCCATGTGAGGATTCTCTTTGCAGGTCTCCAATGAACTTGTTCTTCTAACAAGCATCCACATGTTAGCTTTGATTATCATCCATAATCACAGTTATGAGATCCACTGCTTGAACCATTCAAGAAGCATAACATGTGCTAGTCTGTCCGAATTAACAATGTCATATCTGTTGGATTTTAACGGTTACATGCATCACATACATGAGCGAAATTTTAAAATTTTTTAACCATTAGATCTGATATTGCCATGAATACACAGTATGACTATATGAGAATAAGAAAAATCACCTTTGATTTTTGTTGAACAGTTGATTTTACTTCGCACCGGGTTATCACAAATCACAGTATCCAAAATCGAACACCTCCAATGAGTAATCCCCACTAGAGAGGGATAAATTGAACCAACAAATTGGTGTAAAACAAGGAGTGGCCAAAATCCAAGAGGCTAGCAATGGAAGTGGCGCAGAAGAGAGAGAGATTAAGAGAAAAGACTTTCTTTTGTTTTAATCACCTAACCCTAATTCTCATTAGTTGGCCTTTTATAGTTAGGTTAAAATTCCAACTCCTTAATGAGATTGGGCTCTTTAAAATTGCTGGAGAATTATTAATTGGGCCTCTGGAATTAATTATAATCATTTGTGCTTAATTAAATCCAAATTAAATCTTTTCATAAAAGACCATGCACAAAATCCACAAACTAGGCCCTCTGTACATCTAATTGGATTTAAATACCCAAATGGATTCCAAATCCAACCAAATTAAATATGTGAGTTCCATAACACTTATGTAATAGATATAAATTAATTTGGTCCAAGAAAAAGCCCTCCAAGCCCTTCTGTATGGAGTTGGCGTGTGCTCTTCTTCCGGAGGGCTTTTGCCAACTTTCTTCATTCCTCTGGCCCTTAATAATTCCTCCAATGGTCCTATTAATTATTATATCAGTCCTATAACACTTATAGTAGTCTTATAACACTTATAAAGTAATAATAATTAATCATGAAATACATTATTTCATTTAGGTCCAATTTACAGAACATTTTTCAAAAGTTCCGCGGACAATTTTATTTGATCATAATTAATTAAACTCTTTAATTAATTATTATCATATTCTCTTCTCTACCTTCATAATAATATCAAATATTATTATCCTTTTCATTTTACCATTTTACCCTTTTCTCTATATGTGTGTGACCTATTGGGTTCCTGTCCATGTTGGCAGTATAATATGTAATTGTGAGTTCTATTCAAAACTCACATGATTTAAACTCCTTTAAATCATTTTATCAATCTCTATTGATATTTTGATACATCATTATACAAGTCATGATTGGCCTCTAGCTAGGCATCATGACTACCCAAATGTTAGGAAAGTCATGTGGTTTGACTTTACCCTTCTATAGAAACAGTTACCGTGAAATTACTCCTTTCACCACTCTTATGTCAATTAGATTCTGAGTATGGATTTCTGTCAGCTCATATAAATCTAATTATGTATGTTCTATTAATTTAACCATTGTTCCTAAAATGCCCTTCATGGATCTCCATCCATCTCGGCATATTACTCTGGCCAGAGATTCTCTGAACTAGGCAATTATAGAATCATGCGAGATAACTTCCCTTGTTAAATCTGGGATGGTGAATCCTTTGTCAATCACTCAACTATCTTCAAGTAGGTCATGATATACCCAATCTCCTAACTATGTTCACTCCCAGTTGGAAGTAATAAGTTATGGAGTCAAAGTATACTACTTGCTACTTAAGATAACTTTGGTGATCTCAAGTCTAAGGATACTTGCACAACCGCTATGAAGAGATTCCTCACTGACATAGATTTAATATCCATATGAGGATTCTCTTTATAGGTCTCCAATGAACTTGTTCTTCTAACAAGCATCCATATGTTAGCTTTGATTATCATCCATAATCACAGTTATGAGAACCACTGCTTGAAGCATTCAAGAAGCATAACATGTGCTAGTCTGTCCGAATTAACAATGTCCTATCTTGTTAATTCTATGACTAGGGATATTTAGATATTAACACATTTTCATGCGATAGACATCTCACATCATGAACACCTTCATGATTGCCTTTGCACTGTGTTTATAATATCTAGGACTTCATTTATTAATTTAAGATTTACAAACTCATGTATTCAAACATAGCATTAATAAATGAATGATGCCTTTTATTAAGAATATAAATTTCATACATATGAAAAACATCCCTATTACATGGGCTCTAGGGCATACTCTCCAACACTATCTCGTTAATTCTATGACTAGGGATATTTAGATATTAACACATTTGCATGCAATAGACATCTCACATCATGAACACCTTCATGATTGCCTTTGCACTGTGTTTATAATATCTAGGACTTCATTTATTAATTTAAGATTTACAAATTCATGTATTCAAACATAGCATTAATAAATGAATGATGCCTTTTATTGAGAATATAAATTTCATACATATGAAAAACATCCCTATTATATGGACTCTAGGGCATACTCTCTAACATATGCATTTCTAATGCATAATGTAAAAACATATAATGGATTACTAACTTTGTTTCAACTCTTGAACCTTGCTTTTGAGTTATTTTGATAATGTGATCAAATTAGGAAACTTTTTCCATTTTGGAAACTTTCATTTTAGGAAATCTTTTTGTATGCATGTGTTATTGTCTCAATTATCAATCCAATTGATTATTAATTAATTATTAATTTATTATTTAATTAATTAATCATATTAAATAATTGCACAATCAATTTTGGGATTAAAATAAAGGGTAGGCTGAAACCCACACATTAAAACCTAAAGTGTGTTCACACACAAACTAGTTTTGTGTCTATTGGACCATTTGGTCCTTTTGGAATGAGCCAAGCCCACTCCAGCCCTTAAAACCCCTTAATAAACTTAATTTTAGTTTATAATATTTAATTTAAATTAGTTCCTTGGGCCCACCAAGTCATTCACTAATTTAAATCAAGTCCGTAAACATAATTAAGCCCATTAAGTGGTTTTAATGAATTAAAATTAATTTAATTAATTTAAGGCCCATTTTTATTAATCCAATTAATTAAAAACTCATTAATATACTAGATATATTATATTTAGAAGATTAAAAATCATTCTAAACAAGAACACACCAAGAACACCAATTTATCGAACTTTTCGATTAAACTAGTTTTCATGCAACACTTGTTCGATTTTAATTTTGTTTGATCCTATGGCTTAATATCACATATTAAACACATAAATTATCATCAAAATGATCTTAGAGTGGATCAATAAAAATTTAATTTTGGACAACCCCTAAAACCTTTATTGAAAAATAAAACCCTACACTCCATTCACAATGATTCTTTTTCTCAAAAAAATCATTTTTATTTTTTATTTTATATATTTGATCACATACATCCAGAAATCAATATTTCTTATTCATGAAAAATCAAGTCTGATATTTAAAATTCATGAAATAAATAACTCAAAAATAAAAATTATTCCGCAAAAATATAGAATTGTAGATTCAGGGCAAAAATCGTAATCAACCTTAATTTCTCCTCACAACAACTTCAAATATAGACAACCTTATTAGATAAACTCTTTCTCATGTATCTAATTGATATAATCTCTATATACTCTATTAACACACTTGTACTATAACCTAAACACTAGTCATATATGCATTTCATATCATTTATTGTTCAATCCAAACTTAAAATCCCACTACTATACTATCATATATTTAGGTTACTTTCAAAACTTTCATCTTATCTAATATTCCAAAAATATATATAAGCATTTCCATTATTATAAGTCTATCAATATAAACAAATAATAATCAAAAGAGAAAAAGATAAATACCAAAAGCTCATTCGATGACATCTCGCTTCTTTAGAACCTCAGTCCCATTAGTTTGTACAGATGTGATTAAGTCTATAGACCTGTCCCTTTCTACTATGGTCTACCTCTCCCTTTTGAGGTACAACTATAATATTATACTTCCTTCCACTCATAAGTGATGTACCACTTTTCTTTTACTTGTTTTCACTTTGTACTCTTAGTTATTTTCCTTAAGTCTCACATTTCCTTTTAACATCCCTTGATATCCTATTATCAAATAACTCTTGTAAAATCTGAGTTAAACTATAGTTCATTTCCAATAACTTACTATTATATATGCTAATATCTCAAAACAAAATACAACAGTAAAAGTCAGGAACAATTAAATTTGAAACCCCGAAGCCGTTAACTTTTTTATCTTTGTTTTCCAATTTCTTTCAACTTATCAATCTTTCAATCTATAACAAAGAAAAATAGGGATATCTTCAATAGGCCAACACTCTATAACTTCTTATGATAACAATTTTTAGACTTTTATTGACCAGAAACGACTAAAACTATGCTTTGATACCACAAATTGTAACACTCTAATTCTATAATCAAACATTAACCATATAATAAATATATACTTAATGGATAAATCTTGAAGTTACTTTTAAAGTAACCAATATAACCATAACTCTTTACTTCTAGTACAAGTTCAAGTAAACTACGGCATTAAATGCATTAAATACTATATCAAACGAACTTATAACAACATCTCTTTATAATTTACAAATTTCCATCCTATAAAAAAAATCTATAATTTACAAAACTCTTAATACAAATAAGAACTTATAAAACCATAGATCCTAAAATAAAGACTTTATAAATCTAAACTCTTCTATAACTTTTATTGGTCATCCCACTGCAAATAATATCCCTAGAAAGAAGTCCTAACTCGACAACCTATATGAATAAACACCCATGCTAAAGGCACTTGATTCCTTGTTCTTTGATGGAACCAACACTGAAGGTAATATTCTTGAGTCCGTAAAACAATTGAATCATGTGTTAGATTAGATTTACTGTAAATATTCAATTTATTTTCATGTTCTTTGATTTTTTTCTAATTATGTGACTTATTGAATTTAAGCTTTTTTATAAGTTATTTATTGTGATTTATGATTATTTAACTCATCAAGACGTAAAAAACAAATTAAAACTATGTAAACTGTGGTTTAATGCATGTTTAGAGGTTTACTATTCATCATCTTCTTCCTTGTGTTCAATCTTTGAATTTTGTATTTTCTTGCTTTGATCTTGTTTTTCTCCATTTAAATCATGTTATTCATGCATAATAATGAGTTTTATGCCTTTTATATGCTTTAAAATGGTAAAATTTACATTTTGGTGAGTTTTGGGTGATTTTGTGTCATTAATGGTGTCGTTCTAGTACCTGGAATGTGACTGTGACTCGGCCTTGTGTGACTTGCCTTTTCTCCTTGTTTTTCTTTTATTTTTTGCTCCGTAACTCACTTCCTAAGCATCTCAAATGCATGTGACTCACTTCCTTGACCTATTTTTCACTTATTTCCCTTATTTTCATTATTTTTAATATTATTTATTATTTATTTTATTAATATAATTTCTTTTCTTGCATTCATTCATGTATTAATTTGATATTGTATTTATTTATTGTCCACATTAAAATTTTCTTTCCTATTTACTATTGATCCTATTAATATTGTTATTTATCATATAATTTACACAACATACTTAATAATAGTTTTTATTTATTATAATTTATGCATTTCTTATTTATTCATTTTTATTTCATGCAAATTATGTATTTGCATATTTGCACTTACATTTATTCCTCTTTATTTTAGTTATTCATTACTAATATCATTGTGGGCATATTGTCATTATGTCTCATATTTTATTATTATTCATTATTTCATTTAATTTATTATTAACTCATTGTTATTTTCTACCCTTTCAATGCATATAACCCATACACATGGCTTATTGGGTTGGAGAACGAAGTGGGAATAGTCTAGGATTTTATTTGTTTCCTTATTTATTTGTTTTGGGCCTATATTTAATTGTCATTTTGTTTCCTTTTATTTCATGCAAATATATAATAGCTTAGTAATAAAGGTTTTTTTGGCTGTTAATTAAAAATAACACCAAAACTATTTTTACCTAATTAAATTGGATTATTTCTCATAAAATGGACCAATGTCCACTTTTACTCAAAAAAATATTAAAGATTTTTCTAATTATACATGAGGGAACCAACATTCCTAACTCAATGGATGACCTAGCTTATGAATGATTTTCTTTTAGCATCATTATTATTTTATTCTTCAATTATTTTATTATTTTCATTGCACATAAATGATTTTTTAAATGTTAAATTAAAAACTCATCAAATATTTTTAGCTTTAAATTAATTAATTGTTTAGATTCCTTTCTTTCAAGCTGCATGGGCATGATGCCCTTATTTTTATCAAAAATACACTCCAAACTCTTCCTTTTTAAATATGCATGAGAGGACCAACATTCTCATCCAAATGAACTCAATTAATTCTTTGATTTATGTATGATTTTATCTTTACATTTATTCTTATATTCTTTAATGCTTTCAATGCTTTTATAGCTTTTGATATACATGTTTTTACAGTTTTTTAATGTGCTTAAGTGCACTTTACTTTTCTAGCATGACAACTCATGTGAGGAGAGAGATAAAATAAATTAATCTTAAAAACTCATTTATATAACATTAACTTTTGAGTTAAACAAGAGTGAAGTCCAAACAACCTTTGGTTTCGGCTTTATAAGATTCGAACTCACTTTCCTAATTTTTTTTTGGGTGGTGACTCTGTGATACCTACCTTGTGGTGCCCAACAAACACCCTTACAAGTTGATAATTAATAATAGGTAGGAATAAGATCCCGTCGATTGTGAAGCGACCAATGTTCACAAGTAAAATAGTCCTTTTCCTGTCTCAAGCCCTAAAAGAGGGCTTTCGAGAGCAAACCAGATGCTTACGAGGTTTGGTACATATCACAGTGGCAACTATGTTGGGGACCATAATATTTTGTTCTGAATGTACCTTTGGCTAATTTAATATAAATGAGTTTTGAAATTAAGAAAATTTATCTCCTTTTGAAAATTTATATTACATTTATACTAAGGCCTTAGAATTAAGTTAGGCATCCCCTTTTAACCTCGGTGTAATCCCAAAGCATGACCTTACGTTAACTCAATGTAAGGAAGTGTTAGGGACGACTACCAATCCAAGCTTCATACTTTTTTCAGCATATCACATGGTGACCCGATTGGTCATTATACTTATAATGAGCTAGACTAATTAGCAAGGACCATGCTTGGGTAGCCCTAAAGTTGTATTACTAGACCGAAAGCCAAGGTAATGGTATAGACACTTCCACTAGACCCATTTGCAAGTATGCAAAATCAATTCTAGTAATAAAAAGTGAATGAGTTATCATTCCCATAAGGACTAATGATTAAGTACTAAAATTGTGATAATTTCCTATTATTTAGATAAGGAAAACTAAAATGATTAACTAAATAAAAATTATATAATTAAATCACACAAGCAATTGAAAGATTGAAAAAAATTAATAGATAAGAAGCTAGGGTATTTTTGATTTCACTTAAATCTATCTTTTTGTTTATATCTATTAGCAATCAAATTTAATTACTTAAGCAAGGAAAGAATAATCCTAAGATGTTTAAAATGCTCTCCCAAACGATGTCAAAGTTATTCATAAATTTCCATTAACCTTTTGTAACAGATATTAATGAGTGAAAAATAGAACTATGATTATTTTAAAAAATTCCCATAAGTCAAGCTATATTATTTCCATTCAAACAATGTTCTTATGTTGATTACAATTCAGTTCAATCTCAAAAGTTTCCTTCTGTACTAATCTCAAGAAAATAAATTAGTTAGTCAATGGCCAATTAATTGAAAATATTAAGCATAATCATAAAAAAAATTATAGAAGTAAAGAAAACTAATCAGATTAACCCCAAAATTAAGAATTCAAGCTACATCAAAGATAACCCTAAAAGAGATTTAGCTCACAGTAATCATGTTCAAGAATCCAAATTAACAATTTAAATTCAATAATATAGTTAAAGCATACTTGAAATTGAGTAGAGTTAAAAATCTAGCTACATGATGTTTCAATTCCATAGAAATCTTTGGATACCAAATCTCGTGTTCTTTCAATTTTTTATTTTCCTTCATCCTCCTCATTAGAGATGAAAAAGACCTTTCATATAGGAGAAGCATCCTAATTGGAATAAGTGAGCTCTAGGTCTTATTTTCAAAGGAATAAAATAGAGTTGAAGTACGAAAATAGGATAAACATTAAATTCTCATTTTTAGTCTCATCACCACACACTCAGGTGGTGATTTTTACTCGGTGCCACCACTTGAGGTGGTGAAATTCTCTGCTTGTCTAAACATCAAAGCTTTAGGTGGTGTGTTAGGGAGTATGCCTAGAGCCCATGTAATAGGGATGTTTTTCATATGTATAAAATTTATATTCTTAATAAAAGGCATCATTCATTTATTAATACTATGTTTAAATACATGAGTTTGTAAATCTTAAATTAATAAATGAAGTCTTAGATATTATAAACACAGTGCAAAGGCAATCATGAAGGTGTTCATGATGTGAGATGTCTATTGCATGTAAATGTGTTAATATCTAAATATCCCTAGTCATAGAATTAACAAGACAGGACATTGTTAATTCGGACAGACTAGCACATGTTATGCTTCTTGAATGGTTCAAGTAGTGGTTCTCATAATTGTGATTATGGAAGATAATCAATGCTAACATATGGATGCTTGTTAGAAGAACAAGTTTATTGGAGACCTGCAAAGAGAATCCTCATATGGATATTAAATCTATGTCAGTGAGGAATCTCTTCATAGCGATTGTGCAAGTATCCTTAGACTTGAGATCACCAAAGTTATCTTAAGTAGCAAGTGGTATCTTTGACTCCATAACTGATTACTTCCAACTGGGAGTGAACATAGTTAGGAGATTGGGTATATCATGACCTACTTAAAGATAGTTGAGTGATTGAAAAAGGATTCACCACCCCAAATTTAATGAGGGAAGTTTTCTCGCGTGATTCTATAATTACCTTGTTCAGAGAATCTCTGGCCAAAGTAAACTGCCAAGATGGATAGAGATCCATGGAGGGCATTTTGGGAACAATGGTTAAATTAATAGAACATACATAATTAGATTTATATGAGTTGATAGGAATCCATACTCAGAATCTAATTGAGATAAGAGTGGTGAAAGGAGTAATTGCACGGTAACTGTTTCTATGGAAGGGTACAGTCAAACCACATCACTTTCCTGACATTTAGGTAGTCATGATGCCTAGCTAGAGGCCAATCATGACTTGTATAATGATGTATCAAAATATCAATAGATATTGATAAAATGATTTAAAGGAGTTTAAATCATGTGAGTTTTGAATAGAACTCACAATTACATATTATACTGCCAACATGGATAGGAACCCAATAGGTCACACACATATAGAGAAAAGGGTAAAATGGTAAAATGACAAGGATAATAATATTTGATATTATTATGAAGGTAGAGAAGTGAATATGATAATAATTAATTAAAGAGTTTGATTAATTATGATCAAATAAAATTATCCGCGAAACTTTTGAGAAATGTTCTGTAAATTAGACCTAATTAAAATAATGTATTTCATGATTTATTATTATTGTCTTATAAGTATTATAGGACTACTATAAGTGTTATAGGACTGCTATAATAATTCATAAGTCCATTGGAAGAATTATTAAGGGCCAGAGGAATGAAGCAGTTGGCGAAAGCCCTTCTGTAAGGGCCACACGCCAAGTCCAAAAAAGAAGGACTTAATGGCCTATTTCATGCACCAAATTAATTTATATATGTTAAATAAATGTTATGGAACTCACATATTTAATTTGGTTGGATTTGGAATCCATTTGGGTATTTAAATCCAATTAGTTGCACAAAGGGCCTAGTTTGTGGGTTTTATGCATAGTCTTTTATGAAAAGGTTTAAATTGGATTTAATTAAACCCAAATTATTATAATTAATTCCAGAGGCCCAATTAATAATTCTCAAGAAATTTTAAGGAGCCCAATCTCATTAAGGTGTTGGAATTTTAACCTAACTATAAAAGGCCAACTAATGAGGAATTAGGGGTAAGTGATTAAAAGAAAAAGAAAGTCTTTTTCACTAATCTCTCTCTCCTTTTTGCGCCAACTCCAAGCTAGCTTCTTGAAATTTTTGCCAGCCCTAGTTAAACACCAATTTTTTGGTTCAATTTATCCTTCTCTAGTGTGGATTACTCATTGGAGGTGTTCGATTTTGGACATTGCAGTTTGCGACAACCCAGTGCGAAGTAAAATCAATTGTTCAACAAAAATCAAAGGTGATTTTTCTTATTCTCATATAGTTATATTGTGTATTGATGGCAAGATCAGATCTAATGGTTAAAAAATTTTAAAATTTCGCTCATGTATGTGATGCATGTAACCGTTAAAGTCCAACATGGTATCATAGCTAGGTTTTGCCATGGATATACAATTCTATATTTTTTTGCGGAATAAGTTTTGTTTTGTTTTGAGTTATTTATTTCATGAACTTTAAAATATTAGATTTGATTGTTCATGAATGAGAAATATTAATTTTTGTTTGTATGTGTGATCAAATAAATTTGGTGGAAACAAAAACGAAACTTTTGAAGGATTGTGATTAGGGTTTGGCGTGAAATCCATTAGGGTTTGGCGTGAAACCCTAGGTGATTTAAGGGGATGTTCTAATTTAATTTCTTATGGATCCATTAAAAAATCATTTAGATGATATTTTATGTGTTTAATATGGGATATTAAGCCGTAAGATCGAACGAAATTAAAATCGAACAAGTTTTGCATGAAAACTAGTTTAGTCGAAAAGTTCGATAAATTAGTGTTCTTCATATGTTCTAGATGTGTTCTTAGTTAGAACGATTTTTAATCTTCTATATCTGATATATATGATATATTAAAGTGTTTTTAATTAATTGGATTAATTAAAATGGGCCTTATATTAATTTGTTTAATTTTAATTCATTAAAACCACTTAATGAGCTTAATTATGTTTACGGACTTGGTTTAAATTAGTGAATGACTTGGTGGGCCCAAAGAGCTAATTTAAATTAAATATTATAAACATTATTTAAGTTTATTAATGGGTTTTAAGGGCTGGAGTGGGCTTGGCTCATTCCAAAAGGCCCAAATGGTCCAAAAGACACAAAACTAGTTTGTGTGTGAACACATTTAGGGTTTTCTTTTGTGGATTTTGGCCTACACTTAATTATAATCCCAAAATTGACTCTTTTAATTATTTAATATGATTAATTAATTAAATAATCAATTTATAATTAATTAATAATCAATTGAATGGATTATTAAGGCAAGAACACATGCATGCAAAAAGGTTTCCTAAAATGAAAGTTTCCAAAATGGAAAAAGTTTCCTAATTTGATCACATTATTAAAATAACTCAAAATATTGTTTCAAAGGTTGAAACAAAGTTAGTAATCCATTTCTTTATGCATTAAAAAGGCATATAAGGGTGTATAATTGGCATGATGGATAGTTATGGACAAAGCCCAATGTGATTGAGCATTATGCATGTTTTGGCCCAATGAGGACTTTTATGTCCCGGCCACTTCTTTTTGGTTTGTATTTCTTTTCAAGTTGTAATATGTAATTAGATTACTTAGATTATAATTAGATATATAGATGGAGACCATTTTCAAGGAGCAAGATGGGTCGGATGGAGATCCAACAAGCTTGAAGATAATGTAATTATTTTCTTGTTTGAATCATGCATACTACCTAGGTATGACCTTTTGATTTCCCTCTTGGCTCGGGGAAATCAATGTAGTGAAGTCCATAACTATACCATATTTGTATGCTTATATTTATGTGATAGATATAGGATGCATACCAATGTATGCCAACCATGTATGATGAGACTAAATTAACTAAAACCCTCAAACAAATACTAAGGTATATAAGCCTTCCATTAATTTGAGGAGAACCAGAGTTCTTTATAGTGTGGGTTGTTGACCACAGTCAAGCTCACATTATATCGAATATGTTCAAATCTAATTAAATGGGTCATCTTAGCTAGCCCATTAGTTTGTTGAGCACAGTCAAGGCTAATGGTTCTAGAGACAAGATTAGGGAATGCATATACGATATGCATGCATCAAGAGTTGATAACCTAATGATCTAATAGTTGTGTAGAGACACAATTGATATATAGATACCTACCTTTCAAGGATATGGAATTTGGCTTGTTGACCACAGTCAAGGTCAAATTACATATTAAGGATTGGATATTGGCCCACTAAGAAAACCATTGGATTTTCTCGGATTATATAGTGAGGGCTATTAATTCGTAATAAAATAGTGGGAGTAAATGGATTAATTAAAGACCTTATTAATGCATACATATATATGAACATACTCTCATATCTTTTCTTTTTCACATCTAGGTCATCATCATGAGCACATCAAACATTAATATACGATCAATCTTGGATAACAAGTTGGTTGGCAACAACTATTCTGACTGGATCAGGCAAGTGAGAATTGTTCTCAGAGCTGAAAAGATCCACTATGTCTTGGATAAAGACCCACCACCACTTCCATCAGATGATGCCGTTGATGAGATCAAAGGCATTTATCAAAAATACATGGAGGATAGTGAAGCAACAGCATGTCTGATGCTGGGTGCTATGTCCTCGGAGCTTCGGAAGCAACATGAGATAATGGATACTAGAACCATCGTTTTGCATCTAAAGGAGCTTTATTCTTCTCAGGATAGAACTGAGCAATATGAGATTGCTCGAGCTCTATTTAGCTGTAAAATGGTGGAAGGCACTTTAGCTGCTGCTCATGTATTGAAGATGTATGGGTATATTAAGCATTTGAGTAGACTTGGCTATGTTATGGATAATGATCTATACATAGATTTAATCTTGTACTCGTTGGCTCCAAGTTATGCACCTTTCGTGCTTAACTTCAACATGAACAAGATCCAAGTATCCATTCCTGAGTTAATCAATATGCTCAAGATAGCTGGTGGATCATTTAAGAAGGATCCAAAAAGTGTCATGGTTGTCACTTCTGCTAAAGGCAAGAAGAAGAAGAAGAAGAAGATAACCAAGGCACCGCCAAAGAATGGTGGGATCTCCAAGAAGAAGTTTTCCAAGAAAGAGAATCCCAAATGAACTTACTTCCATTGTGGAAAGGATGGTCATTGGAAGCGTAACTGCAAGGCCTATCTAGATTCTCTCAAGGAGAAGAAGCAAGCTATGCTTCTACTTCAGGTATTCATATGATTGAAATTAATACTTATTCTATTGCTTCAAAACAATCTTGGGTATTAGATACCGGATGTGGATCATATTTATGTAATGATCTACAGGGGCTTATAAGCTTTAGAAGAGTTGGAAAGGCAGAGATATGTTTGCAGTCAGCTACTAGACAGAATATCTCTACAACAGTTGTGGGGACTTACTATTTGCCTCTTCCTAGTGGATTAGTACTGGAATTAAATAATTGTTATCATGTTCCAACTTTATCCAAAAGAAATTTCTTTCAGTCGTTTGATGAACGATTATGATATTTCTTTGACGGACAAATGTTGTTACATTTTTAAGAACAATATGTTTTATGCAAAAGCTATCATTGAGAATGATATATTTGTTCTTGATTTAATTAAAGAAGTACATAATGTGGATACCAAGAGAATGAAACATAATAATCTAAATACCTCATACTTATGGCATTGTTGTTTAGGCCATATAAATGAAAAATGCATGACCAAATTACACAAGTCAGGTGATTTGGGATCATTTGATACATGTGAATCTTGTTTATTGGAAAAAATGACAAAAGTTCCCTTTATTGGTAAAGGAGAACGAGCTACAATGGTTTTGGACTTAATACATTCAGATGTATGTGGTCCAATGACTATACATGCCAGAGGAGGTTACTCCTACTTCATTACTTTCATAGATGATTATTCCAGGTTTGGATACATCTATCTAATGAAATATAAGTCTAAAGCATTTGAAAAGTTCAAAGAGTTCAGAAATGAAGTAGAGAAACAACTTGGAAAAAGTATTAAAACACTTAGATCAAATCGAGGTGAAGAATACTTAAGTCAAGAGTTTCAGGATTATCTTAGAGATAATGGGATTTTATCTCAATGGACTCCACCATATACACCACAACACAATGGTGTATCTGAAAGGAGAGATCGAACACTATTAGATATGATTCGATCAATGATGAGCCGAGCGGACTTGCCTAAGTCCTTTTGGGGATATGCACTAGAAACTGCTATTTATGTGTTAAATAGAGTTCCTAGTAAATCGGTTGATGTTACTCCATATGAGATGTGGAATAACAAGAAACCCACACTTTCTCATATGAAAGAATGGGGTTGTCCTGCTTATGTGAAGAGGACAATGTCAGACAAACTGGATGTTAAGTCTGACAAATTTTATTTGTGGGATATCCAAAAGAAACGTTTGGATATTATTTCTGTTGGAATTTAACGATTACATGCATCACATACATGAGCGGAATTTTAAAATTTTTAACCATTAGATCTGATCTTGCCATGAATACACAATATAAATATATGAGAATAAGAAAAATCACCTTTGATTTTTGTTGAACAGTTGATTTTACTTCGCACCGGGTTGTCGCAAACCACAGTGTCCAAAATCGAACACCTCCAATGAGTAATCCACACTAGAGAGGGGTAAATTGAACCAACAAATTGGTGTTCAACTAGGGCTGGCCGAAATTCCCAAGAGCTAGCTTGGGAAGTGGCGCAAAAAGGAGAGAGTTTTTAGAGAAAGGACTTTCCTTTTGTTTTAATCACTTAACCCTAATTCTCATTAGTTGGCCTTTTATAGTTAGGTTAAAATTCCAACTCCTTAATGAGATTGGGCTCTTTAAAATTGCTGGAGAATTATTAATTGGGCCTCTGGAATTAATTATAATCATTTGGGCTTAATTAAATCCAAATTAAATCTTTTCATAAAAGACCATGCACAAAATCCACAAACTAGGCCCTTTGTGCATCTAATTGGATTTAAATACCCAAATGGATTCCAAATCCAACCAAATTAAATATGTGAGTTCCATAACACTTATGTAACATATATAAATTAATTTGGTCCAAGAAAAAGCCCTCCAAGCCCTTCTGTTTGGAGTTGGCGTGTAGCCCACTTCTGGAGGGCTTCCTCCAACTTCTTCATTCCTTTGGCCCTTTATAATTTCTCCAATGGTCCTATTAATTATTATATCAGTCCTATAACACTTATAGTAGTCTTATAACACTTATAAGACAATAATAATTAATCATGAAATACATTATTTCATTTAGGTCCAATTTACAGAACATTTCTCAAAAGTTCCACGGACAATTTTATTTGATCATAATTAATTAAACTCTTTAATTAATTATTATCATATTCTCCTCTCTACCTTTATAATAATATCAAATATTATTATCCTTGTCATTTTACCATTTTACCATTTTACCCTTTTCTCTATATGTGTGTGACCTATTGGGTTCCTGTCCATGTTGGCAGTATAATATGTAATTGTGAGTTCTATTCAAAACTCACATGATTTAAACTCCTTTAAATCATTTTATCAATCTCTATTGATATTTTGATACATCATTATACAAGTCATGATTGGCCTCTAGCTAGGCATCATGACTACCCAAATGTCAGGAAAGTCATGTGGTTTGACTGTACCCTTCCATAGAAACAGTTACCGTGCAATTACTCCTTTCACCACTCTTATCTCAATTAGATTATGAGTATGGATTTCTGTCAACTCATATAAATCTAATTATGTATGTTCTATTAATTTAACCATTGTTCCTAAATGCCCTTCATGGATCTCCATCCATCTCGGCATATTACTCTGGCCAGAGATGCTCTGAACAAGGCAATTATAGAATCATGCGAGATAAGTTCCCTTGTTAAATCTGGGATGGTGAATCCTTTGTCAATCACTCAACTATCTTCAAGTAGGTCATGATATACCCAATCTCCTAACTATGTTCACTCCCAGTTGGAAGTAATCAGTTATGGAGTCAAAGTATACCACTTGCTACTTAAGATAACTTTGGTGATCTCAAGTCTAAGGATACTTGCACAACCGCTATGAAGAGATTCCTCACTAACATAGATTTAATATCCATATGAGGATTCTCTTTGCAGGTCTCCAATGAACTTGTTCCTCTAACAAGCATCCACATGTTAGCTTTGATTATCATCCATAATCACAACTATGAGAACCATTGCTTGAACCATTCAAGAAGCATAACATATGCTAGTCTGTCCGAATTAACAATGTCCTATCTTGTTAATTCTATGACTAGGGATATTTAGATATTAACACATTTGCATGCGATAGACATCTCACATCATGAACACCTTCATGATTTCCTTTGCACTGTGTTTATAATATCTAGGACTTCATTTATTAATTTAAGATTTACAAACTCATGTATTCAAACACAGCATTAATAAATGAATGATGCCTTTTATTAAGAATATAAATTTCATACATATAAAAAACATCCCTATTACATGGGCTCTAGGGCATACTCTCCAACAATCTCCCACTTGCACTAGAGCCAATCACTCATATGTCTGTGACCCATGCTATTTATATGGTGATCATGCTTTATCTGGGAAAGTGCTTTAGTGAGGGGATCCGCCACATTGTCATCTGTGGGAACCCTTTCTATTTTCACATCATTTCTAGCTACTATTTCCCTTATGAGATGGTAGCGTCTGAGAACATGTTTGGATCGCTGATGAGACCGTGGTTCCTTTGCTTGCACAATGGCTCCATTGTTGTCACAATATAAGGGAATCGGATCAATAATGCTAAGCACCACTCCTAGTTCAGTTATGAACTTTTGATCCAGACTGCTTCTTTGGCTGCTTCTGAATCAGCAATGTACTCAGCTTCTGTCGTGGAATCAGCAGTTGTTTCTTGTTTGGAACTTTTCCAACTAACTGCTCCTCCTCCCATTATGAACACATAACCAGATTGTGATTTACAATCATCTTTGTTAGATTGGAAACTGGCATCCGTATACCCATTTACTTCCAAACTGCCCTCTCCAAATACCAAGAACATATCCTTAGTCCTTCTCAAGTACTTAAGGATATTCTTGACAGCTGCCCAGTGTTCCTCTCCAAAATTGGATTGGAATCTGCTTGTGACACTCAAAGCAAATGCTACATCTGGACGTGTACATAACATAGCATACATGATAGAACCAATTGCAGATGCATATGGTATTCTATTCATGCTCTCTCTATCCTCTAGTGTCTGCGGACACATAGACTTAGAAAGGTGTTTCCCATACACCATGGGTATAAACCCTTTCTTAGAGAGATCCATATTGAACCTCTTCAATACTTTATCTATATATGTACTCTGAGAAGGACCCAGCAACCTATTGGATCTATCTCTATAGATCCTTATTCCCAGAATATAGGATGCTTCTCCAAGGTCTTTCATGGAGAATTGCTTGGATAACCATATTTTAACAGATTGGAGAAGAGAAATGTCATTTCCCATGATCAATATGTCATCTACATATAGAACTAGGAAGACAATTGCACTCCCACTGACCCTTTTATACACACAAGGTTCATCTTCATTCTGTGAGAAACCGAACTCTTTGATTGTCTCATTGAATCGTATGTTCCAGCTCCTAGAGGCTTGCTTCAATCCATAAATGGATCTTTGAAGCTTGCATACCTTTTCGCCATTTCCTGATGTGAATCCTTCTGGTTGTGTCATATACACATCCTCAGAAAGATTTCCATTAAGGAAAGCTGTCTTCACATCCATTTGCCAAATCTCATAATCATAATGAGCTGCAATGGATAAAAGTATTCTTATAGACTTAAGCATCGCTACAGGAGAAAAAGTTTCGTCATAGTCAATACCTTCTTTTTGACGATAACCTTTTGCTACTAAGCGAGCTTTATAGGTAACTATATTACCTTTCATGTCAGTCTTCTTTTTGAAGACCCATTTGCACCCTATGGGTTTTATCCCTTCAGGTGGTTGAGTTAAAGTCCATACTTTATTCTCATACATGGAGTCCATTTCGGACTGCATAGCCTTAAGCCATAAATCACGTTCTGAACTGTTCAAAACTTCTTGATAGCTTGTAGGCTCATTATCCTCTACTACAATTATGCCACTATCCGAATCAATGTGAAATCCATATCTCACAGGGATAGAACGCATCCTAGTAGACCTTCTAGGATTTTGTGTATAATCAGGTTCAACTATAATCTCATCATTATGAAATTCAGTTTTGGGTTCAATCGGTTGATCTACTTCTATTTGTGGGTCCTGAACTTCACCAAGCTCAATTTTACTCCCATTGTCTTCTCGTAGGAGAAACTCTTTTTCCAAGAAGACAGCATGCCTTGAAACAAACACTTTTTGTTCTAAGGGATTATAGAAATAATATCCAAATGTTTCTTTTGGATATCCCACAAATAGACATTTGTCAGATTTAACATCCAGTTTGTCTGACATTGTCCTCTTCACATAAGCAGGACAACCCCATACCTTCATATGAGAAAGCGTGGGTTTCTTGTTATTCCACATCTCATATGGAGTAACATCAACCGATTTACTAGGAACTCTATTTAACACATAAACAGCAGTTTCTAGTGCATATCCCCAAAAGGACTTAGGCAAGTCCGCTCGGCTCATCATTGATCAAACCATATCTAATAGTGTTCGATTTCTCCTTTCAGACACACCATTGTGTTGTGGTGTATATGGAGGAGTCCATTGAGATAAAATCCCATTATCTCTAAGATAATCCTGAAACTCTTGACTTAAGTATTCTCCACCTTGATCTGATCTAAGTGTTTTAATACTTTTGCCAAGTTGTTTCTCTACTTCATTTCTAAACTCTTTGAACTTTTCAAATGCTTCAGACTTATATTTCATTAGATAGATGTATCCAAACCTGGAATAATCATCTATGAAAGTAATGAAGTAGGAGTAACCTCCTCTGGCATGTGTAGTCATTGGACCACATACATCTGAATGTATTAAGTCCAAAATCATTTTAGCTCGTTCTCCTTTACCAATAAAGGGAGCTTTTGTCATTTTTCCCAATAAACAAGATTCACATGT
This sequence comes from Excoecaria agallocha, assembly GCA_037975025.1. Classification (NCBI taxonomy): domain Eukaryota; kingdom Viridiplantae; phylum Streptophyta; class Magnoliopsida; order Malpighiales; family Euphorbiaceae; genus Excoecaria; species Excoecaria agallocha. The sequence goes on from CM075819.1 coordinate 28,601,154, forward strand.
ATCAAATGATTCATAATCAAATGATCCCAAATCACCTAACTTGTGTAACTTGGTCATGCGTTTTTCATTTATATGGCCTAAACGACAGTGCCATAAGTATGAGGTATTCAGATTATCATGTTTCATTCTCTTGGTATTCACATTATGTACTTCTTTAATTAAATCAAGAACAAAAATACCATTCTCAATGATAGCTTTTGCATAAGACATATTGTTCTTAAAAATGTAACAGCATTTGTCCTTCAAAGAAATATCATAATCGTTCATCAAACGACTGAAAGAAATAATACTTTTGGATAAGGCTGGAACATAATAACAATTATTTAATTCCAGTACTAATCCACTAGGAAGAGGCAAATAGTAAGTCCCCACAACTGTTGTAGAGATGTTCTGTCCAGTAGCTGACTGCAAACATATCTCTGCCTTTCCTACTCTTCTAAAGCTTCTAAGCCCCTGTAGATCATTACATAAATGAGATCCACATCCGGTATCTAATACCCAAGATTATTTTGAAGCAATAGAATAAGTATTAATTTCAATCATATGAATACCTGAAGTAGATGCAACAGCTTGCTTCTTCTCCTTAAGAGAATCTAGATAGGCCTTGCAGTTACGCTTCCAATGACCATCTTTTCAACAATGGAAGCAAGTTCCTTTGGGATTCTCTTTCTTGGCAACCTTCTTCTTGGAGATCCCACCATTCTTTGGTTGCACCTTGGTTATCTTCTTCTTCTTCTGCTTCTTGCCTTTAGCAGAAGTGACAACCATGACACTTTTTGGATCTTTCTTAAATGATCCATCAGCTGTCTTGAGCATGTTGATTAACTCAGGAATGGATACTTGGATCTTGTTTATGTTGAAGTTAAGCACAAAAGGTGCATAACTTGGAGCCAACGAGTACAAGATTAAATCTATGTATAGATCATTATCCATAACATAGCCAAGTCTACTCAAATGCTCAATATACCCATACATCTTCAATGCATGAGCAGTAGCTGAAGTGCCTTCCACCATTTTGCAACTAAATAGAGCTCAAGCAATCTCATATTGCTCAGTTCTAGCCTGAGAAGAATAAAGCTCCTCTAGATGCAAAATGATGGTTCTAGCATCCATCATTTCATGTTGCTTCTGAATCTCCGAGGACATAGCACCCAGCATCAGACATGCTGCTTCTTCACTATCCTCCATGTATTTTCGATAAATGCCTTTGATCTCATCAATGGCATCATCTAATGGAAGTGGTGGTGGATCTTTATCCAAGACATAATGGATCTTTTCAGCCCTGAGAACAATTCTCACTTGCCTGATCCAGTCATAATAGTTGTTGCCAACCAGCTTGTTATCCAAGATTGATCGTATATTAATGTTTGATGTGCTCATGATGATGACCTAGATGTGAAAAGGAAAAGATATGAGAGTATGTTCATATATATGTATGGATTAATAAGGTCTTTAATTAATCCATTTACTCCCACTATTTTATTGCGAATTAATAGCCCTCACTATATAATCCGAGAAAACCCGATGGTTTTCTTAGTGGGCCAATATCCAATCCTTGATATGTAATTTGACCTTGACTGTGGTCAACAAGCCAAATTCCATACCCTTGAAAGGTAGGTATCTCTATACCAATTGTGTCTCTACACAACTATTGGATCATTAGGTTATCAACTCTTGATACATGCATATCATATATACATTCCCTAATCTTGCCTCTAGAACCATTAGCCTTGACTTTGGTCAACAAACTAATGGGCTAGCTAAGATTACCCATTTAATTAGATTTGAACATATTCGATATAATGTGAGCTTGACTGTGGTCAACAACCCACACTATAAAGAACTCTGGTTCTCCTCAAATTAATGGAAGGCTTATATACCTTAGTATTTGTTTGAGGGTTTTAGTTAATTTAGTCTCATCATACATGGTTGGCATACATTGGTATGCATCCTATATCTATCACATAAATATAAGCATACAAATATGGTATAGTTATGGACTTCACTACATTGATTTCCCCGAGCCAAGAGGGAAATCAAAAGGTCATACCTAGGTAGTATGCATGATTCAAACAAGAAAATAATTACATTATCTTCAAGCTTGTTGGATCTCCATCCGGCCCATCTTGCTCCTTGATATTTGTCTCCATTTATATTTCTAATTCTAATCTAAGTAATCTAATTACATATTACAATTTAAAATGAAATACAAACCAAAAACAAGTGGCCGAGACATGAAAGTCCTCATTGGGCCAAAACATGCATTATGCTCAATCACATTGGGCTTTGTGCATAACTAACCATCATGCCAACCATACACCCTTATATGCCTTTCTAATGCATAAAGAAATGGATTACTAACTTTGTTTCAACTTTTGAAACAATATTTTGAGTTATTTTAATGATGTGATCAAATTAGGAAACTTTTTCCATTTTGGAAACTTTCATTTTAGGAAACCTTTTTGCATGAATGTGTTCTTGTCTTAATAATCAATCAAATTGATTATTAATTAATTATAAATTGATTATTTAATTAATTAATCATATTAAATAATTAAAAGAATCAATTTTGGGCTTAAAACAAGTGTAGGCCGAAACCCACAGAAGAAAAACCCTAAGTGTGTTCACACACAAACTAGTTTTGTGTCATTTGGACCATTTGGGCCTTTTGGAATGAGCCAAGCCCACTCCAGCCCTTAAAACCCATTAATAAACTTTATTAATGTTTATAATAGTTAATTTAAATCAGCTCCTTGGGCCCACCAAGTCATCCACTAATTTAAACCAAGTCCGTAAACATAATTAAGCCCATTAAGTGGTTTTAATGAATTAAAATTAATCAAATTAATTTAAGGCCCATTTTAATTAATCCAATTAATTAAAAACACTTTAATATATCATATATATAAGATTTAGAAGATAAAAAGTCGTTCTAACCATGAACACATCAAGAACACACGAAGAACACCAATTTATCGAACTTTTCGACAAAACTAGTTTTCATGCAAAACTTGTTCGATTTTAATTCCATTCGATCCTACGGCTTAATATCACATATTAAACATATAAAATATCATCTAAATGATTTTTAAATGGATCCATAAGAAATTAAATTAGAACAGCCCCTACAATACCTAGGGGTTCACGCCAAACCCAAATCATTTTTCTTCAAAAATTCCGGTTTTGTTTCCACCAAATTTATTTGATCACAAATACATCTAGAAATCAATATTTCTCATTCATGAACAATTAAATCTCATATTTTAAAGTTCATGAAATAAATAACTCAAAATAGAACAAAACTTATTCCGCAAAATAATATAGAATTGTATATCCATGGCAAAACCTTGGCTCTGATACCATGTTGGAATTTAACGGTTACATGCATCACATACATGAGCGAAATTTTAAAATTTTTAACCATTAGATCTGATCTTGCCATGAATACACAATATAACTATATGAGAATAAGAAAAATCACCTTTGATTTTTGTTGAACAGTTGATTTTAATTCGCACCGGGTTGTCGCAAACCACAGTGTCCAAAATCGAACACCTCCAATGAGTAATCCACACTAGAGAGGGGTAAATTTAACCAACAAATTGGTGTTCAACTAGGGCTAGCCAAAATTCCCAAGAGCTAGCTTGGGAAGTGGCGCAAAAAGGAGAGAGTTTTTAGAGAAAGGACTTTCCTTTTGTTTTAATCACTTAACCCTAATTCTCATTAGTTGGCCTTTTATAGTTAGGTTAAAATTCCAACTCCTTAATGAGATTGGGCTCTTTAAAATTGCTGGAGAATTATTAATTGGGCCTCTGGAATTAATTATAATCATTTGGGCTTAATTAAATCCAAATTAAATCTTTTCATAAAAGACCATGCACAAAATCCACAAACTAGGCCCTTTGTGCATCTAATTGGATTTAAATACCCAAATGGATTCCAAATCCAACCAAATTAAATATGTGAGTTCCATAACACTTATGTAACATATATAAATTAATTTGGTCCAAGAAAAAGCCCTCCAAGCCCTTCTGTTTGGAGTTGGCGTGTAGCCCTCTTCTGGAGGGCTTCCTCCAACTTCTTCATTCCTTTGGCCCTTTATAATTTCTCCAATGGTCCTATTAATTATTATATCAGTCCTATAACACTTATAGTAGTCTTATAACACTTATAAGACAATAATAATTAATCATGAAATACATTATTTCATTTAGGTCCAATTTACAGAACATTTCTCAAAAGTTCCACGGACAATTTTATTTGATCATAATTAATTAAACTCTTTAATTAATTATTATCATATTCTCCTCTCTACCTTTATAATAATATCAAATATTATTATCCTTGTCATTTTACCATTTTACCCTTTTCTCTATATGTGTGTGACCTATTGGGTTCCTGTCCATATTGGCAGTATAATATGTAATTGTGAGTTCTATTCAAAACTCACATGATTTAAACTCCTTTAAATCATTTTATCAATCTCTATTGATATTTTGATACATCATTATACAAGTCATGATTGGCCTCTAGCTAGGCATCATGACTACCCAAATGTCAGGAAAGTCATGTGGTTTGACTGTACCCTTCCATAGAAACAGTTACCGTGCAATTACTCCTTTCACCACTCTTATCTCAATTAGATTATGAGTATGGATTTCTGTCAACTCATATAAATCTAATTATGTATGTTCTATTAATTTAACCATTGTTCCTAAATGCCCTTCATGGATCTCCATCCATCTCGGCATATTACTCTGGCCAGAGATTCTCTGAACAAGGCAATTATAGAATCATGCGAGATAAGTTCCCTTGTTAAATCTGGGATGGTGAATCCTTTGTCAATCACTCAACTATCTTCAAGTAGGTCATGATATACCCAATCTCCTAACTATGTTCACTCCCAGTTGGAAGTAATCAGTTATGGAGTCAAAGTATACCACTTGCTACTTAAGATAACTTTGGTGATCTCAAGTCTAAGGATACTTGCACAACCGCTATGAAGAGATTCCTCAATAACATAGATTTAATATCCATATGAGGATTCTCTTTGCAGGTCTCCAATGAACTTGTTCCTCTAACAAGCATCCACATGTTAGCTTTGATTATCATCCATAATCACAACTATGAGAACCATTGCTTGAACCATTCAAGAAGCATAACATGTGCTAGTCTGTCCGAATTAACAATGTCCTATCTTGTTAATTCTATGACTAGGGATATTTAGATATTAACACATTTGCATGCGATAGACATCTCACATCATGAACACCTTCATGATTGCCTTTGCACTGTGTTTATAATATCTAGGACTTCATTTATTAATTTAAGATTTACAAACTCATGTATTCAAACACAGCATTAATAAATGAATGATGCCTTTTATTAAGAATATAAATTTCATACATATGAAAAACATCCCTATTACATGGGCTCTAGGGCATACTCTCCAACAATTTCTAACATCGCTTTGAACAAAAGGTATTTGTTTCAAGGCATGCTATCTTCTTGGAAAGAGAATTTCTCCTACTAAAGGACAGTGGGAGTAAAATTGAACTTGGTGAAGTTTAAGACCCACAAATAGAAGATAATCAACCGATTGAACACGAAACTGAATTTCATAATGATACACGCTTGAAAAGCTCATAAATATTGTATGTTAATGTGTGGTTTTGTGTCGTATTGTGTTTATTGTTTTAGTATTTTATCTATATTTTGTTGCTTTTATGTGTTTTGTGTGTGTATTTGTTTTATTTGTTTTATAGGAGAAGGGAATGACTTGAAGATTAAAGGAGTTAAGTGGAAGAAAGAAATCCAAGTGAGCTGCATTGGAGGTGTCGCGAGCGCGACGGAAGGCGGTGAAGAAAGTAAGATGAGGCGTGCCATGTCACGAGGGCGACAAAAAAAAAGAGAAGAGCTCACGACAACCAGCGAAACCAGCCAAGCATAGGTGTGTCTTGTCGCGAGCGCGACAGTGTCACGAGCGCGACAGTGTCTCGACGTCGCGAAACTGTGCGGATGAGGAGTTCAAATTTATGAAGTGATGCACCTTTTCTCAAAATAATACAACTCTTGTGAAAGGATTCTTGAAGGAACATAACTTTTGGATTGGCATATATATGCCAGGTGAATAAAATTTTGGGGATGAATAATTGTAGTGTTTAATTTGGTGATCTGAGGAACATTAATTTTATTTTAGTACTTTAGTTTTTATTTTTCATGTTTTGAAGAGGAGACAAGAAGCAAGGAAGAAGACATCTTGTGTGAAGGGAAAAAGGGTTGAGAGATCCCCTTCTCCTTGTTCTTATGTTTTATTTTTCTTCCTTGTAATCTTCACATGAATATTATATTTGCATTTGATTATATATGAACAAATTTCTATTTCCATTTATAATATTGATCTTTGATTGTAGTATTTTCTATTAAAAGTTTATTGGTATCATTATAAGTTAAGGAAGACGACCTTCAATGTGCAATTCCTTTTCTGAAAATTAACAAAATGGTCATAAATAAGAGAGTTAGCGAGAGCAACATCTTATTGAAAGTTAATAGGAAATTCATTATCAAAGCATAGTTAGAGAGATCACATGTGGAGATAATTGCTATAGGTTGGTGTTTAATCTTAAAATGTGTAATTAAAAACCCACTAGTTCATTAACGAGAGTTGAGAATTAATACTTTAATTGCATGTCTTAGGCAATCTAATTCATGTCGAGAGAGTGATTTAGAAATTTATTCCAACTTGGCTTACTA